>OY728162.1:1390477024-1391077024 GCA_963277665.1 Viscum album | reverse complement strand
ATTAACAGTGCTTTTAAGCGATGAAAAAGTCCTTTTTTAGTGCTAATAAAATCCTATTTTGTGGTAGTGGAAATAGATAAACATAAAATAATAACACGACAATTTTTATAGTGGTTCAGGGCATAAAGAGTCTACTCCACCAACACTCTCTCATCAAGCTTGATGATTTTCAATTAACATATCCTCTTATCACAAGACCGTAACAAATGAGTACAGGCAGTTGACACCTTTACAATAAGCCTTTTACAAGGCCTTATGGTTCTTTTATAGGGAACCATAAATCCACAACTTAGTCTGAGAACCTTATACTCCACCATGACAGAGTCTGATTAGTTGATACTTCTATAAATCAATAGAGATTGATTTAATTGAAAAAATATGTTTTTCTCATAGTTTCAACAAAAACTGATAGAAAATGGATCTTATCCTTTGAAGATAAACTTTTTCAAGAAACAACACCTTTAAAGAGATCCTGGTTTCTAATTATCTTCAACAAAAACAAAAACAAAAAAATACAAATAGAAATGATTAATCTACAGTTTACACACCCCAATATTGAAACATGTATGTCTCCAAAGTTTAGATTCTTCATTATAACATAGATATTATATATGTTTTATTTTTCAATAGTTATATATTCAAAAAATATCACACAAGTTATTTAAAATGAAAACACCCAAGATATTTAATAATAGAAACTTGTCTTGCTTTCTGTTGAACAGATCAAAAAAAATCGTCTGAAAAAATGAAATCATTTGAATTTTAATAACATTCAGAGAGATTTATATCTTCACTTGGAAATATAAATGATTTAATCCATTTAAAAACATCCATTGAATAATTTGTAAAATAACTTTTAAGAGATATTTACTTCTGACGAGACCATTGAAGAAAGCACGGAAAATATATTAAACTCTGTCATTAACCAAGTCGAGCATATTGTTCCTTTTCATAGAGAAAAACTCAAAAAGTATGGTTGAAAACGTACAGTTTTCTACAAATTTAGTCTTGATGAACCATAAATTTATTCCTCCAATGTAGGGTTTCTTCCAAACATAGGGTGGATCTATAATTTTCCAATAGCATTGGTTTTTCAAACTATATGTTATGCTTACCAACATAGGGTATGAAAAGTGTTTCCATAAGAATTTTAAACACATATATGACACTTAATGAAATTTTTTAACCTGTAAATAAGATAAATTTATCAATAAATATATTCCTAAAAAATACTAAAAGTAACATCATTAGTAAAACAAACAAGGTTATTTTGTGAGCATCAAAATTAATAAGATTCATAAATTATTTTTGAGACAATACATACCCAACAATATATCACTTTTTGATGATCAAAAACACATACAAAATAAATTAAATAAAATATAAGAATTGTAAACACAAATGAAATAATATCTTTAAAGATATATAGCATAAACTACAGTTGGAATTTAATGTTGATCTCTATAGTAAATATTCAAATTCTTATTTTATTCGGTTAATATAAAAAAACTGTTTAATATAAAATTAAGAATGTTGTGATTACCCAATTTCTACCCCTTTTTTGAAATCAAAAATAATTAAATATGAAATGGTTTAAAACATATTCAATATAGCACATAACTCTGAATGGATGTTATGATATTCTAAGAAAAAATGATATTTTTTCTAGAAGTACAAATAGATAGAAATACTAAGAATCTAACAAACAAAAATATAATATACAAAATAATTTCATTAAAAGATGTTTTTGATTACAATATACATTTGGCTGAGAAAATTCAAAAGGTAGGACTGACTGAGGGTGAAGGTTCTTGTTCAGAAGAGGTGTCATAAGCTTGAGTAGCTCGAATAGCTAGATGAACATCCTTTTGCTCTGTCATCGGTCCTCTGAAACTTCCATTTAACATTTCAACCAACTATCTCATCAAAATATTTGAATATTGGACCACATTAAAACTTTCTACTAAATTCACTTTCAAAAACTCATGAACATTCTCTTCATACTGAAGAAACTTTGATAGCATTGCACTTAACTGATTGAGAAGATTTCGAATACCAGGCTCATCTGATGTTAACTTCTCGATAAGATCTCTCTGATTTTCCAATAACATAGTTAGAGGTGCAAAATCACCTTGAATATTATGAATCCAATTATTCAAAGAAATAAGAACAGGAGTAATTGGTTTAAACCATCTTATTAGATGTGGATAAGTTTTTGGGGAAGAAATAGAAGCTCTATATTTACTAGAGCTACTTATTATCAATTCAAAATTAATTCCTAAGTAATTATTCAAACCTCTAGGGTCTGTTTTTGAAATTTATTCTTCTTTAAACTTTCTAGTCTGATCGGGAATTTCTCTTTGAAAGGCATCAAAATCTCATCTGGAAATTGAATTTTCTCTATGATTTTTCTATTGAACTTATACTGAGTCCAATTATTCTCTTAGAACATTTGAGATTTCAAATATTCCAATGATTTCTTAGTAGACTTTGGCTCACTGTACAATGTTGAATTCTCCTCCTTCACACTATTGGACATGATGAACAACTCTTCTATTTGATCGTTGATAGAATTAGAAGATTATTATTCTTGATTTCATGATAGTATTTATATTTCAAGAACATATAAGGATTGAAATTTATCTTTCTCTCTAGAAGAGGAAGATACATTGTCAAACACTTATGTATTCTCAGGATATATAGAATCAACCATGTATAGTGATTTTTCAATTGCATATACCATTTAATTCTCAACTAATTTAGTAGTTTCAACTAATGGTGGTTAAACTTTCTCATTACCTTGATCATTCTCCTCAATTTTTCATTCCTCATGAGATACTTACTCGTCTCTATTTTATACTTGATTCTCATGTTGTTGTTCTAAAATAGTAGTTGTCACACAAAAAAATGGTTGTTGTGAAACTATCTTGGTTGTAGAAACATATAATTTTGGGTCACAATCTATAGGTTGTTCTCTTTGTCAAGGTCATGTGAAAAGGTACTCATTGTTTTCTTATTCTAAATATTATTTAAGATATGGATGAATATCTCTTACAACTTTTGGATCAAATAAATCATACCTAAGTCTTTGTCTTTTTGTTTAAATGACATCCTCTATTCTAGATCTCTTAATTCTAATACATGAATATTAACTGAAGTAGAAAATTTTAAATTTTCTTGCTCTCCCTGAGCAATAGCACCAGATTCTTGTTAGTCTTTAGCACCAACAGGTAGAAACATTACTTTATCACACTCCAAAAGAAAAATAACTTTCTTAAAGTTCCATAATTAATAATCTTACAATTATGACACCTAATGAAGACCTATATATCTTGAATCTTGTTATTTTTATAAAAAAATCAAAGAAATAATCCTTCCATATAGGAAAAAACAACTTTTCCTATATCTAATAATAATGATGAATATACCATAGAATATTTCAAATTAAATTAAAATTGATATCACTCATAATTATAAACATTACATACATATCAGGATAAAAACATTTCTCTAACTCATCAATTCTTAGAAGTACTGTTGATTGAATGAATTTCACCAGAACTTTCTATTTAACTTCTAGATCCTTTATAAACATTTTTCTAATTAGAGTTGATCCAAAAATATAATACATAATAAATTTATGTTTATGTTCTTTATTTCCAATGGATCTATGATCAAGGTGAAAATATCATTTTTAGGTACACTAAAAAGTATTTTCTATCTTGATTGAAGAAATAGAAAATTCCATATCATTTACCCATGAAACGACGAAAACCTCTATGTCACCAAAACTGAATGGTACATTTTTATACAACTAATTTACTTCTCTATTGAACACTTACTTAGTATTTTCTTTATATAAAATAAATTATAACCCTTGAAAGGCTAGATCTTGCTTCAACGGAATATTTTCCTAATATATCCATTCGAAATTAAAAACTTTCCCTTGGAGAATTTTTCTATAAAATCATGTTGTGGATTAACATTTTGATTTTCTCATTTCTCCTTAATCTATCCTCTTGGTTTTCAACATTTCTAATAATATAAAGGTCTAAGTTTCAGATTCTAGGGTTTCTAAGGGAAAAAATATTTGGAAGTCAAAAGGGTTTGAATACTAAGGTTAAGAGTGAGGAAGAGAGATTTTTTGATGGATTTGGAGTTGTTGGTTTGGTTTCTCAATCTAAATACTCATAATAATTATTATTTATTTATATTTTGAAATGAAACCCTTTTAAAATTAATAATAAATCCCTATTTTTATTAAAAAATTGTAAATAAACAAGAGTTGAACAAAATAAGTAAACCAATTAATATAAAATTGAAGTATGAAATTAATAAGCATTTATTTAAAATTAAATATTCCTACCTCCACCCCCACTTAAAAAATTCAAAACTAGTAGTGATAAGTGGTTTAGTAAAAATATCAGCAAGTTGATATTCTATTTTTACAAATTCAAATGATATATACTTTTTTAGAACATCATCGCTTGGAAAATGATGCCTCATATAAATATGCTCTATTCTAGAGTGACTTATATGATTTTTTGAAATATTAATTGCATGTGTATTGTAACATAAAATAGAAATATTATTTAAATAAAGTCCAAAGTCTAGTAGTGTGTGTTCCATTCACAACACTTGTGCATAGTAACTACCAGCAGATATATATTATGCCTAAGTTGTTCATAGAGAAACTGAAAGTTGTTTCTTACTTGACCATAAAAATAAGGAATTCCCTAAAAAGTGATAGGTTCTTGAGGTTCTTTATCTATATAATCTATAACATCCAAAATTAGCATCTAAATATGAGATTAAATTAAAATCATACGTTTTTTTGGTAAATTAATGATTAAAAAATACTTACTTTTAAATATTTCAATTTTTGTTAATATCGGTGAGATTGAATTATTTTGGATTTGATTAAAATATATAACATAGAAAAATAGAATATGTAATGTTCGGCCTTCTAGAAGAAAGATATAGTAAACATACAATCATACCTATTTATAACTTTTTGTCAACTGGTTTTTCAACTTCATCAAAATCATGTTTTATATTGGTACTCATGGGAGTTGCATAAGTATTATTGTTTTCTAGTCAATAAATCAATAATATATTTATTTTATTTAAAACATTTTCTTAATCCTTTTGATATATTTGAAAACCAATAATGAAATTTAATCCTCCAATCATACTCATTTCAAATTATTTTTTCATAAGATTAGAAAAATAATTACAAATATTTTTATTTGTTGAACCAAAAATAACATCATCCACATAAATCAATACTAATAGTAAATTAGAACAAAATTTTTTCTTAAATAAATTAGGATCTTCTAACCCTACAAAAAAACCATTTTACAATAAAAAATCCTAAACTTTTATACCAAACTCTAGGTGCTTGTTTAAGTCCAAAAATAACATTAGTAAGTTTAAAAACTGAATTTGGTTGATATGGATTTTTAAAACCTTTTGGTTGTTCGAAATAAAATTATTGAATTAAATGTCCATTTATAAATGTTGATTTTATATCCATATGATATAATCTAAAATTCATATGAAATTTATAATTTAGAAAAATTATAATAGATTCTAATCTAGTAACTAGTAAAAAGGTTTCATTGTAATCTGTTTCTTTTTCCTGATTATATCCTTTAGCTACTAATCTAGATTTATTTCTAGTAATTATTTCTTGATCATATTTTTTATTAATAAAAACCCATTTGTTTCCTATTACTAGATGATTGGATGGTTAGTCGACTAATTCACAAAAAAAATTCTAAAAAATTAGTTAAGTTCTTCTTGCATAGACATTATCCAACTTTTATCTTCTAAAGCATCCTATATAGCCTTTGGTTTTAATTGTGGTAGGAAGGGATAAAAATCAGTTAGGTTTCCTACAATCCTTCTAGTTCTTACTCATTTATCAAGATCTCCTATTATATTTTCTAAAGGGTGATTCTTTAAGGTTCAAGGTTGTCTAGGTAAAACACATTTAGGTTCATCAGTTTTATGTTCTTCTATACTGGACAGAATTTCATCTAGTTTATTTTCAAAATAATTTTTAAATAATTAAGTTATCATGTTTTCTAATGAATCGAAAACTTCATTTGTTTGAATTTTCATATTATCAAAAATATCCCTTTCATCAAACTTCACTTGAACATATTCTTCAACAATCATTGACATTTTATTATACACTCTATAAGATTTAGAGTTAGCAGAATATCTAAGAAATATTACTTCATCATCATTTGGATCAAATAATCAAAGGTTTTCATTAGTATCCAAGATATACACCTTGCATCCAAATACTTAAAATTATATAACCTTAGGTTTTCTACTATTCCATAGTTCATAGGGTGTCTTATTAGGAAGATGTATTATTAAAACTCTATTCATGATATGAAAAGTTGTGTTTATATCTTCTACCTAAAATTGGGTAGGAATACTATATTTATTTATCATAATTCGTTCTATTTATTGAATAGTTTTGTTTCTTCTATCTATAATTCCATTTTATTGATGCGTTCTTAGTGAAGATGAGGTATGTTTCATACCTAAGTCTGAGCAAAAGGAATTAAATTCTTGATTCTCAAATTCTCCACCACAATCAATTCTTAATGAGATTATTTTATAATCTTTTTAATTTTTAATAATTTTACAAAAAATATTTTTTAAAATAAAACCTAAATTTTAATCTTTAGAAAATAAAACCATGTAAATCTTGAAAAGTCATCAACTAAAAAGAACATATGATCTACCAGCCAAACATACTACTCTTGATGGTACAAACAAATCCGTGTGCATAAGTTCTAGTGTTTTGTATGTGGAAACTTTGTTAATATATTTTAAGGATGACTTGTGTTGCTTTACAATTTTCCATGCATCAAATAAATCATAATTATCAAATGTAAAACTAGGAAAATAATAAAATAAGTACTTCTTAGATAATTTATATAAAGTAGATACATTTTAGTGTCCAAGTCTCATATTCTATATCCAATATTCATTTATCTCAACAATTAAATAATTCACGTTTTGTTTACACAAGAAATTAAGATCCCAGGTATAATCATTTTCAATTATAAGTGCTCTGAATTTAAGTAATTTATGTTTAAAAACTAAGAAGGAATTATTAGAGAAATAAATATAAAATGAACCATCACAATTTTGAGAGATAATTATTATATTTTTCTTCGATACTTGAACATATACCACTTTTTTGATTGAAATTGATTTTGGATCTTTAATTAATCAAACTCCAACTATCTTCCCTTTAGCATCATTTCTGAAGGTAACCCACCCTCTATATAGTTTTTTTAATGTATGAAAATTAAAAGAGTATCCCTCATGTTTCTTAAGAAGCCACTATCCATATACCATACAACATTTTTCTTCTTGTGAGATTTTTCCTACAAATATTTTGAACGAAAGTTTGTTTTGGTACCCATATTTTCTTGGGTCCAGCTATGTCATCAAGCAAAGATCTGGGTAACCATATTTTCCTTATTTTTCTAAAATTTTCACTACATTCTTTAGACTTATTTCTAGAAATGAAATCCTTTATAATTCTACTAATATGTGTATTTATTATATAATAGTTATTTGAGTAATGTACCTTAATTCCACTATAAAAACGAGTAACTCTTAATATGTTGTTCTTTTTAGAAATAGGTACAAATTAATTTCTATATTATTTTGATTTCTCTCTAATGCTTCCTATTCCATATTTTTCTTTTTTGATAATTTTTTTTCAAGCATCCAATTTAAATATTATTCTCATTTAGTTAATATGCTAGTAGTACTTTTGAATGACTCTACTTCAACTTTTAATTCTTTTATTCTATTTTTATGATAAGTATAGTTTGAAGTAGATTTGTTAAATATTTATTTTAATTCATGATGTTGTTTTAATATTGAAACTTTTTCACTTAAAAAATATTTTGAATATTCTTCAGTGGTTTGTGTTTTCTTACTAAATATTCATATCTTTCTTCAAGCATGGAGTAGTAAGAAGTTAATATTCTATTAGATAAGCTTTCAGAATCTGAAGCATAATAATAATATGATTATACCTAATCTTATTCCTTATCCATAAATCACATATTTTCCTTTATATTTTTTTCTAATTTTCAGAGTCATATTTAGAAGATTTATTAGAGTCTTCATATACAATACAAGTAGCCTTCGTAGCTTTCTTACCTTTTCACTCATAATCATTTTTCATCTAATTTTTATTTTATTTTCTTCTCCATATTTCTCTTTTCTTCTATTAAATTTGGGTAGTCAGATATGATTTTCCCCATCAGTTTTTATTCATATCATCATACTTCTTTATATCATTTTTCATTTTCAATATGGTCTTCCTGAAGCCTCTCTTTTTCTTATGAAATTTGTTGAATCTTCTATCTAGTTGATCCAGTTCCATTTCAAAATATGAACATCCTAAATCATTTGAGAAAACAGCATCTTATTTTGATTTCTTTTCATGATTATGAGTAGTAACATTAAGGGAAGTACTTTCACTATTTCTCATTTTGTGATCTTCATCTTCATTTTTCATTTTTTTTCTTCATACATCACCAAGGTTCCTATCAATTCTTTCATTATCAAATATTTAACTTATGTTGATTTTCATATAGTAGTAAATATTCCATTCTACTTTGAGGGTAATACTCAAAGCACTTTCAATGCCTTGTCTGAGTGTGAAATTGATGTTCCTAAATCAGCAACACCATTGGATATCTTTGTCAATCTCTCATTCATTTGGGTGATTCTTTCACCATCATATATTTTGAAGGTATTAAATTTTATCTTTTTAGTAGTGTATCCTAATTTTCTGGCATTGTCAATTCCTTTATAGGAAACAACATTAGTTTTACACATTTCATAGGAAGTAGAACATTGAGATACTAGACTAAATTAATCTGGAACAAGTTCACATATAATAGAATTCATTACTAATAAATTGATATCATAGTCATATTAATTGGTATTATTCCATGTATTTGGTTTTTTATGTATTTCATACAAATTCAAAAAAATTATATATACTTTGAATCCGAGATTTTTCAAATAGATAATCAAGAGATATATCAAAAATCCTTAATTATTAGTATTAAAGTAAGTATCACAGATCATTGGAATTCCTTATTTTTGTTTTTTCATGGGCATATATATTTGTATAGACCTTTTACTTTGATCTTTCCAGATATTATCTACTTTATTCAAAATGAAATCATTTGATACCAATTGTTAGGTTGAAATAATACAAACATACATAAGAGGGGGTGAATTTTTTATTTCCAAAAATCTAGAAATATTCACACTTTTATCCTTCTTGATGATTTATGTAGATATGAAGCATTATCTTATTTAAATAAGTTGAGCAACATATAAACAAAGAAGAAGAACACATCAATTTTTATTGTAGTTCAGGTTACAAATATCTCCTCGTCCTCTCCACCAACAATCTCTCACTAATCTTGATGCTTTTCAATAAATAGATCCTCTTATCACAAGACCTTAACAACTGAGTACTAGCAGTTGACACATTTAAAATAATGCTTTTACGTGGCCTTCTGGTTCTTTTATATAGAATCGTAAATCCACATCTTAGTCTAAGAATTTGATACTCCACTATGACTATGTCTGACTAGCCAATACTCCAATAAATCAATAAATATTGATTTGATTGAGAAAATGGGTTTTTCTCATATTTGCAACATGAACTAACAGAAAACAAATCCTCTCCTCCAAAGTTAAATGTCTTCAAGAAAAAACATCTTTGAAAAGATCATTATTTCTCATGATATTCAATAAAAATAGAAACATATAAATAATAGAAATAATATCATGTGGTTTAATAATTAAATTTGGTAGATGGATCACATATATTATATCAACAGTTATTTTGAGAGAATATTATGTGATTAGAATATTTAATAAACATTTATTTTCTATTTAGTGAATATAATGTTAATTTATTTATTGGTGAGTAATGCAGTGACATTTATTTACTAAATAAATAGTCATTATTCAAAGACCAATAAATATAATGGAGGAATGAAAGACCCATTTTATTTGTTCGGTGATAAATAATATATATATATATATAATATTATTTTATTAAATGATATTTAATTTTAATTTATAAGTTTAGTGCATGTCGAAAAATAATGATGATATTATTCTTATTATAGACATAGGGTTCTTCGGGGATTAAATAAATAATAAGGGGCACTTTTGCAATGATTTATTTCTAACCCTAGTTGTATATAAACCTAATTATATTTTCAAGAGATCTAAATCATTTTTTTATACACAACAAAATCAGGAGAATTGTCTCAAACCCCTAGAGATATTCCTTCTCGAAGAATTCTTTCAAGAACATAGAGTAATATTCCTCCACCATACAATCTTAGGTCTAGAGAGGTCAAGGAGAATCCTTTGAAAGTAATTCTTCAGAAAATCAAAGGCGAACAATGTAAGCGGTAGGATTTGACGTGCTTGGACTCAGAGATTACTACAGAAACGTTCATATATTCATGGAATACATATGGATCACCACTATAGGGGATTTATTATTGATTCCTTCAACTCAATGAAGGAACAACATAGATCCATTTCTAAATATATCAATGAAGATATAATTTCATTCAAAGTAATTATTTATTTTCGTAACTTAATTATAAATAATCTATGATGCTTATGTGCTTAGTTCCATTGTTTTTATCCATTTTCTATATTATTTAATTCAATTTTGTTGATCATGATGTCTATCATCATGTAAATCTTCGATTAATCATTAATCATGAAAAAAGTAAATTTGGGCATGACCCATCAAATGCTTCCACTACTCCCAAATCCTACGATTTGAATGGAAACCCCTTTGAACATAAATATAGACTCAGTAGTCCTCACATAACTTTTTCACAAGAGACCTCGTTATATTCGAATCAAATTGATGGAATAGTGTAAAACTGGTTACAGTGTTGGAAATAAAACTTAATGATGATAGACTCCTCTTATTACCAACTATGCAGAGGTAAAACTCTACAATTTAATCATATCAAATATATTTTCTTTTCTTTCATTACTTATTTCTTTTTTAGGCAACATAGGTTACTCATTGCAGTCAATTTAGAAACTCAACATATTTATTTTATGCATTCATTTCATGGATATCCAACAAACAGACCACATGTGATGAAGTTTTTCAGTTTTTAATACACTATATGCAACATTTTAAAACTATAATTCAATATATATACTTTATATTTATTTTTAATTATAATTATTTTATGATAGGGCAGTGTTCAAATATCATCAAAATCATGGCATGAGGACATTACATGAGCACATGGAGTCTATACACTTGTTCAAGTGGATAAGTATCAGGGTATATATAATAATATTTCACTATCAAAACATATTTAAAAAAATTACTTATTTTTTCAATGTTTTTGCAGTTTCCAAAACAAACAAACAGAAATGTTGTGTCTATAATCTTTGAAAATTTATAAAAGATATAATATACCCTCAACAAACTAGTATCCCTGAAGAGGTATTTCCGAAGATAATTACAATTTAATTTAAAATATTTATCAATCCTTTGTGTATTTATATTTTTCTAGTACTACCAGTATTTTCAAAAGTCCTCGTATTCATAAGAAGAAATAGATTTGTTTAGAAATGGATGGTCAGTATACCTACTATCAGAATGTTCACATGTATCATGAATATTTGACTTATTACTATCAGAATGTACATTTTGTGCTTGGTATGACTTGAACTATATGTTTTGGGATTATATATTACATTTCAGTTTCAAACCACATATCACATGTTGAAAACTATTCAAACACTTTCAGATAGTTTTAATACTTAGTAAAAATGATCCATAAGTCATTTCTGATTTATAGGAATCATCCAATCCTTAATATGATACACAGTGTACCTGGTATGACTCAAAGTGTCCATTATCAGTTTAAAATTTACATTTTATTTCAAAATGTGTGTCACTCATTGAAAACTGAGAAAACACGCTCTGATTGTGTTAATAATTTATGAAAATGATTCATAAGTAATTTTTGGCATGTAAGAATAAATCTCTTGTCAAATTGAGACACAATGTGACTGGTATGACTTAAAGTGTGTTTTCAGTTTAAAATGACATTTTATTAAAAAAGTGACATATTAAAAACTGAGAAAATGCATTCGAATTGTTTTGATACTTTAATAAAATGATTCATAATTCATTTGTGATATGTTTGAATCATATGTTACTCAATCTAATTCATACTATGACTGGTATAACTTAAAGTGTGTATTTTTATTTAAAATTGACATTATAGTAAAACAGAAAAGTGACATGCTCAAAACTAATCAAAAAAATTTGGATTATTTTTATCTTTTAGAACAACGATCCATAAGTAATTTGTGACATGTAGGATTCATCCTCACTTAATCTGATACACAGTGTTCTTGTTATGACTCAAAGTGTCCATTTTCAGTTTGAAATTTCTATTTTAGTTTAAAAAATGTGTTGTTCACTGAAAACTGAGAAAACATTCTTTGATTGTCTTAATAATTTTGGAAAATGATCCATAAGTCATTTTTTCCATGTATGAATTAGTCTCACATCAAACCGATGCATGATGTCATTGATATGACTCAAAGTTCTGGTTTTCAATTTAAAATGATATTTTAGTAAAAACACAAGTGACATAACCAAAAATAATCAAACACATTCATATTGTTTTGATACTTTATGATAATTATCCATAAGTCATTGTGACATGTTGGAATCATCTTCACCTTAATCTAATTCATGGTGTGACCGGTATGACTAAAAGTGTTTTTTATTTAAAATTTAAAATTTAGTAAAAAATAAAAGTGACATACTCAAAACCAAGAAAACACATTCAAAATATTTTAATAGTTTAGGAAAATGATCCATAATTTATTTGTGAAGTGTATGAAGACGTTACACCTCAATATAACAAACTATGTGACCAGTATCACTCCAAATGTGTCTTTTTATTTAAAATTGAAATTTTAGTTAAAAAGACAAGTGACATACTCAAAACCATGAAAACTCATTTAGATTGTATTGATACTTTAGGAAAAAATATATATAATTCATTTGTAACATGTAACAATGAAACACACATCAATCTGATACATGGTGTTCTCAGTATGACTCAAAGTGTCCATTATCAGTTTAAAATTGACACTTTAGTTCAAAAAATGTATCACTCACTAAAAAACAAAAACAAATCTTTGATTATCTTGATACTTTTGGAAAATAATTCATAATTCATTTTTAACATGTAGAAATTATTCCAACTTCAAAATGATACACGATGTGACCAATATGACTCAAAATGTGTGTTTTTTGCTTAAAATAAAATTTTAGTAAATAAGACAAGTGACATACTCAAAACTAAGAAAATGATTCATATTGTTCCAATATTCTAGAAAAATGATCTATATGTCATTTTTGACCTGTAGGAATTAGTCCCACATCAATTCGATGAAAACTGTGCTCAGTATGACTCAAAGTATTTGTTATCAGTATAAAATTGATATTTTAGTTTAAATCATGTGTCACACACCAAAAAATGAGAAAATATGGTCATATTTACTTTATAATCTTGGATAATGATTCATAAGACATTTTTAATGTGTAGGAAATAGTCTCATGTCAAAAAAACACATGATGTGCCTGATATGACTCAAAGTGTGTGTTTTCAGTTTAAAATGGAATTTTAGTAAAAAAAATTGACACACTCAAAAATGAGCAAATACATTTGAATTTTTTTGATACATTTTTAAAATGATCCATAATTCATTTTTGATGTGTTGGAATCATCTACATCTCAATCTGATGTATGGTGTGATGGGTATGACTCAAAGTGTGTCTTTTTATTTACAATTGACATTTTAGTAAAAAATACAAGTGATGTACTCAAAATTGATCAAACACATTTTATTATTTTGATACTTAAGAAATAATATCCATATGTCATTTGTGACATGTAGGAATCATGTGTGTCTTTTTATTTCAATTTAAAATTGATATTTATTATTCAAAGGAGGAAGTCTCCCTACAATGAAGACAAAAGACATGGAGGTCTAAAGTGATGAAGCCCTAGGGAATCCCCTTGGAAAAAAGTATTAAAAACCTGAGGTAATGACCCCAAGTTAGAGAAAATCACCAAGGGTTCCTCAGGACTACTCCCCGAAGAAAGGGCATCCGCAAAAAATTTGGCCTCTCTTGGAATATGACGAATCACGCATCCATTAGAAATCTCCAAGATATAACTTCTGACAAGGTAATTCAACTACCAAGGTGGATCAACTTTCCCACGAAAAGACCAAATTAACACCTTAGAATCTGATTCCACTTCTGAAAATACCAATGAGAAACTTTTTAAAATCCTGACACCAATGTGCAACGCTCTAATTTCCACCCCTAATAATCTTCTCGGCCCATGGAAGCTACTTTGAGAAAACATAAATAAACCATTCCTGACAATTAACATACTCAAAACCAAGAAAACACATTCATATTGTTTCAATAATTTAGGAAAATGATCTATAAGTCATTTTTAATGTGTATGAATCCTCCAAACCTCAATCTGATATATGGTGTTAGTAGTATGATTCAAAGTGTTTTCTATCATTCTAAAATTGATATTTTAGTTTAAAACATGTTTCACTCACTAAAAACATAGAATATTCACTAAGATTGTCATGATACTTTAGGAAAATGATTCATAAGTCATTTGTGACATGTAGGAATTAGTTTCACATTAAACTGACACATGATGTAACATGTATTACTCAAAGTTCTTCTTTTTAGCTTAAAATGACATTTTAGTAAAAAAATACAAGTGATATACTCAAAACTGAGTAAAAACATTTGGTGTAACACCCAGATGTTTTTTTATGAAATATTTTCTTTAAATAAATTTTATTCTTTAGTAGCTTTCTTTGTAAGCAATCATTTGTTTGAACTAACTGTGAGATTCCCTTATTGTAAAATTAGTGATATAGCCTAGCCATTATGTTAGCGAGAATAACGATAACGAACTTATGAAAATGCATTATGAATTCATTAGCTATCAATTATTTATGAAAAATATAAATCAATTAGATACTTTTATTTTGATTGAATTAATTTTAGTAATGAAATTAATGAGATGTGTTATATATTTTAAAAAATATTTTTTATATTCATCCAATGGATATTTTAGTCATAGGTTATGAATAAAACCCTATTTGATGTATAAAAACCTATTTTAAGGTTAATTTTACAACTTTGAATGAAGAACCCATTTTAAATTAATATTTTGCAACATTAATAATTTTTATATGAAAACATTAACATGTTATTTTTAAGTAGGATATAAAAATTTACTTTGGATAAATATCTAATATTAATCTGATAACTTTCATGTTTTGATGAATGGTAAAAATACGCTAAATTTTAATTAAAAAAACTTTTTCCATCAAGATAATTTATATAGTTAAATTATAATATTTAATGGTTTTAAATTATAATTAGAATATATTTTCCCCATTTAATATAATTAAGGTCATTGGAATTAATTTTACATTAAATTCATATGTAAAAACAATTCAAACTTTTGTAATGTTTTAACTTTTAAAAGACTCGTTCTCTCATTCTGAAAACGATATTGATCTTAAATTTATTTACTGAAACTTTTTTGTTTTAAAATTTTAAAAATGGATTTCATATTTTTAATCATTAGGTACAAATTATTTTAATAGGTGAATTTTATTTTTGGGCATTATGTATAGTAACATTGGTAATTATTTTTATTACTACGGTTAAAGGTAAATCAGGTAATTAAGGGTAAACATAATATTATAAAATTACATTAACTCCTATAAAAATATTATTGGATGACTTAATTATAACCTTATCATCTATTTTTCTAAATGGAATCTTTTTATGGCCACTTACCTATGAATATGTCATGAATGTAATAAAAACTAATGAAAGTGACAAAATGTCACAATCTCATTTTATATAAGTATATTAATTTTAATATATGGATAACTAGAAGATAATATACACTATATATATTATATATAAATATAAAATAATTTCCTAAATAATAGAAATTTATTTATAATTTTTAGAGATAAAATAATTACCACTAATGATGACACAATAGTGATATAGAAATTATTTTATTAATAGAAATATCAAATAAATGGTTTTAAAATTATTAAAATAAATATCATATGAACTAATTAAAGTTATCCACGAATTTTATTGGTGTTTATGACATTTTATGAGTGTATTAAATATTTTTTTTCTAATTTATCTTCTGTTGTAATTTTATTTAAGGTCAAATAAATGAATAGTGTAAAAATAGATACTATTGACATTTTATAAAAATAACATTTTATTAAATAATTTAAAAATCATAAAAAGATTTAAAAATTAATAATTGATAATTTTAAGGACTATAATATAATAAAATATCCATTTTTGTTCACTTAATACCATATAAGTAAATATTTATAACCATTAAATATAGAGAATGTTATTACCGCAATTAAAATTAAATAGAATAACAAAGTGTTAATTAAAATGATAATGCTTAAATTGACATAAAAACTTGTCTAAAGTTTATTGGTTGATGATATTAAAACCCTATATCATATCATAATCTAAATTGGGATATTTTGGAGGATTTTATGTGGTGTTTTATTTAATTATAAATTAAATTTTTTGAGGTTTCCAAAAGTGCCACTCACCTCAATTATAAAATGGCACCTCCTCCCTCACCTATTCACTTCATTTTGGGTCTTCAAGATCGGACACCCCCTGAAATGTTTCCTTATCAACTTCCTTATTTTCATTCTAGAGGTTTTGGTCTTCTTTAATGTCCAACTCTAATTCCATAATAAGAAATTTAAAGGAGGCACGTCGAGGAAGAGGTAATCTCTTCTACCGATTCTTTCAAATTTCTTTATTCTTCTACTTCCTCTTCATTAGTTGTTTCATTATAATGTAATAAAATCAGTATTACTCATATATTGATATGTTATTATAAATATGAAACAATCCTATTTCACCTTCTATCCATCCTACAAAAAACAAAATCATCGTGCGTGCGTATATACAGCTTACCGTCTCCACACCGTAGTGTAATCTATTTTTCACCACCACCTTACATAGATGGATATAATGGTGGAAATAATAACTATATATTATTATTATAACATGATACTAATTCTGAGGTATTATACACCATCCACTTCAATACCATTCAACAATTATAGGAACGATATTGTTGCTCGTGCGTACGTACAGCTTACCGTCTCCACGATGTGATGTGATTCGTTCTACAAAATATTCATTAAAGAATGATTATATAAATGAATTGAATGACTAAATATGATATATATTATATTAATAACATGATTTAAATTATATAACAATAACCTAAAAATAGTAATAAGAAATTATCCGACAAAATATGCATAAGAACATAAAGTAGTTAATACCCAAATAACGAGTAATAGTGAAATGTTACTAAAAACGGATAAAAATATGATCATCATATAAGTTATTATTATTCTAGAATAAATCATTAACATTATTTAAATCATTATACATGAGTTTTGGATACATATGAAGCATATCAGACCAATGGTAAGGGATAAATTTTCAAATCTCGTCTTTATCCGAGATTGTTTATTTGTAAGTATTAACTGGGGGTTATTTATCATCCATGTCCATGTTTCCTAAATATGTATTTAAAAATATTATTTATATCCATAATTAATTTTTTGAATTCAATTTTTCCTATTTTTAAATCTTTTTAAATGGTATGAATGGAATCTTTGGTCATTTTCGGTACAAGGTACTTTTTGAATTTTTTAGAAAAAGTACTAGAAGAATGTTTTTTAACTTATATGGAATGAACAGATTTTTAAGATTTCATAACACAATATTTACATGAAAATTAATTTATAATATTTCAAGTTTATTTTAAATTTAATTATTTTCTTTTAAAATTTCCTAGCATTTTGATAAAAGAAAACATTTTTGAAGAAGAAAGGATATTTTCCTCGGGAATTAAGTTTAAGTGTTTCATCAAAACTATTTTCCATATAAGATGACATAGGTTTATGTTTCTATAACTATTATTACTTTTATTTGATTTTTTTATGATGGAATTAGTTTTATAATGTCTATTTATCTTATTTGGATTATGTTATGATGAAATGATGTTTAAGAATCCCATTTTATTTCATGGGTTTCACTATGATGAATGATTTATGTTTTTGGGGAACATGTAAGAATGATTTAATTATGATATTGGTGAGACTTATATCTCCCTCCAATTCATTGGGTAATGATTTATATCTCATGAGATATACATGACTCGAATGGAAAGTAAATCTGGTTCAGTAATACCAGGCTGGAACGAGGAGTGAACTCGGTTTAGTAATGGACTTTGTCCGCTATGATGGTCTTGGAAATGAGCCTTGACTAATATGAAATGATTTTCTATGCTTATGTGTTTATGACACAAAATTTTATGTCTTATGTTATGACTATTGGTATTACATTTTACTTTTATGATTTATCCCATGACATGATATTATGATCTCTTATATGCAAGATAATATTTTTTAAAGGTTATGTTCTTATAAATATGATATGATTGGTATATCCTTTGTTTACCACTAATGAGAATTTGATCTCACCATTTATTATGTTTCTTTTCCCCAGGTTATGAATAAGGGTATTACGTATGATATTCCAAAAAATAGTCTAGTTATGATGAAATAAATGGGAGACAATGTAGATGTTTTATGAACCAGTTGTTTATGTTTCCTAATTTCTAGAGATACTATACTTTTATGGTCCTGTTATGGTTTTGTTATATGTTGTAATGAATATAATTCAATTCTGAATTAATATCAATGTATGTAAATTATGGGATGCCATAGTTGGTATCAAATCAAATTTATAGTTAACCTTTAGAAACTAGGATGATAAAGCCTTAGTAAGAACCCTAAGGATATGTCTAAGTATAGTGTACAATCCTAGTGTTTTGGAAATGACCATGAATAACCTAGGATAAAACCTAAAGTGTCCTAAATTGAAATTTTATTCTTGATTATTTGGTTTTCCTATTATGATTAGTTTTGATCATACTATGCTTCTGGGTTTTAGTAAATGGCTGGAACTCGGAGGAACTATGTTAATGTTGAGTGTGATGAGAAATGAAATGATTGTCCCCCTGAGCAACCAAATGTTATGGGATATGGAAGGAAAAATCATGTAGCCATTCTTGCATAACTTTCTCAAGATATGAATCATATAGGACTTCCAAACGAGCAAAAGAGGGAGCAACATTCTTATGAGTACTTAATGAGACAACGTCCACCATAATTCAGTAGGTCATTTAATCCATTAGTGGATGAACAATAGATCAGTACCACTAAAAAGATATTTTCAGTTCTAAAATGTTCTGAACATGATAAAGTCATCTTAGCATTATACCTTTTGGAAAGTGAATATGATCAGTGGTGGAATATTATCAAGAATACGAGGTGAAGAGATGAAATTGAGTCTATGGAATGGGATGAGTTCAAGGAATTATTTTTCAATAAGTAATTTCATCTTATTCTTCAAACAAATATGTAGAAGGAGTTCCTTGAAATTAAGAAAAAGGATGATGAATATTTTAGTACCTATGAAGTAAATTTTTCAAGACTTGATAGGTACGCTTCTGGAATTATTATCCAACCTGAGATCAATATTGATCTATTCTTTAGTGTCTTAAAACAATGTCTCTGAAGGGAATTATCCATAAGGTAATTCAACAGATATAAAGAAATTTTTTGATGTGCTCTCAAGGTTGATATGGAGATTGGAGTAACCCACTAGTCATGTGGGTCTAATAAGAAGAGAAAAATGTAATTCAAAGGAAACACTAAAGACCGCACTGAAAAGAAGATGAGTTTTTCCTTATGCTCAATGTGTGGAAAGAAACATAGAGAAAATTGTCTTAAAGGGACTAGTAAATGTTTTAAGTTTGTAAAATATAGTCATTGGGAAATTGAATGCCGAAGTGGTGGGAAAATTATGTCTAATGATGCGAACAAAGAAAATTCTATAGAGAATGAACCTCCAACACTTCAATGTTACAAGTGCAAGTAAATGGGGAGTAATGCCATTCAATTCCCTAATAAAAGGGTTATTGATGATGATCGATGTCAAATAACTTTTAAGGCCAAATATAAAGTAAAGTCACATGAAATCACGATCAGTGATGTGGAGTACGATAATAAAGTGGTGAAAGGTACACTTACCATCCACTCTAAAGTATAAAATGTTTTATTTGATTATGGATCCACCCACTCTTTTATTTCTGAAGAATTTTATAATGGTATCACTGTATTATCTCAACAATTAGATTTTGAGTTATCTGTGACAACTCCTAATGGCACAACAATCACATCAAAAGTTTATAATTCTTATCCAGTTGAATTTTGTGGGAAAGTGCTTCTTGGAAATTGTGTGATCCTTCCTATAGTGGAATTTTATGTGATTCTTGACATGGATTGGCTTTCTCTAAATAGAGATCATATCAATTTCCAAGGAAGGAAAGTCACATTTCATATTCGAAATCAATCTATGATCATATATTGATGTAAGGAAGAATATAACCTTTCGGTAGAAATTTCATCCGTTATATGGGTCTTCATTACAATAAATGGGGGTTATTTATCTCAAATGGTTGGGGACAAACTCACGATTAAGAATACACCCATTTTACGGGAGTTTGATGATGTCTTTCATGGGAATTTTCAAATCTTCCACCAAATCGTGAAGTTGAGTTTTCAATAGAACTCATATCGGGTGATATTCCTATTTCAAAGACACCTTATAGAATGGCCCCAATTGAGTTGTAGGAATTGAAGAAGCAACTCCAAGAGAATCTTGATAAAGGATCCATACACCCTAGTGCATCACCTTGGAGAGTACCTGTTCTATTTGTTAAGAAGAAAAATGGATCAATGAGACTCTTCATTGATTATCAAGAACTTAACAAGCTCACTTTGAAGAACAAATATCATCTTCCATGCATTGATGACTTATTTTACCAACTACACAAAGCTCAATACTTTTCCAATATTTATCTTCATTTAGGATATCATTAATTAAGGGTTAAAAAGAAGGATATACCAAATATGTCATTTTGTACAAGGTATGGACACTATTAATTTATAGTGATGCCTTTTGGTATTACTAATTCCCCCCACTATCTTCATGGATCTAATGAATAGGGTCTTTAGAGACTATCTTGATCAGTTTTTTGTAGCATTTATAGAAAATATTCTTGTCTATTCAAAGAGAATGGAAGAACATGAATATCACTTGAAAATTGTACTAAAGACACTGAGAAAAGAGAATATTTATGAAAAACTTACCAAGTGTGGATTTTGGCTTCTGAAAGTTTCATTTTTGGGTCACATAATCTCAAGAGAGGGGATATTTGTGGATCTAGAAAAAACAAAGGTTATTAAAAGATGGTTGATACCAATAACAATAACTGAGATCTAAAATTTTCATGGTTGGGATAGATATTATCGATGTTTTGTGAAATATTTTTTATGATTATTTAATACACTCATCAAGTTGACTTGGAAAGGATTTAAGTTCATTTGGATGGAGGAATGTGAAGATAATTTCAAAGAACTAAAAATAAGGCAAGCCAGTGCACCTGTGCTCACATTGCTTTATAGTGGATAAAGGTTTGTGATCTACAGTGATGCATCCAAGAAGGGGATGGGATGTGTTCTCATGAAAAATGATATGGTGATATCTTATGTCTCATGGAAGTTGAAAATACAAGAGCAGAATTACCCAACTCATGATTTGGAGTTAGCTATAGTAATCTTTGCATTAAAGATATAGAGGCATTATATTTATGGTGAAAGGTGTGATATTTATATTGATCAAAAAGTTTAAAGTATATTTTCACAAAAAAGGAGCTGAATATGTGCCAAATAAGATAGTTGGAGTTTATTAAAGATTACGACTGCTCAAAAAATCACCACCCTTGGAAAACGAACAAGGTGGAAGATGCTTTGAGTCGAAAAGACCATGCTATTTTATCCATGATAAGGATCAAAAAAGATCCAATATTTAAGAATTTGAAAAGTATGGATCTTTAAATTTTAATGCAAGTGGAGAAATCTTATCTTTAACAAATAAATGTTCAACCATCTATATAAGTGAATATTAAAGAGGCATAGAAGGAAGATTTAGAGTTACAAAAGAAGGTGGGAAATTTTCCTGAATTCAACCTTGATTGTGATGAAATAATAAGGTTTAGGAACCGGGTTTGTATTCCTCCCATACCAAAATTAAAGAAAGAGCTATTGGATGAGGCTCATAGTTCTCCATTATCTATTAAACCTAGAAGCACAAAGATGTACAGGGATCTGAAAGAGTACTTATGTTGGGATGGCATGAAAAGATATGTCACTGAATATGTCTCTCAATGCTTGGTTTGTCAGTAAGTTAAGGCTGAGAGACAGAGGTCTAAGGAGATGTTACAACCATTACCCATACTAGAATGGAAATGGGAAAACATCACTATGGAATTTTTCATTGGAATTGAAAAAACATCCAAAAGAAATAATGTTATCTGGGTTATATTTGATCGTCTTACGAATTCGACACTCTTCATTTCTATTAGAGTGTATTTCTATCTTGATAAAATTTCCAGGATATATGTAAAGGAAGTGGTAATATTTCATGGAGTACCACTTTCCATTATATCTAATTGGGATCCAAGGTTTACCACGAAGTTCTGTAAAATTCTTTAGCATGCTCTGGATATAAAGTTAAGTTTCAGAACTGCTTATCATCCCTAGATAGATGGTTAGTTTTAAAGGACAATTCAAACCCTGGAAGACATTTTGAGAGCTTGCTCTATGGATTTCAAAGGTGGTTGGGATCAACATATACCATTGGTGGAATTTTCATACAATAATAGTTTTCACTTCAGTATTCAGATGGATCCTTATGAATCCCTTTATGGAAAGAAGTGCAGAACTTTAACTTGATGGGATAAAGTTGGGGAAAGAAGCTATTAGGACCTGATCTTGTTAATGAAATGGCAGAAAAGGTCAAATATATTCAACAACACAAAATAGCTGCTCAAAGTCAACAAAAACGTTATGCTAAAATTAGAAGAAAAGACCTAAAGTTTGAAGTGTGTGATAAGGTGTTCCTACGAATATCTCCCTGGAATAGAGTAATGAGATTTGGAAAGAAGGTAAAGCTGAGCCCTAGGTATATCGGTCCTTGTAAAATTTTGGATCCTGTTGGGAAGGTATCTTACCGCTTAGCGCTTCCACTAACTCTCTCTCAAGTTAATGATGTGTTCCATGTATCTATCATGATAAATTACATACCTAATCCTTCACATTTACTAAGATCATAAGTTGTACCGCTGGAGCAAGATCTTTCTTATGAAGAACAACTGATAGAGATTCTATATCGTAGAGAAAAGGTTCTACTAACCAAGACCACTCACTTGATTAAAGTCTTATGGAGGAACCACAAATTTAAAGAAGCTACATGGGAACTTTAATATATGATGATGGAGTGTTATCCTCATCTGTTTGTTTCCAAGTGATGAATTTCGAGGGCGAAATTTAGTTTAAGGGCGGTAGAATGTAACACCCAGATGTTTTTTTACAAAATATTTTCTTTAAATAATTTCTATTCTTTAGTAGCTTTATTTTCATGTAATCATGAGTTTAGAAGAACCACGAGATGCCCTTATTATAAAATTATTGTTATATCCTAGCCGTTAGTTTAGCGGGAATAATTATAACTAACTTAAGAAAATGCTTTATGAATTCATTGGCTATCGATTATTTATGAAAAATATAAATCAATTAGATATTTTATTTTGAATGAATTACTTTTGATAATAAAATTAATGAGATATATATGTGTTATATATTTAATAAAATATTTTTATATTCAGGCAATGGATATTTTAGTCACATATTAGGAAAAAAACCATGTTTGATGTATAAAAGCCTATTTTTTAAAAAGGTTAATTTTAAACATTTTAATGGAGAACCCATTTTAAATTAAGATTTTGACACAATAATAATTTTTATATGACAACATAAACATTTTATTTTGAAATGGGATATGAAAAAATTACTGTAGATAAATTTCTGATATTTTTCTGATAACATTTATGTTTGGATAAATAGTAAAAATACGCTAAATTTTAATTAAAAACAACATTTTTCAATGAGATAATTTATATTCTTAAATTATAATATTTAATGGTTTTGAAGACTAAATAGAATATATTTTTACCATTTAATATAATTATGGTCATTGAAATTAATTTTACATTGAATTCACATGTAAAAACATTTCAATCTTTTGCAATGTTTTAACTTTTAAAAGAATTGTTCTCTCATTCCGACAACGGGATTGATTTTAAATTACTTACTGAAACTTTTGTGTTTTGAAATTTTAAAAATATATTTCATATTTGGAATCGGTGTTTTTAAATTATGTTAATAGGCTAATTTTTTTGGGATTATGAATAGCATCTTTGGTAATTATTTTTATTAACGTGGTTAAAGCAAAATCGGGTAATTAAGGGTAAAAATAATATTATAAAATTACCTTAACACCTTTAAAAATCATATTGGATAACTAAATTTGACCTTTATCATATATATTTCAAAATGGAATCACTTTATAGCCACATACCTATTAATATGACATGAATTTAATAAAAACTAGTGAATGTGACAAAATGTCTCAATATCATTTTATATAAGTATATTAATTTTAATATATTGATAACTAGGAGATAATATCTACTATATATAGTATCTGGAAATATGAAATAATTAACTACATCATATAAATTTATTTATAATTTTTAGAGATTAAATAATTACCATTAATGATGAAACAATGGTGATGTTGAAATTATTTTATTAATACAAATATCAAATAAATGGTTTTAAAAATATTAAAAGAAAAATAATATGAACTAATTAAAGTGATACATGAATTTTCTAGGTTACTATGACATTTTAGGAGTGTATTAAATATTTTTTTCAAATTTATCTTTTGTTTGAATATTATTTAAAGTAAAATAAATGAATAGTGTCAAAATTGACACTATTGACATTTTTTAAAAATAACTTTTTATTAAATTATTTAAAAATCATAAAAAAAATAAAAATTAAAAAGTGATTATTATAAGGCCTAAAATTTCATATAATATCCATTTATGGTAAATTAACACCATTTAAGTAAATATTTATAACCATTAACTATTTAGAATGTTTTTACCACAATTAAAATTAAATAGAATAACAAAGTGTTAATTAAAATGATAAGGCTTAAATTGAAATAAAAACTTGTCTAAAAATTATTGGATGATGAGATTACAACCCTATATAATCTCATATTTTCAATTGGGGCATTTTGTAGGATTTTAAGTAGGGTTTGATTTTATTATAAATTAATATTTTTGAGGTTTCCAAAAGTGCCCCTCACATCAATTATAAAAGGGTACCTTCTCCCTCGCCTCTTAACTTCATTTTGTGCCTTCAATCTGGCCATCCCCTACCATGTTTCCTTCTCAACTTCCCTGTCTTAAATAAACATGTTCTTTTCTTCTTTAAATACCAACTATAGTGCCCTAAGAGGAAATTTAAAGAAGACATGTTGAGGAAGAGGTAATCTCCTCTACGGATTCTTTCAAATTTATTTATTCTTCTAATTCCTCTTCATTATTTGTTTAATTATAAATTAATAACATTAGTATCACTCATATACTTTTATGTTATTATAAATATTAAACAAACCTATTTCACCTTCAATCCATCCTATGAAAAATGAAATCACCACGCGTGCGTACGTACGGCTTACCATCTCCACGTCGTGGTGTAATCTATTTTCACCACCACCTTACGTGGATGGATATAATGGTATAAATAATAACTATATATGATTATTATAACATGATACTACTTCTGAGATATTATACACCATCCACTTCAATACTTGTTGGTGGAAAAATCATCATCACTTGCATGTTGTGTGATTCCAGGTGCTAGTCGTCGACCCGTGGGGATTGGGAATGTCATTCGGGCTATGTCAGGGTTAGCTCGGTTATGGTATAGTCCATGAAAAAATGGTATCAAAGGGAGGTTGAGCCTTTTTCTTGAAGTCAGTATGAATTTTCCAAATCTTTTCAGGACTTAGGAGGTAGTTGTGATTGAGTTTCTGGCCATCTCTCACCGCAATGAACCTTAAGTTGTCATGGGTGGTTAGGGAAAGACATCTTGTGTTGTAGTTCCAGTTTTTTCCCTATTTTGATTTGGATAGTGTGACATCAAAATCTTTTTTAGTCCTTCTATTGAGAATGATTTCTCTCATTACTCAGTCTGAGTGTTAATCTAATGTCTTCCTGTTGAATGCTGATGTTTTGTAACATTATGCCCCCAAGAAGGCATGTTAATCAGATCCAAGAAGAGGATACTACTGAACCTTAGTGAGTGAATCATTCAGTGGATCTGATCCTAGTTGAGGTGATTGTGCGGAATGTCCAAGCTCTGGGATAGGCACCACCTCTGGTCCCTATTCAGGCTACAGATGTGGAACCTAGGGGGATGCTCTTCAAAATTGTTCTCAAAATCTCTTTCACCAGAATCCATCAGTTTTCAAAGGCTCCAATGATCCTCAACATGTTGAGGAATGGCTGGGAAGGATTGAATGTTTGTTGGATTTCTTGGATACACTGGACGAGATCATGGTGAAGTTTTCCACCTTCATGTTGGAGGGACCAAGAAGGAGATGGTGGGACACGATATTTATAGAAAAGCAACAAGAGGGCTTAAATTGGAAGGATTTCAGTGTTCTTTTCAACAAATAGTTATATCCATAGTAAATGGTGTTGTTCAAATATGTGGAGCTTTTCAAACTTGAGAAAGATGAAAGAATTGTGTCTCATGTAGATGTTTGGGGAACTTTCATAAGTTCTACCACAACTTTACCACTCCATTCAGTGGCACGAGATCATCAACACCTTCAAAAATTTTGGGTAAATGAAATTCTTCATGTACAAAAGGGTTCCAACCAAAGGCATCCAGAACAAATCTTGTTCATGCATTTGAAGAGTCTTGATAGGAAGAAGATACTAGTCTAACTACTGTGACTGGTACCATTACTATAGCTTTTTTGTTAGTGACTACTCTTTTTGATACGGGTGCATCTCACTCGTTTATTTCAACCTATACTATTAATATTCTTAATATTCTTATGGAGATTTTATCTTTTTCAATGGATATTACTATACGCCTTAGTTTAAAGAGAGAGAAGGGTATATATAATCCCTCTTTTTTCTTCTCTTTGTCAGTTTTCAAACATCTTTGGAGTTTTCTTGGTACTCAACATGAAATATATTGATGTCATATTCGGGATAGATTGGCTCATTACCAATAAAGCTTGGAATGATTGTTATCTTTAATGGGTCTACATTACTATGCCCAATGGTGTGCCTCTTTTCCTTTAATAAGAATGTGACCCAATGTCAAGAAGAGTCGGACCTTCTTATCTGGAGTTGAGGAAAGTGATGTCAGTGTTTACTTTTGATCTGGAGTGATAATCAATGAGTGGTGATCTCCCTCCAGTCATCGTTGAGTTTCCCGACATGTTTCCTTCTAACTTCTATTATTTTCTACCAGTAAGGTAGGTTGAGTTTCCTATTGACTTAGTGTCTGGTACTCAACTAGTTTCTTTTCCCTCTTACCAAATAGCTCCAGTTTAACTAAAAGAACTGATGTCCAAGTTGGACGATCTTCTTGAGAATGCCTTTATTCACCCAAGTGTGTCACCTTGGGTGGGTCCAGCTCTCTCTTCCATGAAAGCTAATGGTTCTCTAACATCTTATCTTCTCAAGATTATTCCTCATGAATTAAATCTTATTGATGAATTCTGTAAGCATTAGAGACTCTCTTTATGTTGGTGATATTGATGCCCCGTGGTCATTCTTCAAAGAGAGTGTCCTTTTCTATAGAAACTGTTATGTTGCATCGTTAGAAATAGGGAAGGCTATAATTGGGGATTGCCCTAATTTTCAATGGGTTGGAACCCAGGAAGCACTGATTTGTTCTACAACTTGATGTATCATTTTTGGTGACCATGTATTCTTGATGGTTTCACCCCGGTTGGGTCATCGATGGATTTGGAGGCAAGGGAAGCTTTCTCCTTGTTTTGTGAGATCTTTTGTGGTTGTTGATTAGATGGGGAAAGTTTTTTACCATTTAGCACTACCACTGAAATTTTCATCGATATATAATGTGTTTCATGTATCTCAGCATCGAAAGAATTTATCTGACCCATCTCATGTTCTGAGTTGGTGTGATCTTGAAGTGGAACCTGTTTTATCTGTGGCTAAACAACTAGTTAGGGTTATTGATTTTGAGACCAAGGTACTTCGTGGGAGGAAGATACCTCTGATCCATGTGATATGGAAGCATGATTATTTTTCTCATGAGACGTGGAAGAGGGAGACACTGGTAATAGATTAGTGGCCTCATATTTTTGACACAGAGTCTTCTTCGAAAGATTTCTAGGGACAGAAAGTTCCTATGGTGGGGATATTGTAACATCCTATTAATGTTCAGATATTCTTAAACCCACTTGTGTTAAATTATTAATGTAATAAGTGGGGGAAATGTTTTATCAGTGAAAAGTTGTGTTTTTGTTAAACACGTCATGGAATGGTAAAACACCAATTAATACTTCAGAATATTCAATTAAATATTTTATGGGATAAACACTGAGTAAGTATGAGTTTATGAGGTCTGAAAAGCCTTGGGGAGTACAAAATAAAAATATTAAATATAATATTTTAAGTGCACACATTTTATTCAAAATATTTAAATAAATCCAAAATGATGCATCATTTGAGAAATCTGAGAGCACTCTTATGTCCAAAATATTGTGTTTACCCTAAGAGGGGTATAACATTTGAAGGCGCCAGACAATCGGATATCTCTCTCATAAGATAAAGTTATTGAATAATATTTAATATATTATTTATTAAAAATAATTAAATATCTCTCAAGTTGCGCCTTATGGGAAATCTAACACCACTGATGGGTCTGGAATGATGGTTTTACCCTAGAAGGGGTATAACATTTGTTATAGTTGGGCATTTGGATGCCTCGTTTGAAAAAAAACAACACTTTTTATTTTAATTAATTAATTATTCTGATTTTTTAATAATAAATCATTAATATATTTTAAACGGTGTGTCGTATGAGAAATCGGAGACAACCGTTAGGTTTGGAACGGGGTGTTTACACTAGTTGTAGCTTAACATTCATTGTCAATGAGTGTTTGGTCAGGTTGCTAATTAATTGATGTTTTTAATAACTAGATTAAATAATTAATTATATTAAATTCATTTAATTATTAAAAAAATGGAGAACTGTTCATCCATATCTTCTTTCACACTGCTCCATTTTCTCTACCCACTGAAACTCCATTTTCAACTGATAGCTTCACCTAAAAGCTTCCAATTCATCATTTTTTTAATCTTTTTCACTTGCAAATCCTTCATAAGGATAAATTAATGACTGTAGTAATTTTTTGGTTAAATCTTGGATTAAATTGGTTGTTTTAAATTATGGTTTTAAATGCCCTGAGTTTGGGTTCAAATACCACATTGGCTCCTATTTTTGGTGGATCTCATCAATTTGAATCCACCCCAAACCTCTTTGCACACAGACGATAGGTTTCTGTAGATCTGATATAGTTTCTTATTTCATGTGGTTCTTCCATTCGCCTATGCGATCCGCCATGGAGAAGTAGGTCCTATTTTATTTTTAACTTTTACTTTTCTTTTCATCTATAATAATTTAATAAAAAATGGTGGATCTTAATATAAATGATCAAACCTAAATTATAATCCCTAAATTATCTAAGAAAAATTATAATATTATCAAAGGGTATTTACACAAATTATGATAAAAGAATAATTTATAAAAGAATTTTCAAATGATAATTTGCACCAATTATCAAAGGGATGATTCCAAAATTTGTCGTTGACAATTTATTAGAAACTATCATGTGGTTTTTATAAAGAATTATTAGTAGATAAATATTGAGTGAGATTATCGGAAGACAATTACATAAAATTATCAAAAAATAATTTATAAATTATTATAAGATAATCATCATTATCCTTCTATGCACAGTTATGAAATATAATTATTTTTAGTTACAAATGGTAATTTTATCGGGTTATCCAATTTTTTTTAATCACTTTCAATTATCATTTTTTTAGTTGTGGAAAATTATCAAGGGTCAATTTATAAAATTAACAAATGATAATTATTTATATTATCAAGGTTTATTGTTAAATAAATTAATAAAAGATGTTGTCGAAAATTATCAAACGATAATTGAAATAATTTATTGAAGGATAATTTATCAAAATTATCAAAGGATAATTAATATAATTATCAAAAAATAATTTCAAGATTATCAAAGGATAATTATAAATAATTATCAAATGATAATTACAACGAATAATCAAGACATAATCGTGAGTTTGGAAAATGATAGTTATTAAAATTATTTATCAAAGGATAATTAGTTAAATTATCAATGAATAATTATAAAGGGCTACCACATGTGTTATCATTTTAATCTAAAGATATTATAATATCGAGTGTGGTTTATAATTATTCAGATAAAAATATTTCGATTTCATGTGAGAATTTAAAACGATAATCCAGAGATTATCCAAGAAGGAGAAAATGTAATCGTGTGTAATATTTTACTTCCTTGTAAAATGAAATAGATATTTTTGGTTCAAGGAACCCTTGACGAACATCAACCATTAGTGTGTCAACTTGTGATAATAGGGTTGTGTGGAGGTGTATTTAACCACACGGGGTGGTGTATCATTTCTACTAACATCAGAGACCTTGAGGTAGGTGGTTCCGTTGTTATTAGCCAAATTGATTTTCCTTGTATTGCTTGATTTATCTCAATTGTGGATTTAAATTCAGTTTCTCAAATCTACTTTCAATTAAATTGATAAAAACATGATTCTTGTGAACCGAGATGTTTTAAATTTTTTTGGCATTGAAATTTGGAAAACCCCTGATTCCATTGAATTGGGTGTATTTATGGAAATTGGTTGATTTAAATTGTTTGATTTAAATTGTGGATTTGATGGAAATGATTTCAATTAAATTGTTTAATTTAATTGTGGAAATAAATTTTGTAATGATGGAATTGGTTTTGAATGGATTTCAAACTGGGGAAAATTTCTTAAAATGATTTGATAGAAACTCAGTGGTTTTATCTTGTAAAAAAGGCATGTTTTTTAATAAAACTTGTTTTGGTTTTAAATGGAAAGAAATTGGCACTTTTGAAATGGAAGAATGAGATTGATCATATTTTTAAGTAGTCTTAAAATAGTTCAACCATCTTATAAAATTTAAAGTAAGTCTTAGGTTGTTAGTGAGTTATTTGGATACACTCTACGCTACGACAACGTTCTAAAACAAATTTGTGGCGGGTCATATCCCCGACGAGTTGGTGATGAGTCTCCTTTGGCCAGTATCCTAGGGATGTGTGTATATACATTTTTCTAAGTTCACATAGAGAGTGTGGAATCCTATTTCTGGTTAATACTATCGTACCTTTTGGCATATGACAATGTTTCTCACTTGTTTATTTATATTTGAGATATAAATGTATTCCAATGTTTGTTTGAACTGCTTACATGCCTGATGAATTTATATAAACTATTTTATATAAATGTTTTACATAAGCCATTGTTTTATAAATATTCCATCATTTGTAAAATCATTGCTAAAAATATTTATTTCCATCATTTGTAAATGTATAGCATGTTTTTTTTAAATATTATTTGGAATTCCCAAACCAATTTATTTGAAAATTAAAATCTTTTCTTTGGATAATATATATTTGGAATCTGTTTTTGAATCTTTGATGGTATCCTATTGAGCTTAGTATCACACCCTATTTTTTCCTTTGGGTGTTTGTATACTATCTTCTTCCAGGTTCGAGCAAATGGAGGGGATCTCTTGGGAGTGGAACCAGATATTGATCTTTTTTCTTGGTGAGTTCTTTCCTTAGGGACCTCGGGGTTGTTTCCCTATTTAGTAATTTGGATTTTATGTCTCTTTGTATTCTGGTAAATTTATCCTAGTGTAGTTTCTTTTGTTATGCATACTGTATTTTTTTCTTTTCTTCTCCATTATTGGTAGAAAAATCATTACCACTTGCATGTTGTGTGATGCTAGGTACTAGTCGCCGACCCATGGGGATTGGGAATTCCCTTTAGGCTATGTCAGGGTCATCTCAGTTATGGTTTGGTTCATAACAAAATGGTATCAAAGGGAGGTCGAGCCTTTGTCTTGAAGTCAGTATGCATTTGTGAAATCTTGTCGGGACTTAAGAGGTAGTTGCGAATGAGTGTCTGGCTAGCTCTCAGCACAATGAACCTTAAGTCGCAAGGGGTGGTTAGGGAAAGATGTCTTATGTTGTAGTTCCAGTCTTTTCCCTATTGTGATTTTGATAGTGTGACATACAAATCTTGTTTGGTCCTTCTGTTGAGAATAATTTCTCTCATTACCCAGTCTGAGTGTTAATCTAATGTCTTTCTGTTGAATGCTGATGTTGTGTAACATTATTCCCTCAAGAAGACGTGTGAATAAAATCCAAGAAGGGGTTAATGCTTAAACTTAGCAATTGAATCCTCTAATGGACACGATCCTAGTGGAGGTGATTGTGTGCATTGTCCAAGCTCTGGGATAGGCACCACCTCTAGTCCCTGTTTAGGATCCAACTATGGAACTTGGGAAGGATTCTCTTCAAAATTGTTCTGAAAATCTCTTTCAGCAAAATCTTCTAGTTTTCAAAGGATCCACAAATCCTCAACATGATGAGGAGTGGTTGGGAAGGATTGAACGTCTGTTTTAGTTCTCGGAGACACCGGATGAGATCATGGTGAAGTGTTCTACCTTCACATTGGAGGGACCAAAAAGGAGATGGTGGGACCCAATAGTGACAGAAAAGAAACATGAGAGATTATATTGGAAGGAATTCATGGTTATTTTCACCAAATAGCTTTATCCAGATTCAATGGTGTTGGTCAAAGATGTGGAGTTTTTCAACCCTGAGTAGGCTGAAAGAATTTTGGATCCTGCGGATGTTTAGGGAACTTTCAAAAGTTATGCCACATCTTTCCCACTCCACGCAGCGGCGCAAGATCATCAACACCTTCAAAAACTCTGGGGAAAACAAATTCTTCACATAAAAAAGGGTTACACCGATAGGAATCCGAAACGATGCTTCTTCATGCAGTGGAAGAGTCTCTAGAGGAAGCAGATACTGGTCCAACGATCGTGAGTGGTACCACTACTATAGCTTAGTCGTTAGTGACTACTCTTTTTGATATGGGTGCATCTCACTTGTTTATTTCAACCCATACTATTAATATGATTAATCTTCCTATGTAGTTTTTATCTTTTTCAATGTATACTACTATACCCCTTAGTATAAAGAGAGAGTAGTGTCTCTATAATCCTTCTTGTGTCTTCTCTCTATCAGTTGTCAAACTTGCTTAGAGTTTTTTTTTGGTACTTGACATGAAATCTCTTGACGTCATATTTGGGATAGATTGGATCATTACCAATAAATCTCAGAATGATTGTTATCTTCTACGGGTCTACATTAATACACCCAGTTGTGTGCCTCTTTTGCTTCAAGAAGAATGTGACCCATGGTTGAGCTGAGCCGGACCTTCTTATCCAGAGTTAGGGAAAGTGATATCAGTGTTTACTTTTGATCTGGAGTGATATTCAATGAGTGGTGATCTACCTCCAGTCATCATTGAGTTTCCCGATGTGTTCCCTTTTAACTTCTCTGGTCTTCTACCAGAAAGGGAGATTGAGTTTTCTATTGAATTAATGTATGGTACTCAACCAATTTCTTTTCTCTCTTACCAAATGTCTCTAGTTGAACTGAAATAACTAATGTCCCAGTTGGAAGATATGCTTGAGAATTCTTTTATTCACCCAACTGTGTCACCTTGGGTAGCACCGTTTCTCTCTTCCATGAAATCTAATGTTTCTCTAACGTCTTCTATTCTCAAGATTATTCTTCAGTAACAAAATCTTATTGAAGAATTCAGTAAGTAATAGATTCTCTCTTTATGGTGGGGAGATTGATACTCAGTGGTCATTTTCCAAATAGAGTGTTATGGGTTATCAAAACTGTTATGTTGCACTGTTAGTGACTAGGAAGTCTATAATGGGGGATTGTCATAATTTCAAATGGGTTGTGCACCCAGGAAGCACTAAGACATTATAAAACTTGAAGTAGCAGTTTTAGTGACCATGTATTCTTAAAGGTTTCACCTCAGTTGGGTCATCGATGGCTTGGGTGGTAAGGGAAGCTTTCTCCTTGTTTTGTGGGATCTTTTGAGGTTGTTGATTAGGTGGGGAAAGTTTTTTACCATTTATAACTACCACCGCAAATAACTTAAATACATAATGTGTTTCATGTATCTCAGCATCAAAATTATTTATCTAACCCATCTCATGTTTGAAGTTGGAGTGATCTTGAAGTGGAACCTATTTTATCTATGGCTGAGCAACCATTCGTGGTTGTTGATTATAAGACCAAGTTACTTCGTGGGAGGATGATACCTCTGGCCCGTGTGCTACAGAAGAATGGTTTTTTTTTCTCATGAGACATGGGAGAGGGAGACACAGATAATAGAGCAGTGGCCTCATCTTTTTGACATGGTGGTTTCTTCGTAGGATTTTTGGGGACAGAAAGTTCCTATGGTGGGGAGATTGTAACATCCTGTTACTGTTCAGATATTCCTAAACCCACTTTTGTTAAATTATTAATGTAATAAGTGGAAAAATGTTTTATTAGTGAAAACTTCAATTTTTTTTAAAATCCACATGGAATGGTAAAACGCCCAATTAATAATCCAGAATATTCAATTAAATATTATAGGAGTTAAACATTGAGTAAGTATGAGTTTCTGAGGTCTGAAAAGCCTAGGGGAGGATGGAATAAAAATATTAAATGGAATATTTTAAGTACACACTTTTTATTAAAAATGTTTAAATAACTCCAAAATGATGAATTGTTTGAGAAATCTGAGACCACTGTTATGTCCGAAATATGTTTTTTACCCTAGGAGGGGTATTACATTTGAAGGCGTCGGACATCTGGATGTCTCACTCATGAGATAAAGTTATTAAATAATATTTAATATATTATTTTTTAAAAACAATTAAATATATCTCAAACAGGGCATTGTATGGGAAATATGAGACCACCGACGGGTCCGGAATGATGGGTTTACCCTAGATGGGGTATAACATTTGATAGCGTCAGGCGTTTGGATGCCTCGCTCGCAAAAAAAAACACTTTTTATTTTAATTAATTATTTATTCTGATTTTATAATAATAAATCATTAATATCTTTTAAATAGTGTTTCATATGAGAAATCTGAGTCAACCGTTGGGTCTTAAACGGGGTGTTTACCCTAGGCGGAGCTTAACTTTCATTAGCAAGGAACGTTCAGTCACGTCTCTAATTGATTAATGATTTTAATAACTACATTAAATAATTAATTATATTAAATTAATTTAATTATTAAAAAAAATGGAGTATTGTTCATCCATCTCTCCTTTCACGCCGCTCCATCTTCTCCACCCACTGAAACTCCATTTTCAACTGATAGCTTCACCCAAAAGCTTCCAATTCATCATTGTTTTAATCAGTTTCACTTGCAACACCTTCATAAGGATAAATTAATGACTCCGCGTTAATTTTTTGGTTAAATCTTGGATTAAATTGGTTGTTTTAAATTATGGTTTTAAATTCTCTGAGTTTGGGTTCATATACCCCGTCGACTCCTGTTTTGGGTGGATCTCATCGATTTGAATCCACCCCAAACCTCCTTGCATGCAACTGATAGGTTTCCGGAGATCTGCTATAGTTTCTTATTCAATTTAGTTCCTCTTCCATTTGTATGTGCGAGCCGCCATGGAGATCAAGTCCTATTTTATTTTTAAAATTTACTTTTATTTTCATCTATAATAATTTAATAAAAAAATGGTGGATCTTAATATAAATTTTCAAACCTAAATTATAATCCCTAAATTATCTAAGCATAATTCTTAGATTATCAAATGCTATTTACGTGAATTATGATAAAAGAATAATTTATAAACGAATTATCGAATGATAATTTCCACCAATTATCAAAGGGATGATTCCACAAATTTCCATTGACAATTTATTATAAACTATCATGTGATTTTTATAAAGAATTATTAGCATATAAATATTGAGTGAGATTATCAGAAGACAATGACATATAATTATCAAATAATAATTTATAAATTATTATAATATAATCATCATTATCCTTTTGTGTGAAGTAATGAAATATAATTATTTTTAGTTACAAAATGGTAATTTAATAGGGTTATCCAAAGTTATTTTAATCAATTTGAATTATCATTTTTTTAGCTATGGAAAATTATCATGGGATAATTTATAAAATTTAAAAATGATAATTATTTAGATTATCAAAGATGATTGTTAAATACATTTGGAAAAGATGTTGTCGAAAATTATCAAACGATAATTGCACTAATTTATCGAAGGATAATTTATCAAAATTATCAAAGGATAATTAATATAATTATCGAATAATAATTTCACGATTATCAAAGGATAATTATAAATAATTATCAAATGATAATTACAGTGAATAATCAAGATATAATCGTGAGTTTTCCAAATGATAATTATTAAAATAATTTATCGAAGGATAATTATTTAAATTATCAATGAATAATTATAGAAGAATACCACATTTTTTATCATTTTAATCTAAAGATATTATAATATCGAATGTGGTTTATAATTATTCGGAGAAAAATATTGTGATTGAATGTGAGAATTTAATACGATAATCCAGGGATTATCCAAGAGAGAGAAAATGTAATCGTGTGTAATATTTTACTTCATTGTGAGATGAAAAATATTTTTTTGGTTCTAGGAACCCTTGATGAACATCAACCATTAGTGTGTCGATGCTTATGATAATAGGGCGGTGCAGATGTGCATTGAACCACACGGGGTGGTTTATCATTGTCACTGACATCGATGACCTTGAGGTAGGTGGTTCCATTCTCATTATCCAAATTGATTATCCTTGTATTGTTTGATTTATCTCAATTTTTTTTTAAATTCAATTCCTCAAATATTCTTTCAATTATATTGATAAAAACTCATTTCCAGTGAATCGAGATATTTGAAAAAAAAAATTGCATAGAAATTTTGAAAAACCCCAATTACATTGAATTGGGTGTGTTTATGGAAATTGGATGATTTAAATTGTTCAATTTAAATTGTGGATTTGATGGAAATGATTTCAATTAAATTTTTTAATTTAATTGGGGAAATAAATTGTGTAATTATGGAATTGGTTTTCAATGGATTTAAAACTGGTGAAAATGGCTTAAAATGATTTAATAGAAACCCAGTGGTTTTATCTTGTAAAAAAGGAATGTTTTTGAATAAAACCTATTTTAGTTTTAAATGGAAAGAAATTGGAACTTTTGAAATGGAATAGTGGTATTGATCGTATTTATAAGCATTCTTAAAATAGTTCACCAATCATGTAAAAGTGTATGCAAGCCTTATGTAGTTAATGAATTATTTGGATACACTCCGCGCTACGAAAACGTTCTAAAACATACTTACAAAAGGTCACATCCTAGATGGGTTGGTGACGAGTCTCCTTTGGAAAATGTTATTGGGAAGTGTGTATACACATTTTGCTGAGTTCACATAGAGAGTTCGGAATCCTATAGTTGGTTAATACTATCGTACCTTTTAGAAGATGACCATGTTTCTCACCTGTTTATTTATATTCGAGATATAAATGTATGACAATGTTTTTTTGAACTGCTTACATGCCTGAAGAATTTATATAAACTATTTTATGTAAAAGAAATTCATAATCCATTGTTTTAGATATATTCCATCAGTGGTAAATCATTGCCTAAAATATTTATTTCCATCATTTGAAAATGTATAGCATGTTTTGTTTAAATATTATTTTGAATATTCAAACTTGTTTATTTGAAAATTGAAAGATTTTATTTGGGTAATATATATTTGGAATATATAATCAAATCTTTGGTGGTATCCTACTAGGCTTAAGCTCACACCCTACATTTGCCTTCGGGTGTTTTTAGACTTTCTTCTTCTAGGTTTGAGCAATGGGAAGGGATCTCTTGGAGGTAGATCTAAATTTTGAGATTTAGTCTAGGTGAGTTGTGTCCTTAGGAACCTTGGGTTTTTTTTTCCATTTTATTAATTTGGCTCTTATTCCTCTTTTTATTCTGTTACATTATTCCTAGTGGAGTTTCTTTTGTTATGCATATTGTCTTGTTTATTTTCTTCTGCATTGTTGGTGGAAAAATCATTCCCACATGCATGTTGTGTGATGTCAGGTTCTAGTCATCGACCCTTGGGGATTGGGAATGACCTTAGGGCTATGTCAGGGTTGGTTTGGGTGGGTTATTGGCTGGTTTGTGAAAATACTATTCAACAATTATGGAAACGATATCATCGCTCGTATGTACGTATGACTTACCATCTCCACGGTGCGACGTGATTCGTTCTACATAATATTTATGGAAGAACGACTCTATAAATAAATTTAATGAATAAATTTGATATATATTATACTAATATATTTCTATAAATGATATAAATATTACCTAAAAATTGGAATAAGAACTTATCTAACAAAATATGCATAAGAACATAAAGCAATTAATACCCGAATAACGAGTAACAATGAAATGTTACTAAGAAACGGATTAAAAGATGATCATCATAAAAATGATTATGATTCTGGAGTAAATAATTAACATTAGTTAAATCATTATACAGGATTTTTGGATACATACGAAGCGTATCGGACCTAAGGTAAGGGATAAATTTTCAAATCTCATTTTTATCAGTGATTGTTTATTCGTAAGTATTTACTAGGGGTTATTTATCATCCACGTCCATATTTCCTAAATATGTATTTAAAAATATTATATATATCCTTCAATAATTGTTTAAATTAAATTTTACCCATTGGTAAATTTTACTAAACGGTATGAATGGAATCTTTTTTTATTTTTGGTACGAGGTAGGTTTTTACTTTTTCAGCAAAAGTACAAGAAGGATTTTTTTTAAATTATATGGCATGAATAGATTTTTATGCTTTCATAAAGTGTTATTTACATGAATATTCCTTTATAATATTTCAAGTTCATTTTCAATTAAATTATTTTATTTTGAATTTGCATGACATTTTGAGAAAAGAAAACATTTTTGAAGAAGTAATGATATTTTCCTTAGGAATTAAGTTAAAGTGTTTTATCAACATTATTTTCCATATATGATGAAATATGGTTATGTTTTTATCCCTATTATTACTCTTATTTGATTTTTTTTATGATGGAATTATTTTTATAAAGTCTATTTATCTTATATGGATTATGTTATGATGAAATGATGTTTAAGAATCCCATTTTATTTCATGGGTTATGCTATGATGAATGATTTATGTTTTTGTGGAACATGTAAGAATGATTTCATTATGATATGGGTGAGACCGATATATACCTACAATGCATTGGGTACAGATTTATATCTCATGAGATATACATGACTAGAATGGTATGTAAATTTGGTTTAGTAATACAGGGCTAGAATGAGGGGTGAACTCAGTTCAGTAGTGGTCTTTGTCCGCTATGATGGTCTTGGAAATGAGCCTTGACTAATATGAAATGATTTTTTATTCTAATGTGTGTATGCCACAAAATTTCATGTCTTATGTTATGACTATTGGGATTACATTTCAATTTTATGATTTATCCCATGACATGGTATTATGATCTTTTATATGCAAGATAAGATTTTTTAAATGTTATGTTCTTATGAATATAATATGATTGATATTTCTTTTGTTTCCCTTACTGAGAATATGAGATCACCCTTTTATATGTTTCTTTTCCCCAAGTCATGAAGAAGGGTATTAAGTATGATATTCCAAAAAGGAGTCTAGTTATGATGAAATAAACATGAGATAATGTAGATGTTTTATGAACCAGTTGTTTATGTTTCCCAGTTTCTAAAGACACTATGCCTATAAATTCCTATAATGGTTTTGTTATATGTTGTAATGAATATACTTCAATTCTGAAGTAATATCAATGTATGTAAAGTATGGGTCACTATATTTGGATTTTTTTTATATTTTAGGAAAACAATCCATAATTCATTTGTGATATATAGAAATTAGCCTCACCTAAATCCAACACACAGTCTACTCAGTATGTCTCTAAGTGTGTCCTTTTATTTAAAATTAACATTTTGTTCATGTATTGTTTCATATTATGTTTAATTTATTTCTTTATAGCATCACTAACATAATTATTGTTTTCTTATACAATGGATTCTTTTTCTCAAGTTTGGGTGGTTTGTTATGCAATTAATACCATGATCAGGATTTTCTGAGAGGGGGTCGGGTGCCAAAGATAATGAAATATTGATGTTTTTGAATTTTTGTGATATTAATTGCTAATATAATTTTACAAAACATTGTTTGAAATTTCTATAATATAGAGGTATTTTTTTATTTTTGATGTAATTTTGATTTCAGTTAAATTACGAATTTGTCATATGTATACAGGTTATTGGTGCAGTGTGTTTTTACAGTACACTGAAATTGTAGGGCCTTTATTAGCACTAAATCTAGCACTAATAAAAGCACCCCTTTATCAGCGCTAATAAAAGCACTGATAAAGGGTGCTCCCTTTTAATGGTTCTTAAGACAGCAATGCTTTTTTATCACTATTAAAACCCATTTTGAGTGTTGTTAAAGGTTTGATCTCTGGTAATAGAGAGTAATTCCTCCCATGTGTGATTATAAACCCTTGATGTTAGTCATCAAACTGTGGCCTATTTGATATCGGCTTTGAGGGTTATTAGTTTTTCATGGAATAAAAAAAAGTTCATGATTTTTTTAAGTTACAAATATTATTTTATTAAAACATAAAAAATTATAAATAATTAATTTGATTAAAAAATGTAACAACTGTTCTTATCTTAATAATCAGTACCACAAATTGGCGCATGTGTAGCGCATGATTTTATCAGTTCTAAACAGAAAGTGCTGATAAAAGGGGCACCTTTATCAGTGCTAAAAAACAATTGATAATGGTGTACCCCTTATCAGACCTTTTTTTAGCACTGATAAATGTTTATATTTATCAGTGCTATTCTTGGCACTAATAAAACCTTTTAATAAAAAATGTTATTAATATATATTTAATTATTATACTTATGTTCACAAAATAATGTTTATTTATATACATTAATTATAAAAACGCATGTTTATAAATAATTTAAATATGTTATATTAATATATCTTTTTTATAATTCAAATATTTATTTATAATGTTTTCAAAAACTTATCTATAAAATTATAAATAAATAATTATATTTTTAAATAATTATAAAATTATAATAAATATATTTAAATAATAAATATATTTTTTATATTTATAATTATATATATTTATAAACATATATATATATAATTATATAATTATATATAATTTTATACTTATATAAAATTATATAAATATACTCAAAAAGATCTGACTACGAGTTGGTAGGCCAACGCACACCCACCAAATTTATTAGAAAACAAGAAAAGGGAAAAAAATAAAATAAAGAGAGGAAATACAATATAAGAAATTCCAAAAACAAGGAAAATAAGAGATTAACTTCTAACGCTCCCTCTAGAACACAAATTTCTAGGATAGAACCCTATATCATTTGGGTTTCGCCCTCTCCTCCATGACTTGGCCCGTTGAGGCAGCACAAGTTCATCAATCGAAGACAAATATGAGGAGGCCTCTGGAATTATGTTTCTCATGTATTTCAATGAGTGATCCTAAAAATCAAGCCTCAGATTATGTTGGAAACCATATTCAATGTTTTTTATAAAAATATTTGGACTATAATATAATACCTATATCCAAAAACATATGGTTCCTTTTATCCAATGGTAACTTTGAGCTGCAAATCAAACCAATTTTCTATTTTATCTGTAAGTCCCTAAGGGTAACTTTCACCCTCACAATTATTCATAGGTTCCTTGACATATTTTTCCTTGCCTCTTCACATTCAATGACTGAAGATTTTCCAAAATAATCATAAATAGACTTCATAAAATCATAAAATTGTGGTGGGTAAGACCATACAGTTGATGTAGAGGCATCCTGAAAAGGTAAACCAACATTTTCATGATGAACCCTAGATGAAGTTTTCATGCTAAAATCATCCTTAAGACAACCCTTGGAATCATAATATCTTACAACAACAATTTTATGAGGTTGAAAAATTAACGATGCATGAGCATCCTTCTTGGTATCATCCTCACCAACACTTGCAGTAGGGAAAAATGTATTGGATAACCTGGGTTTTCTAGGTATGACCATTTGAAAGCCCTCATCATCTACAACTTTTTTTCCATTAGCCATAGTATCAACTAAATTATATTTCTTATCCACCTCATTTCCATCCATATGACCCAAAGTATCCTACACTTCAATAGGAAGAGTGGCATCTGAACTAATTTTTCTAAGAGAGCCAGGGTTTAAAGCATCAACAAAAATCATTAGAGACTAATCTGAATCGGGAGCATCATCATCATTGGTGCTATAAACACCTGAATCGGAGTCACCATTCCTCGTTATGGTCCTGATAGGCTCTGTAGGTAACCCAAGAATCTTATCACTATTCCCTAGTCCCTCAACCAGTCTTTGATCCTTAACAGCATTTCCTGAAAAAATCGAGTCATGAAGGACATGTATGGCCACATGTCTAGATCCATGTGCATTGATGGAAGTAGTGAAAAAACCCTTTTCAACAATCTCTAGATCCCTTCATCCTTCCATATTTATATAATGTGCCTCAACAACAATGATAGACTTTCTACAATTCTCTCTAGAGTGACCTCCACTCCCACAATTTCTACATATTAAAGAGTTATGGAACTTCTAAACAACATGACCAATGTTATAGCAGCCTTGAAAAAATAAATGAATCTTTTCAAATACTGCTAATAAATCAAATAAAAACTCATTAGAACTAAGGATTATGTTTTTTATCAAAGGTGTGTTGAGGATAACTTCCACCATGAGGCGTACAAAGTACCCATACCTAGCCCTTTCTGTTTCCTTGTCCATTTTAATCAGGACACCCACTGTAAAGGAAATATCCCATAAAATATTAGGATTCCATAAAAAATATATCAACCCCTGGATTTTAATCAAAGTTTGTGTGATAGAGTTCCTCACATTAATAGGGTTAAAATGAGTGTCCCGCTCCTAAATTCTTAGAATAGCAGGCTTAAGATTCACAAATTCGAATCCCCATGCCTTAGACTTAAATGTGTATATAATTAAAATAAATATAACATATTAATATTTAATTTAAAAATATATAATATATAATGAATATATTTATTTAGATATGTATTTATATTGATATTAAATAATTTGAAATATATATACATGTATAACTGCATGTATGTATGTGTATGTGTGTAAATACATATGTGTATGTGTATGTGTGTGTATAGGCGTGTATGTGTACATATGTATGTTTTTAATTCAAGTAAATGTTACGAATTCACATTTTAATATTTTTGTAATTTATTTAATCTAATTTATCCATTTATTATTATACATTCATTAATTATATTAACAATTTATTTAATGGTTTTGTAATAATTATTTATGCATATATTTATTTACTATACATGCAATATTTGTAGAATGTTTTTAATTTATACGAATAATATTTATTCTATTTTATTTATCATGTTTTAACATTTAAATTTTTTTTGAAATTTATATAATTAACCTATTTAAATTATTTTTAAAAAAAATAATTATATAATTATACAATTATAAATATATAAAATTTTAAAAAAAATTATTTATGATATTATTAATATTTATTTATTTATTTAAATAATTATAAAATTACAAGAAGTATATTTAAATAATAAATATATTTATTATATTTATAATTATATGAAAAAATATCAAGACATAAGACAATTCTTCTAACCATTTATTAAAGATGAAATAAAAATATAACAAGCAAGCAAGAAAGTAGACGGGGTCATACAAAGACACAATCCCTCATCCCGATGGGAAAACTATAGATCAAGAAAACCAGGATCTGTTCCATAATCATAATCTAAATCATCATTAGCAGTAGTAGTTTCCCATTCCAACTATGAATTTCCTTGATTAAGGATTCCAAGGATCCTTTCCTTGGACCTCTCCTTCTCTGAAGTTAGTTGGATCTTTGATCCCTTAGAATATGACTTGGTAGACACATTCCTCGACGGATTGCAAAATCCTTCCTCGCCTAGTTTTTTTAAGGGACTAGAGAAAAACCATCATTGCTAAAAATATTTCCCTTTCCATTTAAAATAGTATCTTTAAAAGAAAGAGGGTCACCACTTCCCTTAGATCGGAGATGAGTAGTGTCTAGAAAAACCATATGCTTCTCTATGTCACTTCCATCAACTGAAACATAACCCCATTTACAAGACATTCTAGAAGAGATGAAGACATTATGAATCTATTGAATATAATCCATGCTTTACTGAACTTTTGATTTCCCGGATCTATCATCTTGTAGAATATACCCTAAAAAGTCTAAGGCTAGGTGTTTCACAGTATAATATTTCTCAATTATTGGTGAAGGAGAACACTCAGGCACAACACTAACAGCCTCTATAGACTGCCCCACCTCACTAGAGTGCCTACCTTCCTAACCAGTGGATTTCATGAAAATCACCTTAGAGCTGCCAACCTACTGAACATGTTCTGGTGAAACTCCATGCCGAATAAAATTAACACCCAAAGAAACACCATCACTTCTCCTATAATCAGGTTCGTCAATTTCAGTAGCAATATCACTGATAAATACGTCACCCCCAGTACCTACAATGTCCATTTGAGTCTCATTCATGTTCTCATCCCTCTTTTCAGGAATGGAGAATGAGTTATTAGCAATCAATGAATTCTCTACCTGCTCCCAATTAACCACCATGGATTTATTCTTGTACATTGAAGCCCCATGAATATGTGCTACTTGTCCCAGAATTCCACCATCATCTTCCTAGTATTCCTAGGTAATTATTTTCCATGTGGCCTAGATAAATTTATTTTACCATTACAATCACAGTCCTTTGAAGGATTCCACTTAAAACCATAGAAATCACCAAATATCCTTCTGTATTTATCATCCAAATGACCAATAGATTTGTAATTTTGATTGAAATCTGGAAAATTCGCATACTCAACATTGATTTTTATATCATTAGTTGGAGTATTAGGTGTCACATAATCAATAAGGGTGGAACTCATATCAATTTCAACCATCATTCTCCCAAATTGGCCATACCTTACATGTTTTGTCTTCTTATCCAGTGGTAGCTGCAATATCATGCATGATTTTTGGATACTATAAAGTCCAATAAAGGTCATAAAACCTGATCCATACCTATGAAAAAGAATTCTTGTTGCTTGAAACATTAATATCCAACATCCATTCATGGAGATGGAGCGTTCCCAACTTTAAAAGTAACAAACCAGAGGACCACAGATGAATTCCAGCTTCATCCAATTGAAAAAAACAATGAAAGAAACCTCATCCTAACAAAATAGACTTTCAATCCGAAAACCCCCATAGAAAGGAAGTCCTATGAACAAGATCATAAATCCTCTATGGATTCTGATATTTGGGAAGAGAAAACCAAGAAATTCGTTAGTTCTTACCCAAAGCCAGACGTTTTGAGAAGGCTTCACGATCAGCATCAACACTATCCAATGATCCTTTCTTGAGGATACTATAAGTAGAGGAACCATTAAACATTGCCAGTGGACATTGATTATAAATATCCATTCTGTTAAATATTTCACCCAATTTCCCACCTAAAACTGATGTCCCTTTAATTCCACAGTAAGAAATAGGAATTGAAGGTTGTTGTGGATATCCGTTCACTCCAGTTGACACCACCACATCCAACTGAGCCTCGTTTATCTTGGAGGTCCTCATTACATTTTTGAATCCCATTGGATTCGGCCTCCTTGGTTACCCCAACCACGAAACCAGATCTATAGGGCCTATTTGACCCTTCACCACCCATCGCAACAGATATTCAATTTGCTCCAGTGTTATCATCTCTGTTTACTCCAGTTGGCACCACCACATACAATCAATCCTCCACCTCGGAAGACCTCATCACTCTTGCCACCTCGACCACCCCGTAAGACCTGTTTGATCCTTCCCTGACCAAATATTTATCATTATATATTAATAAATATGTATGTTAATAAAAATATATTTATAATTATATATAAATACTTTTAAAATATATTTATTTATTTATGTTATTATAAATAAATACATACATATTTAAATAATTTAAAATTTATAATAAATATATTTAAATAATAAATATATTTAATATGTTTATAATTATATAATTAAAATTATATATAAATATATTTAAAATATATTTATTTATAATTATAATTATAAATAATTATTTATTTATTTAAATAAGTACTGTAGCGGCGGTGAAACTATAGCACTGGCGGTGCAGTAGTGGTGGTGGGCACTGTAGCAGGAACTATAGCAGTGGAGGCACTATAACAAGTGTTGTAGCAGCCCGGGTGCTATAGTAGTACTATTCACCGGTGGGCCTTTGGTTCAAAAATTTGGTCCAATGGTCCATGTATTGGGCTTTCATGCCCACTGGACCTACGAGCCATGTAATTGATGTAACGACCCAAAACTTTTGTTAATAAAAATTCTTCTTGATCTAATTAAAAATCTTTATATGTAAAATGGTTATATAACATATAAACATATTTGTTTTTATTTTTTTGGATTTCAAAATACCATTAATAATTATTACCATTGATAATATAGCCTTTGAACGGTGATCAATTCATTAGTATAAATATAGGGATTTAACAAATCAAATTTACTCAGACAAAGGAATCGATGGCCTCATCCAGTAGAATTACTCCATACGAAGCCCATTTGTTAGATCTTGGAAAGGAGGTAGCATCACTGGGCTTCTCCCTTGACCAAACTCAAGCCGAGCATCAACACATTAAGCTCGAACGAAACCGTCTATAGGACAAGTGGAAGTTGATAGGGATTACCACCCAAGCGATGTTATCCGAGCCACCCCAAGAGTTTGTCACCATCACACACCTTACACTTCAGTCATATGTGGGTGTTATAAGGGGTTATATAACAAGACCTTATAACTCTTATTATGTTCATTATTTTTTTAATAAATAATATACATTCATTTTATTATTGTTACTTTTTAAATGGTTTTTAAAGCACAAATAGTATTTTTAGTTAATATTCAATTAAGAAATTTGTTTTGATGAATTAATGGATTTTTTGGAATTAAATAATATTTTAATAAAATATTATTATTACTAAATTAATTTTTATTAAATATAATTTATTATAAAATTTTTAAGAATACAATTGTAATTTTTATTAATGTTTGAAAGTTGTTTTTTGTCAAAACCCATGAATTTTCGATAAATATATGTTTTAAATTTAGAAGTAAAATTTAACATATTTATAAAATTATTTAGATTAACTGAATTTTATTTTTGTAATCAGAACATCGAAATTATCCAATGGTGAATTTTTCATAATTTTCTGAGGCAGTCAAATTTTTGGGTAAAAATTAAATACCGTTTAATTATATAATGTATTTTTTGACATCATAATGACCCAATAGTGATGTAATAAAATAATATAAATGTTTTGTTTGTAAAATATATTCTATACCATTAAAATTATGTGATTTTATCTTTGTTTGATTTATTTTACAAAGCTTTAGTGAATCCTCTAAGGCATGTAAAACATTTTAACCTTTTAAGTTAATTTCCTTGAGAGTGTGACTCACCTCCACATAAGAATGCCTAATATTTTAATAATTTAGGCCATTGGACTTATAAAATAATGTTTTCTACTCCCCTTTTTCAAAAATCATGGGCAAAAACTCTGGGTTGGTTTGTGTTTTTTATTAGTTTAATGTGTGGTGTCCAAAACCAAAATAATAAAGAATTCCCTCTCTTTTCCTATATAAACCCACCCAAGATTCCACTTATTCTTCACTAAAAGCGTTTTGAGCTCTACCAAACTCTTCCCTACTCTCTCTATAATCCTACCAAGGTGACACAAGCTCCCAATAAGCCTCTCTCAATCCTGTCCCAAGCCTTTGGGATCACACTTCCTTGCAAGGGATTTCTTCCTTTCTCATTTTTGTCTCAATTTCATTATGTAACTATACCATTTTTTTCAATTAAAAATATTGGGATATGATTTATCACATCCCCCATAATTCACTACTTATTTTTTAATGATGAGATACCTCTTTATCTCTCATTAATGCCTCCCATTCACACCTGTTACCATGCCGAAATTTTGTAAGGGATTTCTTCCATTCTCATTTTTCTCCAAATTTCATTAAACTGTTATACCCTTTTTAATTCAATTAAAAATATTGGGGTACAATTTATAACCTCCCCCATACTTCCCTTATTGTGTTTTAATTTATTAAATACATCTTTATCTCTCATTAGTACCACCCATTCACACCCGTTACCATGCCAAAATTCCATAAGGAATTTATCTCTTCTAATTTACATTCAAGCAATTATTTTGTATTATAAATCCTAATTCCATTACATATGCTGGGACATGTATCTATATTACCCACTTACTGTCAATTTAATTCACATATTATGAGACATCCATTTCTCTCTCATCAGCCATTTTTATGAATTCTTATGTCATGTTGTTATGCTGCTGAAATTGCACCTTGATTTTCCAAGCCAAAGTCATTGTGTAGTGAATACCATTCCCACTTCTCTATCAAGGGTATTCACCTTTATGAACATTTACTTATTGATTATGTAGTTTCAAGTATGTATTCCACACCTCTTATTCATAGAATAAATTATGATGTCTAATGAATTCGTGTTCTATGATCCATGTGGCACATTTATGCACTAAATGTATTGATTAAGAAGGGTGCGCCTTGATAGCACTCCAATGCATTGGGTAAAGATTAGTATCATGATACATCAAGTGCAATGCGGGTTTACTCATGATAATTCAAGTGCAATGAGGTTTTAATCATGCTCTATGTGAAATGAGCCTTGGATCATGCTAATATCATGTTAAATATTGTTTCCACATTTCCATGTTATGATAATCATGCTATATCATGCCTTTATGATCATATTTATCGTATGCTCCATTGATATGCCGATTGCCTAACATGTACTGTATTCTTCCTGTTATTACATGTTTACTCTCTTACTGGGCTTTATAGATCACCTTTTTTATGCATTTCCTCAGGTTATCCCATGCAATGCTAAGTACGAAGGAATGTTGTGGTAATGTAAAAGAAGTTTGCAATAAAGATGGTGTGTTTTATGTTAAAAGTTTTTATGTAATTTTCCTAATCCCCAAAGACACTAGACCTATAAATATTCTATCTTGTATAAATTCAAGAGTTTTATGTAATAAATCATGTTTAATTGTGAAATATAGAGATGGGTTGTTATAATGGACTTCATGCCCACTGAGCCTACAGGCCATGTACTAAATAAATAAGGCTTTATGGGTGGGTTATCCCCTTGGGGGGGCTATGGGATACCTTTCCAGCCTATGTGTGAGGTGTGTGTGTGTGTGTTTAATTTTAATTGTACCTCCAAACACATAATATATATAAATATATTTATAAATATATAAAAAAAATTATAAAAAAAATTATCTATAATTATAAATATATATATATATATATGTGATATATATAATAATATAAATATATTACTAAGATTAGATCTTTATCAGGGATGATAAAGACACGTTTTATCGGTGCTTTTTTAGCACTGATAAAGGGGTATCTTTATTAATGCTAAAAAGTGCTGATAAAGAGTAGTTTTATCAGCGCTTTCTATTTAAGTGCTGATAAAACAACTCTTTATCAGTGTTTTTTTGAATGTGATGATAAAAGCCTTACAGGTTCTTATAAAAAGAAAACTAACAAAGTGATGTTACTGCTTGTGCCTTCAAGATTTTATAGAACAAAAGTTTTTTCGTCGTTGTCATGAGACCCTACTATTTTCACTGATTGTCATTCTTGACAAATCGATCTCTCCAAATCTAAAGTATGTACCAATTTGTCTTGTTAGATTCTTTGACCATGCTATTTCTTTAGTCGCACCTCGCCTAACCATACTACACGTGTATTCACTTATTATCGACAAAATGAAAAAATATCCTAAAAACAACCATCCCAATTGTACATGATCAATATATCATCCACCAAGATCATTTTCCATGGCTTCATATCCTTCGCAACAACCTAATACTCATCCACACATAACTAATACCTAAAACCACCTACCTTTAAACACTATCCACATCTCCCTTTTCTTTTGGGTTTGTTATTTTGGTTCTCATGTTTTCAGTGGATATTGTGTATGGTATTTGTTTATGGTTTGTGTGAAAAATTATTTGAGGGAGTCGTTGGTAACATTCCTTGCACAGTAGTTCTAGTTGCATAGCCAAGTGTGGGAAGTTCATGAGTGTCAATGATTCATGTTGTGTTTTCTTTTTTTATTTTTGTGATTGATAGAGTAATGTTCCATATATGATTATTAATATATTTAATTATTTTCAAATTCATTTTTTTAGTAAGTGGGTGTTATTTAGGATATTAATTAGTATTTTCATTTAGTTTTATTAACATCAATTATTACTTTTATAAATTTATAAATAATAATCGTTAAAAATTAATAATTTTTTATAAGTATAATTTGTTATATTTATACATCTAGATATAATTTTTTATACTTATATTTACATCTATAAATTATATAATATTTCTTATTATATTTATACAATTTATATATAAAATTTTTCTAAAAATTTATAATTTTATAGTTTTATACGTTTTTAAATTTATATACTTTTATAAATTTTATAGTATATCATATTATAATAATATAATTTAATAATAGTTTTTTTATTAAATATTTATACTTTTATAGTTTTATTCATTTATAAATTTATGTACTTTTATAAATTTTATAATATATCATATTATACATATATAGTTTAAATATAAAATTTTATTAATTATTTATACTTTTATAGTTTTCTAGATTTATAAATTAATATACAATTAAAGTTTTATTCATTATAAATTATTATACTTTCATACTTTCATAAATTTTACTTTTATATATTATAATTTTATACTTTTATAAATTTGTAAAACTGTAAACTTCTATAAATTATATATACTTTTATAACATATATATACTTTTCTATATTTTTATAAATTTATATACATTTATAAATTATGTATATTTATTTAAAATATATATTCTTTTATATATTAAATATAATTGTATACTTTTATATATGTCTATAATTTTATATACTAATATATATATATATATATTTGAAAAGGTTGAGGACTGAAGGACCCTTTATTAAATAAGAAAACAAGCAACATAGGAGGAACATTCAAGAAATAAATGTCCAAGAATAAAATGGTAAAAAATACGTCAAGTAACTCGAGAGTGAGTGCTCATACTATGGTGAGAGGAGCATCCACCCTAACCATGAGGATGTCTTACTATTATCCATGTTTTGAACTCTATCCATGGTCCACCACTATCACCTGGAAGTCTAGCATCAACAACAACCCTCGTATCTTCTACTCGAGACACATAATTATTGATCGGATCTTCTTCCTCACTACTTGAACATGCAAGAAACTGAAATGGGTTGTGCATACTCACCTTCCTATGAAATTTTTCCTTTTCTAGTATAACAACATCAATAGTTTCTTCCAATGTGGCAGCCTTAACTTTCTTAGAGTCAACTTTCCAGTTTCTAGGATCATTTGCAGTATCTTACCATTCAAAAATATCTATAGTTGATTTTACACCTGAAATACTCAAGATTTCCCTACAATATATAGGTTCTAAACCCAATATATAACCTTCTTTCACTCTTATTTCATTGGAAAAAAAAGATCCAATGGATGAATCAATAGTACTAGTAGAGACAGGCTAGAAAGGAGGAGCAGGAACCTCCTCATTGCTCATCACAATCAAAGCATAGATTTTTCTAACCTAGTATTGGAGAAGGATATGAGTCCTTTTGGTTTTCACTGGGATGGTTTCCTCCAATTTGGAATTCCCTTTGAGATATCTAGAAGCCATGATTTTATGATCATGCCATAGGTTATAATCAACACCTTCTTGTGTAGAAAGTTATCTATATACTTAGCTATCATTAGATTCCACTTCCTCATGTTCATCAACAATGGCTTTAGAAAAGGCATCTCTAAATGAGACTCCTGCATCCAAATGACACTCATCCACCAATTCATCCTAAGAAATATTGGGGATAGCACACTTCAACTAGTAAAAAGGATAAACTTTTTTCAGTGGAGAGAAAGCAGAATTATTATTGAGACCATTGTACTCTCATCCTTGTATAAATTACATTCATGATCAGTGCACCTAAAACCCTGAGAAGGGTCTTTAACATTGGTATGATGTTGTTCTTCTAATTGGATTGAAATTCCTATAACTGTAGCAATGACAACATCCCCTTAGAAACTTCTTCATCCTGATTTCCATTGTTCTGAACAATCCCAATATCCTTTGTTCATCAGTAGTGAAGAAAATCATGACCCCTTAACTAGTAGATGGAGAAAATTAAATCAACCCAACATATAGAATTAGTATGAACAATAATTTTTCATGATTCAAAAAACATGGGGTGTGAGGGGGGACTTTCAGACTCTATTCTAAGATAAACATCATCCTATGATGTAGAAATAACCACTTTATCGATCAAAATGGAGCACAGATCAACTTCAACCAAAACCCTTGCAAAATGGCCAAAGGTGACCAGTTCAGTGGCATTGTCCATCCTAATTGGTATACCAATCATAAAATTAGTATCAAATATAATTTTAGGATTCCATAAAATCCAATTTAAACTATGAATCTTTACCCAGACCTGCATGCATGTTTCTTTAAAATCATTCAGGTTAAAATTAAAATGTCACTCTTGCACCCTCAGCATTCCTGATCTTAAACTGATCAAACCAGTACTCCAAGACCTTCCTTTCAATTCATTGGAAGGGAAAATAATGTTGAAGAATCCTAAACTGAGGGAGACACATTTTAAATTAGAGAATCTCCAATTAGAAACTAATCATGAAATCAGTTCCATGATTTTCCTGGGTTTCATGCCTTTGGAAAAAGTAATATGAGTAATGAATGGGTGTTTACAAAGTTCAATTTGGTCAAAATAGCAACATAAGATGTTCAAATGTGAGCGGTATTACCTTTTTTGGTAATTCTCTGTGAGACCCGATTCTTGAGTGTGGTGAAGGAACCCCCCAAAATTCCATAAAAAGAGGAGAAACTCTTCAAACCTACCTCATCACAGTCTATGTTATTCTTGGAGATAATTAATCCATGATTCCCAACATGATGGATTAGAGAATAGGAATATAGATTTAGACTTCGAGGATGCTCGAGGATAGTGTTGTCACTGGAAATTGTAAAGAGAATCCTATCTCATTCCTCCATCTCCTATACTAATATAAATATATATACATTTTTTATTTTTTATTTTATACTTGTACACATTTTTTAATTTACCAATATGTTAATACTTTTATACTTTCCTAAATTATATTTCTATAAATTCTAATTTTATATTTTTTTAATTTTTTAATATGATTATTATTTTTTCAAAAAATTAATTTAGCTAATTAAGATTTATTTTATTGTATGTAGTATTTTATGTTTTAATCATAACGGTTTTAAGTTGGATTTATTATTTTAATTGAGTGTTTAATGAGTTTCAAAATTAGATTTTATTTTTCTTGGATATCATGTTCAACAATGTATCTAAGGGGGGGACTTATTTGATTCCCTTTTATAATTTCATCGATATATCATGGTTTACTCATAAATATGTAAGTTATCATATCACTAGAGTTGGATTTCAAACCAACTATGAGATTTGGAAGCATAACAAAGAAATAGTTCAACAACTAAAAAAGTTTGATAAACCTAAGTGGTGTGGTGTGAATGATATAATACTTGATCGCTTTTCTTCTCTTTCACAATCTGAGTATGAATTTAATGATTGGAAATTCAATGTCATTGTTGAAAATATTTTAAAAAATATCATAATTTCTTTTTTATTTTTGAACCCGTTATTATATAAAATAAACATATTTTACATTACAAAAATGGTTTTCAAATAATATAGTTTTTATTTTTTTATTTCCATTATTACATTCAATAGTCGTACTTTCATCGGGTTTTTATAATGTAAATGTAATTTTAAGGGTAAATGATTGGTTTTAAAGTTAATAAATTGGATTTCAATGATGTTTCATAATGAATATGATATTTTTGATTTCAATTATGATCTAAATAAATAATTTTTTAAATTTCACATTGAATTTAAAATGGTGTTTTGTGATTTGAAATTAGAGTGAATAGATTCATTGGTTTTTTTATAATGTAGTATTCTCTATCAACAGGGTGAGTGGTATATATATTTATAAATTCAAACATGTGTAAGGAAAAAGGGTGTTATATATATTTATATGATCACATTAACTTTTAGAGACCTCCTAGATACATAGAATCTCACTTCCTATATAATATAAATTTATAATAACACTATGGAAAGGGCATGTCAGTAAATATATCCAACCCATAGGATATATATAATGACCTCACTCCCGTAAAAGGTGAATTAATGTTTAACCACATTAAAACTCCTTAGGCTATTTTTCATCCAATACCATCTGCATGGATTAAATTAGGGGATTCCTACACAAATACATATTCTCTCTGATTTGGTGTTATCTTCTAAGGGGATGAGTCTCAGGCAACAAAATACAATAATAACTATTATCCTCAATAGCTTCAACTCCAAAAAAAAATATTATTACATTTTTTTCTGTGACTCATCCCCCATATCTTCTAGATATGAACCTATATTGTTTGAACTACCATGAGAAGTAGTCATCCCATACCAGGTATCAATGATCATTGTTGATGAAGTCATAGGATAATACCTACCACCAGTGGAGTATTTATTTTATTAAATTTGATTACACATTTACTTCAAATCATGATGAAATTATATTAAACATTAAAATGTTAGGTTCCCATTATTTTAAAGTCACCTTTTTTGTATTTATTTATTTAATTAAATCTTAATATTACCAAATCAAATAGGATGGATTTGAATAGAAAATGGATGGATGTAAATCCTATGATAAAAGAGTATTAAGATGGGGTGCATGAGTTCATCAAGTTTGAAAAAGATTGTGTATATTACCCTTCTCAAATCATTTTCATCTGTTTACATTGTTTTTATTCAAGACTAATTATTCCAAAGTATTTGGAAGAACACTTGATCTATCACGGAATATATCGAATTTATAAATGTTGGAATAAACATATGGAAAAATAGAATGTATCTAATGACTAGGATACCATTACATTTTATGGATCATTTTATATGATTACAAGTGTGTAAAATGAAGAAGACAGTATCAAGGATGTGATTATAGGTGTGAATTATGAGGAATATTGTATTGAGGAAATGATAATGATAGTTAAAGATGAACCTCGTGATTGTCCAAAAAAAATTGAGAAGTTAAAGAGTTGTGCAAAGATGCCATTGTACCTTGATTTAATTAAATATATAGTATTGTTAGTTGTGATGAAGATTTATAATTTGAAAGTAGACAATAGATGGAGTGATACTAGTTTTAGTAATCTACTTTCTCTTTGGAATGATATGCTACCATAAGATAATGATCTTCCTAGCCAAAAATATGACTTTAAACGAATTCTATGTTCAATGGGTATGATCTCTGAAAGAATAAATTTCTATCCAAATGATTTTATACTATTTCACAAGGACCAAAAATCACTTAATTAATTCCCAAAGTCTGGTTCTTATCGATACAAGAATGGTGAATAGGGTCCTAAGAAAGTTGTATGGTAATTTCCAATCATTATGAGGTTTAAGAACTTAATGGAAATGAGGAGACAACATGGTAATTGACAAGTAATGTAGATACAAGAAATAAATATGGGAATATTCACCACCCAGTAGACTCTTCTTAGTGGGAAATAATTGATCACATGTATCTTGAATTTTGAAATGTTCCAAGAAACCTTCGTCTTGCGCTCTCTACAGATGGAGTGAATCCTTTTGGTTTTCAAAGAAGCACTCATAGTATATGGATGGTTATGTTGATAAATTATAAATTTCCACTAGATTTATGCATGAAAAGAAAATAAAATATGTTATCTATGCTTATATCAGGACCAAAAAACTGATTAATGATATTAATGTTTATTTGGAACCATTTATTGAAGATTTGAAATTATTGTGGGATTCAGGTTTTACGTTGTATGATGCTTATATAAATGAATATTTCACATTAAGATCTATGATGTAAGGGAAAATAAATGGCTTTACTTCTTATGGAAATTTTTCATGATATAGAATTAAAGGAACTCAAGGGTGTCCCATTTTTGAACTTGGTACACAGTCAATTAGGTTGAAACATTCATCAAAGAATATGTTTCTCATACATCAAAGATTTCTACCCCAGCAACATACGTACTAATCTTGGATGAAATCATTTGATGGGATTTCATAAGAATGTATACCACCATATCTAAAAACATGAGATCAATCATTTTATAAAGTAAAAGATATGGAAATTAATTTTGGTAAACTTTTTTTGAAAAAACTTATGAAATCTGGTTGTAAAAAGCGATCGGTTTTTTTTAATTACCTTACTGGAATTGTCTATACGTTAGAAATTTTATTTATGTTATTCATATTGAAAAAATGTATGTGATAGTGTCATTGTCATGTAACTAAATTCACTTAGAAAAAAAAGTATGGAATTAAGACTATGATGGATATGATTGACATGGGGATATAGAAATAGTTGGCACCATTGAAGGGTGAAAGATAGAATTTTCTTCCTCCAGCTACGTATACTCTTTCCAGGAAGGAGAGATATCAATTTTTAACTTCTTAAATGATGTAAAGGATTTATTGGGGTATTCATTTAGTATAAATAATATCATGTTAATGAATTATTTAATGTTAAATGGATTGAAATCACATGATCGTCGTGTTTTGATACAAGACCTATTGCTTTTAGCTTTACGTTGCATTTTTTCCAAGAATGAAATTCATACATTAACCAATATCTATTTCTTTTTCAAATATATATGCAGTAAAGTTATAGACCCAGTGAAATTCCTAACTATAGAGAAGGAAATTGTCAACATATTGTGTTAATTAGAAGTGTTCTTCCCACCATTATTCTTTGATATGATGGTTCACTTGGTGAGAGAGATTTTACTATGTGGTCTTATACATTATTGATATATGTATCCAATTGAATGGTACAAGAATATTTTGAAAGTTTGTTTTAAAAATTAAATTCCACCAAAGGGTTGTATTATGGAGAAATATATTTTTGAGTAAGACATTTAAGTATTTACCAACTACCTGTTCGATTTAGAAATCATCAATCTACTAAAATATTATCACATAGGGTTGGTTATGGGTTAAGGAATTTTTTTAATAGGTTTTTTCAAAATCACTATTATAGATTGGGAGCAGTCCCACCTTTTTTCCATAATATTTTATAGGTTTCCCCATATATTGCAACCCGCAAAGAAATTCTTAGGCATTTGAATCCATCAGGGGTTTAAAGCTGAATATCAATCAGATACCAAAACAAGGCAGACCGTGGATAAAATCCATAGACCCATAAAATTATTATAAAAAAGATTAAAAATAGAGAAACATAAGAATTTTATGGTAAAAGTGAAAAAAACCCCCAAAACAAAAAAAATGAGTAACGTTAATCATTCTTTATTTCTACCACCCCTTAAACGATATCCACATCAACCACTTGGGTGTCTTCCCCTCCTCCACTACTTTGGGGCCTATCATGTACCACCATGGTCATTAGTGTACAAGGGTTAATCAACCACATCAATGCTTTAGCCACCATTTTGATCATTTTTAAAAATATCAGGATCAACAACAAACTCTTTATCACGCTTAGTCAGGTGCATGACATTCAACATGTCCTCATTTCAGGACTTCCCTATCTGCAATTCCTTTTTGGAATCCTGATTGATCATCAAATGAGAGGAATTTGCATTATTAATAGAATCTGTTAAATATTGGGAACCTTTTCTCTCACGTATATCCATATAGTGAACATAAAACTCTAGAGAATTAATAGAATACAGCATCGTAAAAAATTTGTGTTGCACAATGTCATTTTTAGATGATGCAGTAGCTTGCATAGTTTCTTCTATAGAAGCCTCCACTACTACTGTGGAATCCAAAATAGAAGTATGTGAATATTCATCCAACACATACTCTTGAAAATAATCTACCTGCACAAAATCCTCAACGGTACCCTTCACTACCTCCACAGATTCATATGCAAAACCATATGTCAATGCAACTAGAACACATTTCTGAGAATTAGACGCAATCTCACACAAATTTTAACCTGGGAACACATTTCTAGTGACATTCTTACTCTCCTCAACAACAATAGGATAATACCCTTTGAAGTTCAGGGGACCAGTGTCAAGCTTCCATTTAGATAAAAATTGATCCACCAATAAAATCATAGAATCCAATTCAACATCACTATCATGACTATCGGTGAAAAAATCACCTCATTTAGAAAGATATTCCTCCCCTTAAACTATAGAATCAATGATAAGCATATTTTGAGTGAAGAATGTGAATTCATCCAGAGGATCAGAAAACACACCCCCGCTTCCATCACCATTATAGTGACTTCCAACAAGTTTTATTACATCCACGACATCAGTAAAGGAGGTTGATCCCCCATTCATTGGCCTATAGCTACTTTTATGCATCGGGTTCCCCTAAATGGGTTAAGGTGGATCAGTATCCTTCACACCATCATGGGTTACCTTCTTCCCAAATATAGGAACTGAAGGAATATAATCATTAACAATTGGTAGTTTGAATTTACCCTACTCAACAAGGTATCCATGCCATTTTCAATTTGAGCATCTCAAGCCTCTATGAAAAATACCCTTAACAAGTCCAATACTTGATAAATTAAGGCAGAAACCAAGGACATGCTCAAATTTAATAGTAAGTTAAAAATTAAAATCACCATCAATCAAATACACAGTCTCAACAAGAGGCAAATAAAGATCAAACCCAGAAAAAATGAAATAAAAGTGACCATACCGGACCATTATGATCTCCTTATTAAGTTTAAATGGCATACCATTGGACAAGGAAACATCCAAAAGGATTATTGGGTGCCAAAAAATCTAGTTCAATCCTTTAACATGGATCCAAGACTATGCGATAGTGTTCTTGTCCTAAAAAGATTCAAACTAGGGATCCTAGTTCTAAAAACATTGAATCCCTGGCTCGAGATTGGGAAATCTAAAACTACAGGCCCTTAATTTTAGTTCATGTGAATAAAAATTGATATCGTAGAAACTCATACCAAGAGGCACAATGTGTCAAATGCTTAAACCCTGAATCTATATAAGATGTTTTTTTATATCTTCAAGCTTCCACAATTTGGTCATTTGAAAACTGAGCTATGTAATAATTGAATTATTACAAGATTTAATTAATTATTTAAAAATTTGAGGGTTTGCTTCAACAACATCAAGAGATCAATTCCTAAAAATTCGACTATGAGCAGTGGGGTCATCGCTCCAAAATACAGGGAAACAATTTTCAGCATCCCTTACTCACAACACATCTGCTCTCAAATTAGTATGTCCTCCCAACTTAGATCATTTTGAGGGGACCTGATTCTCGTACATTAGTTACAATTTCAGAACAAAATTGATGGCTAGATATAGGACCAATTGTTATTGTATTATCTTATAATGGTTATGTAATTAATGGTTATAAATTCTATAAAAATGAACATGATAAAGGCATTACCCTAAAAAATAACAGAGTTACACTAATGGATGAAGTGATGCATGAATATGGTACCAAGGATATAAATCTAATTTATGCAAATATTTTATACTTTTTCATTATCAAAAAAATATGGTAGTTGGATTTTACACTATTCCATGTGTCGATTTTTCAATTCAAGTGGGTTGATAATAGGAGTTTTGTTAAAATAGATGAATTGGGATTTGTGAAAGTGGATTTCAATAAGGAAGGGTACAAAGATGAACTGTTTATAATGGAATCATAGGTAGTAAAAGTATTTTATGTTCTAGATCCTACATACCAAAGGTGGTAAATTATTCTGTTATCGACCAAAACCACTGAAAATTTAGATGAAAATTCAAATGAGGATGGCCCTTTCATTGGGACATCGTAATAATTTTGTAGTGGTCTCAATGTTGATGGGGTCCTGTATGTTAGAGGAGGCCAAAATGAAGTGATTTGGATACTCAATAGAGGGTTCAAATCCCTTAATCCTTTAAAAAATAGTGTTCAATAATCAGGATATATTTTTTTGTAATATACATTGTATTACCTCATGTTATCATCTATTCACTGCTGCATTTATGTAATCTAAATTAAATGTTGAACCACTTCTATTGATGATGACTCCTACAAGTGTTGATGCTCTCAATCCCGAGGAACAATGCGTCTCTCAACCTATTACCGCTCCCAGTGTAGAGAAATAATGACCTTATACACATGTCGATGCTACCAATCCATTGGAACAACATATTGATGGTGTTGAACCTGACAAATGGTAGGTGGTGAAAAAATGATGTCCTATAAAAAACATGAGCATCATAGCATGACGGTGTTAGAAAAAACTATTAAGGTGAAAAATAAAGGAATCAAATTTGTGGTTGGATGGAATGTGAGTGGCCAGTATATTAACCCCAATAAGGACAGTTTTAACAGTTTCATTGGGCTCATCACTCTGAATCATGTGCTGATTGATATAGATTTTTGGCACCATGTTTTTCCCATGATTAAGACACTGATTTGGGAAGATATTAGGGTAATATTATGATATCCTTTATTTATTTTAATAAAAAATAAAATAATGAAACATTGGCTTACTCTTCATTATCCTTTATAGTGTGAATTTATAGTATATGACTCCCATGAGAAATTTATATTAACTATTGATTGAAATTCTCATAGAGGAATTCTCATAATTCTAACAAAATTTCATCTCAATGATGTTGATTAGAAAATAAACCTACAACCACCACATATGTATACACACCTGATAATCCAAACATCATGGGATGTGTTTACTATCCCTCATGGGGAGATAAGTTTTTTGGTATATTATAGCTGGTAATACATTGTTTTATAATAATGTATTAATCACTTTGACTGAAAATTTTTAATTTATGAAATAGAAACTGATAACTAAAAATAAACAATGTTTAGAAAACCCAACAAACCCCTACCATAAAGCAAGGATGGGGTATTCTTCAGTTGAAAAAAATGTACATATTTTAAATCTACCATAATACTTTTATGTGGCATAAAACAACAACATAATTTCATTCCTCAGTTTATATGCGGATTGATGAATCTAAATCCAAATCTACCTCTATCCTGCATCATGTTCTGTAGAAGGAGGAACGTGTAAATAAAGAGGGTATTCTAATAGATGAAAACACACAAAATTTGTTGAAATAATGTGTAAGTATGACATAATAAAAAAATTATTTAAATCTTTATTACATAAAAATGATTACTTATTTTCCTATAATTTCTATTTATCTTTGACACTAGAATCATCAACAGTTTTACTGGATGAGCACCTACTATTAGTGCCCTTGAAGAATCCATAACAGTATGTCCATGTCATAAGTTCGGTTTTTGGGGTGACCCCCCAAACATATTTTGAGAAAATAAAATAATAGTGGGATAAAGATAAACAAATGGAAGAGATGCAGGAACGATTATCTTCCCTTGAAGAAAAATTTAATTGGTATTCTGAGTTGCTATAAAATGTTATGGGGGGATGAAAAAGAAGAAACAACTTAATAACTACCACTGTATGAATATCCTCCCACCCCCACCCCCACCCCTCACCCCCTGACCAACATTGAGGAAACCCATTCCCCTCAAAGATGTATCTTAGATGTGGTAATCAATATTCTCATAATTTTTTCTGGGAAATTTGAATCAGGTAGACACTGATAAATTTAATGTACTGATATTATATAGGGTAAAAATTATTGTGATTTATATTTATCAACACCCTCCCATCACCTTGTTGTGAGGGCTACCATGTTCAATATCCAATAAGACACCCTACAAAATAGAAAACTTACAATAGGTCATGTGAGAGTGGGGATTAGTGTAACTCATGAGCTGAGCACTGAGATACTTGTTCCACTTGATGATGCAGATATTCATATGGTCAAGCAAGGTATTAGAACATTCATATCATATCTTTTAAAAAACACATCGACAATGAGGTATTAATTTCTAATTTATTTCTCATGCTAAACCTTTAAAATTAATGAAAAAAGGTCTGAACTGATGAATGCTATTACAGATGGACAAAGGGAATGGGGTGAAATGAAATGTCGAATCAAAACCATATAAAGGATCAATCAACCAATTGAAAATATCTTTAGAAATCACCCTTACCCCCCTCATTCAATATCCACATTTACAACCATTAAAGGTTCATGAAGATACAAGGTTACATATTGGTAGTAATCACATAGTTTATTATGAATAAAATAATTTATGGATAGTCTTGAGAATTTAAATAAAATCCTCAAATATGAATGGATAGAATTCTAAGTTTTAAATGTATACATGAGGTGTCTTTCCATGATTTGTTTTTCCAATAACTGATCTACTATGTTAATTATGACTAAATACAATTAATATTTTTTACAATCATATACATGAATACCAATTGATGGGATTACCCCATGAACATACATATGGACTCATTTTCCCTCATGTAACATCTATAAACCAAACTGAAATAGAATAAATGAAAATGGTGAAATAGTGGAAAAATTGTATGCATCATTTGAAAGAAAACTTACAAATGAAAAAATATTCTTAATACTAATGATGTAGGGGTAAAACTATACAATTTAATCATATCAAATATATTTTCATTCCTTTGATTACTTTTTATTTTTTTAGGAATCATTGGGTACTCATTGCGGTCAATTTGGATATTCTAAAGATTTATATTTTAGATTTACTATATGGATAGCCAAAAAACTGACCACAATTGATGATGTTTTTCAATTTTTAATACACTACATTCAATATTTTAGCACTAAACTTCATGTTATATATTTTATATTATTCTTTAATAAGAATTTTTTTATGATAGGGTGGTGTTTAAATATCAGAAAAACATAGAATAAGGGTATTCCATGCCTACAAGGATCCTATCAACTAATACAAGTGGATAAGTATTAGGGTATATATAATAATATTTCCCTATCATAACACATACCAAAACAAATTACTCATTTTTCTCAATGTTTCTATAGTGTCTGAAACAAACAAATTGAAAAAATTGTGGTTATTTTTTGGAACTGGAAAACTTGTCCATAGGATTCACCAAATGCTTGCAGATGTGATATCATAGCATAACTCATTTCATGGGCTTCAATTTGACTAGTCATGGAGCCCGAATTGAGTTATGGGTTAGAAGTTATGGTCTTTCGAAGTTTGGTTGGAAAACTAGTTCACAGAGCCCATTAATAGAGTCGATCACAAACCTATCTAATTTGTGGCATCTTGTTCCCTTCGCAGATCCAACTACAAATATATCTTCTCTATGACATCCCTTTCCCTTTGTGAAGCTGATTGAAAATGTATCTTCTCTGTGGAGTCCCTTTCCCTTCGAGGAGCTAACCGCGAACGTATCTCCTTCGTGGCATCCATTTCCTTTCACGGTTCACAGAGCACCCCATGAGAACATATCCCCTTTGTGAAATCTCATTCCCTTCATGGATTGGACCATGAACATATATCCTTTGCAGCATCTCGTTCCCTTCATGGAGCCGACCATGAATGTATATCTTTTATGGAATCCCATTTTCTTCGTGGAGCCCAGTTGTTCTTTGTGGTGAGCTTCGTGAGTCCCATCGATCTCCTTTGCATATAAATACCAGGCTCACCCCCCCCCCCCCCTCATAAGCATGGTTATTCTCCTCTTTCATCAGTCGATCTCCCATTTCACGTTGGTCTCGAGCACTGTGAAGTGATGCCCTTCAAGAAGGACTCATCCCTTTACAAAGGAGGGAGCCCCTTTGGGTTGCTTAAGGCTCCGCAAACCATTAATCCTTTGTGTAAAAATATTCTAATAATGAGTCTTATGCTAAGATGAGGCCATTCTTTGTGAGAAAATTTCCTTAACGAAGCTCCTTCATGAGACCCTAAGCTCCGTGGAGCCCCATACTTCATGAGACCTTATGCTCTGTGAGACCCTAAACTTTGTAAATCCCCATCCTCTATGATACCATATGCTCTGTCAAATCCTTTCCTTCATGCATCCCTATCCTTCTTGAAGATCCTACTTATTCTACCACCGGTTCATACTGCGGGGGTTGCGTCCCCACACCCCTACTCCTAGTTAGTGATAATTTGTGGCCCCGACCCTCTGGGCCTGTCCCTTCACTACCATCACTGACCCCCAAGAAAAATGGAAAGTCGCAACATGAACTTTTCAGTCCATGTTGATGACATTTTACATTTTTCCCTTATGCATACCCCACTTCCACTTATGGATTAACATGATTCAAGATACTCTTCTCCACTCTATGAAACACCATGAGTCAACCCTACTCCTATTGGTCTCTTTACCATGTCATGATTTGATCTTCTCATCTTGGATTCCCTGAGTACCTTTAGTCGAACGATTCCTCAAGAAACTCCTCCAAGACCCATCACCTAGTTCTTATGTCAGGTTGAACTATAAAGTACCACTCTTGCATAAGCCCCAGCACCAGACATTTCTATGAACCTTATGCCTAATAGTCCTCATTAAATGACTATAAACTATAGCATACCGTATATATCAACACATATGATGCCTCTTTTTCTAAAAAAATATGACTTATGCACCAAGAATAAGATGCTAATAGTCCCCACTACATGAATTTAAACTATATCATTCCTTTTCATTCAATAATAGGATGCCTCTTATTCCAAATAAGAGATTCCTTATGTGTAATCATAAGATGCCTCATTCCATGATCATGGTGGCATGATTTAGAGAGCTTTGGAATCCGTTAAAACATCCCATCACTCCACATCATGCTTTTCATGTCCTTCATTTGTATCTTTATTCTTTTTCACGTCCGAATGGAACCCCTAATGGCCTGGTTCCATGCCGCTTCAGATCATCTACCATTCAGGTCCAACACCCCAAAATAATTTGGACGATACTTCGAGTTTGGACCCGTGTTTCAAATATGGTCAGTGTTTCGCCCTCATTTGTTTGTTTCCATCACATGATAACATGATGTGTGTGTTGTGTTGAGAACATGGTCAGCAGTTGTCTTCCTTTTTCATGCCTCCCTCATTGTATCCCAAATGTTGGGCATGTGATTCACACTTTTCATCTCCCTTTGTTTGGATTGATTCCATCACCCTTGGTGTTTTTTTTCTTGCACACTAGTGCATAAGTGTTGGCCCCAATTATATGCCTCAACCCACCAATGAGTTGGGATGCACTCATGTCCAGACATGAGAAAGACATTATGGGAAGCTTTAATGCGTAAGCACCATCCAACATTTCTGCTCCTTAGCAACACCCGGGCAGCTTCAATGAATAATCCCCATCCACCATTGTCGCTCTATATTGGCACCTAGGTTTCTTCCATGCGTAAGCCCCATCCACCTTTTCCAATATATAGCAGGACCCGGGAAGCTTCCATGTGTAAGCCTCATCCACCATTACCGCTCCTTAGCAGCACCTAGGAAGCTTCCATGCATAAGCCCTCATCCACAATTGTTATTCCTTAGGGGCACCCAGAAAGCTTCCATGCGTAAGCCCCATCCACCATTGTCCCTCCATGGCTGCACCTGGACCTCCTTTGGCCCTCATCCACCATTTTAACTCCTTAGTGGAACATGTGCCTCCCTTGGACCTTATCCACCATTTCCTCTCCTTAGAGGCACCTGGGCTGCTAGCCATGCGTAATCCCCGCATCATCTCTCATGCTCGCATCTCCCGCGGCACTATCATCAGGTCCCTTACTGAATATTTTTTCTCACACCAATCATGACTCATGTGGGCTTAGAGTAAGCATCGATCATGACCTCCATATGGGATGCTAACCATGTATAAGTCTCATGCCCTTATCTACCGAACTATATGAACTTTGATTCCCCACTATGGGGATACGTAGGAATCCTCCCTGAGGTTCAAGACCGTCACCATCTATCCCATCAATTTCACATCGATTCATTGTTTGTCCCACAAGACGTTATACTATATTCTTTCGAACTACATGGGTTTTGATCCCTGTCTTCTAGACAGGTTAGGTAGGAAGCCTCCCTGAGGATCAACTCCAAACAATGGTAAGATTTGGTGTCCCCTTTGTGGGACCCATTTCCTTGGTCCACCCTTAGTGGTTTCAAACTAGTTCCTGGGCCATCTTAGTGTGTAAGTACCACACTCAATCCAAACTCTTCTAACTAAGAGTGTCCCTATTATGATGGTCTGCTAACCATGTGTAATCCCCATCATGTCTTCAGGTTGTTGTCCTTTATGTACACCCTGATTCTGTTCCCAATAACTAACTACATGGGCTTTGATTCCCTACTATGGTTATCAGTAGTAATCCTCCTTGAGGTTCAATCCCACCATCCATGTCCCATCCTGGTCTCTCCCTTAATCCCTTGTGTTTCGGAAAGGTCATTCCCCAACCCAGAGGTTCTACTTCCTTTGGTTCCCAATCCATGTTTCCATTCTCACGGGTCGCCTCCTTAGGTGTCCCATCACCCAATTTAATAATTATGTGGACTTTTATTCCCTACCATGAGGATACGTAGGAAACCTCCCTTAGGTTCAAGCCCAACACCATCATCGTCACATCTATTCCACCCTTTTAATTTCACTAACTTCATTCAATTCCTCTATCATCCATCCTGATTCTTATCTGGGCCTCCACATCTCAGTGATATCATGACATCCACTTCATCGTTTCTTCTAGAAGAACCCGATCAGCTAACCTTGCTTAAGCCCCGCACATCCAAATCATCCAACTAAGAGTTCCCCTCTTCTGAAGGGAAACTATCCACGTGTAAGCCCCAAACCACCCCTTTAAACTACATGGGGTTTGATCACTGTCTTCTACACAAGGTACATAGGAAGCCTCCCGAAGGTTCAATCCTAACCAATGTTAAACCATGGTGTTCCCCTATTTGGGGTCCACCACCCTGATCCTCCCTCAGTGGTGTCCAAATCAGCCTTCACAGTGTAACATTTTCCCCTTTTGGGACACACCACCCTGGGTATGCTCTTTTTGGGCATCCTGATCCATCTATATGGTGTTCCCTTTTGGGATACACCCTCACAGTGTGAAATCTTCTCCTTTTGGGACACACCACCCTGGTTCTCCACATTTTGGGCATCCTGGTCCATCCATATAGTGCTCCCTTTTTGGGATACACCCTCATGGTGTGACATCTTCCCTTCTTGGGACACACCACCCTGGGTCCACTCTTTTTGGGCATTCTAATCCATCCATCTGGTGCTCCCTTTCTAGGATACACCCTAACGGTGTAACATACTCCCTTATTAGGACACACCACCCTCAGTCCGCTCTTTTTAGGAATTTTGATCTATCTATATGGTGCTCCCTTTTTAGGATACACCCTCACGGTGTGACATCTTCCCTTTTTGGGACACACCACACTAGGTCCGCTCTTTTTGGGCATTCTGATCCATCCATATGGTGCTCCCTTATTGGTATACACCCTCACTGTGTGAAATATTAGCTTCTTGGGATACAACACCCTCGATCCTCTCTTTTTGGGTATCCTGATCTATCCATCTGGTCCTCCCTTTTTGGTATCGACCCTCATGGTGTGACATCTTCCCTTTTGGGGACACACCATCATGGGTCCTCTCTTTTTGGGTGTTTTGATCCATCCATATGGTAAACCTTACAGGTGCTTCCTCCTAGGAATGTACCAATCTTATCCATCTCCATGGGGAATTCTGATCACTCACATTCCATCTCTACAAGATGTTAAACTCGAGGCCTACCTCTTGTTGAACATGGGATGTCTGAGGAAAAGCTTGGAAACTACAACTTCGGCATAACTGTATCCTATAGATGTTAAACTCACGGAATAACCCATGTTAAACATGGGAAGCCAAGGTAAACCTTAGAAGACATGCATCTGGAATAATATGCCCCATGATTGATGTAGGATTCCATGGGTTTTTTCACCCTTGAGAAGTCCTTTGATGAGGAAGAATAAAGGTGTTCCAATCTTCAGGTGTTCCGAGATGCCCCGAAATGCTTGATGTCATCATCTACTCTAACCGAAGGTTGCTACCATGTCAAGAACCCTTGGAATTTCTTACCAAAATCAATGTAATTAACTGAAATTCATAAAGATATGGCACCGGGAATGAGATTCATGAACAAAGAATCAAATCTATGAGGGAGACCTGGAATAGGTGATGAATTCTGAGGAGGAATCTATAGAAGGATGAATCGACATCCCATCATCCTATTTCGATCAAAGAGAAAACATTGTTGAAGAATTTATGGATGTCTTCTACCTTTATAAAGTGGGAACACGAGGCTGCAAGTAGCGTGTCGCTATCAACAGTGTGTGTGTCATCCATAAAAGGCATCAGAAACATTATTATATTTGAAAATTTATGAGAGATATAATATACCGTAAAAAACTAGAATCCCTAAAATGTTATTTTCAAAAATAATAATTGTTTCTTATAAATATTTATTAATCCATTGTGTATTTATATTTTTCCAGTACTGTCGTGACTATTGAAAGTTCTCATATTCATAAGACGGAATAGATTTATTTAGAAATGAATGGGAACATACCCAGTGTCAAAATGTACACATATACCATAAAGATGTGACTTCTTACTTATTTAGTTTATTTTCTCATTATTTTATATAATTTTAGTAAATTACCTCATCATTTCTATCTGATACATCTTTTGTTAATTTTCACAGTGATCATAAAAAAATGACTTCGTCAACAAGGATAATTCACTCTTGTACAATGATCATGCGCTCAATCTATTACACGGTGTACTCGGTATGTATCAAATTGTATGGTTCCCATTTAAAATTGACATTTTATTATCTTATTGTTTTATATTTTTGTTTATTTTGTTTCTTTATAGTATTACTAACAAAATAACTATTTTCTAATATATGTGGATTATTTTATGGGGTTGGGGTTATTGGTTTGAAGATTATCATGCTCATGAAAGATTGGACTTTGAGTCTACAACTATTTGAATGACAATAAGGAAATGGGTCAAGAATTTATACAACCATCATGAAAATATGAATTCATACTACTTATTTAATTAATTTTTTTTATTTTATCTCTAATTTGTAGATTAATTTCCTTATAATTTTTATCTAATACTTTTTTATTTATTTTCATATATATTTTGTGAATTCATATTTTTATTTCAACAATATGCAACAAGCCAAAAAAGAACCAACATGTTCCCTTCTGATGGAAGAGGAAACCCCATGATTCCTGAAACGTGAAGTTTTTAAGGTAGTATGTGGTTTCCTCTTATATTATAATGGAACATGTTCTATCTTTTATGGATTTTTACATATATTAGAAAGAAAAATACATATCTCATACTCAATCATCCACACCTCAATATGATACATAGTTTGTTCGATATGACTCGGACTATACTTTTTTAGTTTATAATTTACATTTTAGTTTAAAACACGCATCACATAATAAAAACTTAGAAAACACATTAATATTGTTTTTATATTTTATGAAAATTAATCTATAATTAATTTGTGACATGTAATAATCAATCGCACCTCAATCTGACACACAGTGCGGTCGGTATGACTTCAAGTGTGTCTTTTTATTTAAAATTGACACTAATTTTATTAAAAAGAAAAAGTGAAAAACTCAAAATTGAGAAAACACAATATTATTTTTTTGATACATTAGGAAAATGATCTATAAGTCATTTTTTGAAGTGTAGTAATAAACTGTATCTCAGTCTGATGCATGTTGTGACTGATATGACTCCAAGTGTGTCTTTTTATTTAAAATTGATAATAATTTTTGTAAAAAGAATAAGTGACATAATCAAAACTGATAAAAAACATTTTTACTATTTTGATACATTAGGAAAACGATGAATAAGTCATTTTTGACATTTAGGAATCAAATAAACCTCAATTTGACCCACGGTGTGACTGGTATGACTCTAACGGTGTCTTTTTATTTAAAATTTATATTAATTTTAGTAAAAAGAACAAGTAACATACTGAAAACTGAGGAAACTCATTAATATTATTTTGATACTTTAAAAAATGATCCATAATAATAATTTTGATGTGTAGGAATTGATTGAACCTCAATCAAATACATCATGTTCCCAATATAACTCAAAGTGTCTATTATCAGTTTAAAATTGGCATTTTAGTTCAAAACATGTCTCACTCACTAAAAACCAAGAAAACATGCTTCAATTGTCTTTATAATTTAGTAAAATGATTCATAGTTCATTTTGGATATGTAAGAAGTAATCTCACATAAAATTGGCACACGATGTGACCGATATTACTCAAAGTGTGTGTTTCCAGTTTGAAATGACATTTTAGTTAAAAAACACAAGTGAAATACTCAAATCTGAGAAAATGAATTCATATTGTTTTGATACTTTATGAAAATTATACATAAGCCATTTGTGATGTGTAGGAATAATACTCACATTAATCTGATGCACAATGTGACCGATATGACTCAAATTGTGTCTTTTTTATTTAAAATTAACATTAACTTTAGTTAAAATAACAAATTACATACTCAAAACTAATAAAAAGCATTCATATTGTTTTGATACATTATAAAAAGGATCCATAATTCATTTTTGACATTTTGGAATCAACTAAACCTCAATTCGATGAACGGTGTGACTGGTGTTACTCAAAGTGTATCTTTTTATTTTAAAATTGACATTAATTTTAGTAAAATGAACAAGTAACATACTGAAAACTGATAAAAGGCATTTTTATTATTTTGATAATTTAGGAAAGTGATCCATAAGTCATTTGTGATGTGTATAAATCAACATCACCTCAATATGATGCACATTGTGACCGATATGACTGCAAGCATCTCTTTTTATTTAAAATTAACATTAATTTTAGTAAAATGAACAAGTGACAAATTTAAAACTAAGAAAACACATTCATATTATTTTCCTATTTTAGGTAAATGATACATAAGTCATTTTTGATGTGTGAGAATCAACTAAACCTCAGTCTAACACACGGTGTGACCAATATAACTCCAAGTGTGTCTTTTTTATTTAAAATTGACATTAATTTTAGTTAAAAAAGAAAGTGATATACTCAAGACTAAGAAAATGCATTCATATTGTTTTTATATTTTATTAAAATGATACATAAGTTATTTTTTATGTGTAAGAATTTCATGCACCTCAATAAAATACACAGTGTGCGCGGTATGACTCAAAGTGTCAGTTATCAGTTTAAAATTTACATTTTCGTTCAAAACATGTGCCACTCACTGAAAACTAAGAAAATGCTCTATGGTTGTCTTAATAATTTATAAAAATGATTTATAAGTCATTTTTTATGTATAGGAAGTAGTCTCATGTCAAACCAACACATGATGTGACCGGTATGACTCAAAGTGCACATTTCTAGTTTGAATTGAAATTTTAGTAAAAAACAGATGTGACATGCTCAAAAATGATAAAATTCATTCATATTGTTTTGATACTTTAGAAAAATTATCTAGAATTAATTTTTGATGTGTAGGAATCAGCCTCACCTCAATCTGATTCATGGTGTGACTAATATGACTCTAAGTATGTCTTTTTATTTAAAATTGACAGTAATTTTAGTAAAAAGAACAAGTGACGTACTTAAAACTGAGAAAAAATATTTGGATTGTTTTTATATTTTATAATAATGATCCATAATTCATTTTTTATGTGTAGGAATCCAACTTAACTCCATATGAGACACGGTGTGACCGGTATAACTCTAAGCGTGTATTTTTATTTAAAATTGGCATTAATTTTAGTTAAAAGAACAAGTGACATACTAAAAACCAAGAAAATACATTCGTATTGTTTTGATGCTTTATGAAAATGATCCATAAGTCATTTTTAACATGTAGGAATCACCCACACCTCAATCTAATGCACGGTGTGACCAATATGACTCCAAGTGTTTTTTTTATTTTAAATTGACATTAAATTTAGAAAAAAGAACAAGTAAAATACTGAAAGTTGATAAAACACACTCAAATTATTTTGATAATTTAGGAAAATGAACCATATATCATTTTTGATGTGTAAGAATCAACTACACCTCAATATGATGCACGGTGTGACTGGTATGACTCAAAGTGTCTGTTATGAGTCTAAAAGTGACATTTTAGTTCAAAACTTGTATTGCTCATTAAAAACCAAGTAAAAATGATCTGATTTTCTTGATAATTTATTATAGTGATTCATAAGTCATTTGTGATGTGTATGAACCAGTATCATGTCAAACTGATACACGATGTGACCGGCGCAACCCAAAGTGCATGTTTTCATATTAAAATGACATTTTATTAAAAAGAACACGTGACATAATCAAAACTGAGCAAACACATTCAGAATTTTTTGATACTATAATAAAACTATCCATAAGTCATTTATGATGTGTAGAAATCACCCACAACTCAATTTGATGTACAGTGTGACTGGTATGAATCTAAGTGTGTATTTTTAATTTAAATTGACATTTTAGTAAAAAACAAAAGTGACATACTCAAAACTGAGAAAAAATATTCATATTGTTTTATAATTCAATACAATAGTCCATAAGTCATTTTTTACATGTATAAATCTATCGCACCTCAATTCGACATACATTGTGCCCAGTATGACTCAATTTATTTGTTATCAGTCTAAAATTGACATTTTAGTTCAAAACGTATGTCACTCACTGAAAACTAGGAAAATTCCCATGAATTGTCCTAAATCATTAGTAAAATGATTCATAAGTCATTTTTGACATGTACAAATCAGTCTCACATTAAACCAACACATGATGTGACCAGTATGACTCAAAATGTGTGTTTCGGGTTTAAAATAACATTTCAGTAAAAAAGACAAGTGACATACTCAAAAGTGAGAAAACATATTCAGATTGTTTCGATACATTAGGATAATGATCCATATGTAATTTGTGACATATATGAATCTGTCCCACCTAAATTCGACATAGGGTGTGACCTGTATGACTCTAAGTGTGTCCTTTTAAATAAAATCTACATCTTATTAAGGTATTCTTTCCTATTTATGTTAAATTTATTTCTTTATATTATTACTGGCATAAAACTTTTTTTGTTATATAGGAGGATTATTTTTCTCAGGTTGGGATGGTTTGTTTTGCAACTGATACCATGGTCGGGTTTTTTTAGAGGGGGTTATGGTTTCCAAAGATGATGAAACCATTGCGGAAATGTTGGGATTCACACGACAAAGATTTGCAGATGAGGAAAATAAAGAAACAAAAGAAGAAGAAGAATAATAAGAAGAAGAACATAGTACACAATGATTTAAGTGGTTTGGGAATAATCCCTACATCCACAGATAGGCAAAAATATCACTATAGTCGGGAGAAAAAATTACAGGGAGAATATCAAAGTTTCACACATCTAGAAACCCTATCCCAAAATGAGCTAATAAGGAGGACAAAACATTTTTACACCAACCGCATATAAATTATGGTCTTCTGTAGTGAAAGGTGGCAGGAATTCTGCACTGCTATAGTGTTAGAGGCCACCCAAGTCCAAGCTTCTTCAGTATGGGCCATAAGCATTCGGCCCAACGTCAACGGATCAGGCTACACCAATCCAACAAAACATTAAAGTTTTTAAATGTTTGTGGATAGTAATTATAAATTTAATTATACAAAACATTGTTTGAAATGTATATAGTTGTGTTTTATTTTTTTATTTGTGATGAAAAATTTATTTCAATTAAATTATATATTTGCATGCAGGTTACAGGTGTATTTGCTGCAGTGTGCTGTTATTCAAAAAATACACTATAGCAGGTGGGTTTTTATTAGCTCTATTTCTAATGGTGATATATTCCCCCCTTTATTAGCACTAATGAAAAGCGTGGATAAAGGTCACCCTTTATTAGGGCTTTTTTAACGCTGATAAATGTGCTCTTTAACGGCGCCAGGGACAACAATGTTTTTTTTTTTGCATTGTTAAAGCCCCTTTTACGTGCTGTTAAATGGTCGATCTGTAGTAGTGAATTTATTATGCATTTAAAAAAACTTATATACTTAAAAATATTATTAGTTTTTAAAATATAATGAAAAATTATTAGTTTTTTCAACTAATTATAAAATGAATTTTTTAAAATAAAAATTGTTTTAAATTTTATAAAAGGTATTTTTTACAAATGATTAAAAGTTTTTTTTAATAGAAATTACTTTTTTATTTTTTGAAAGACTTTTTTTTATAAATATAAAAATATTATATTTTTTAAAAATATAATAGTTTTAAAATGATAATAAATTAACTATTTTTTTAATACATAATATAAAATTCATATTATGCATAAAAAATGAACCCAAAGTTGTTACTTAATTTTCATCTTGGATGCGTGTAAAGTGTAAAAGTGTATGAATCTAAAATGATTAATTGATATTCTTTTCTATTTTTGAGTACTAGACACATGAAAACTATAATATTAATATTTATATTCGATCCCTTTTCCAAATCTACCTTAATTACATAAATAAATATGATGTTACCAGTAAAATAATTTAATTTAATAAATAATCCCATATGTTTTTCTATTTTGATAAAAATTTTCATTTTTATTTATATTATGGTTTAAATTTCATTATATTATTATATTTGGTACAAATTACAAAAACATGTCATGCACGCTATAAAGAAACCGGTTTGGGGACTCGACCCCATGACCGTCACCCCAAACCCCATCACTCGTGGCACCCCACATGTTTATGGGGGGAATGTGTTATTGGATAACGAGATATAGGTGGGCGTCACACTGTGATTGATCCCTAACTCAGCACCACCAAAACTAGGTGGAGGGAATCATATGGGTGTACTCACTTTAGCATCCGAATGAAATTTGGTTGGAAGTGCCCATGGATGTCCAAATGCTCGTAATCACATCGAATTGTTGGTAGGCGATAGGTTTGTGTTTTCATTTGGTAGCATGCATCTGTTTTACATGGCATATCCCTATCTTGTGCGAGATATCATTGTAATAAATGGTCCATAAAATTAATTAATAATGCAATAAATTATTGTAGAATATAATAAATGGTCCAACAATTAATATGATACATTATTAATAAATGGTCCATCAATAAATACGCTACGTTATCATAAATATGATAATTTATTATACATGTATTTAATGTATTAAATTTAGTTTGAATAATTTATTTATTACATTGATGGAAATCAATATCCGTTAATACTCCTTGCCGACGGAGTAAATTGTGGTGGGTTCTTGATGGTAGAACCCCCTATAAATATAATCTCCCTTCACTCTGAGTATTAAGGAAACATACACCATCTACATCCCCATGCAGAGTGTAGAAGGAATTCAGTTTTTAATTCGATCGTTTCCTATTTTTTACAATGTCTAGAGGTAAGTAACATGGTTCTTTTATTAAAGAAATTTTTCTGATCCTAGAATTATACATTCTTTAAAATTTATAACATTTGGTATCAGAGGGAATTATACCTCTATCTTGTAAAAGAACTTCTTACATTCTATTTTATCAAAAACTCTTTTATATTTTCAGATTTGGAAATGAAGGAGTGCCTTGTCTACCATCATCCTCATCATTTCTTCATTTTTGATTATTAAATATGTTTTACACATCCTTAATTCATTAGTCGTGATTTTTTTTTTGTAAACTTTATTAAGATTAGGTTTTTCCACAGCATTCCTAATTAAATAAAATTTACAAATTTAGTAAAGTTGCATTAAAATGTACATGCACTTGTTGTAATTTTAGTAATCAAAGATAATTATATATATTTATTTTCATTAGATGAAATATTAAATTTAATTTTCATAATTTTCCCATAGGTATTATGAATATTAAAAAATTTAATATTTTTTCATATGGTTTATTGAATTATCAAATTATAATTCGATAATTTATGAATTAAACTATCAATTTATAATTCTGTGATTTTGGTAAATTTTATTAAAAATTGGGTTTTTCCACAGAATTTTTGATTTAAATAAAAATTACATATTCATTAAATCACACTAAATTTTATATGAAAAATATATTAAATCTTATCCCATGTGAATATTTATTATATTTTTAGATGAAATATAAAATTTAATTTTCATAATTTTCCCATGGGTATTATAAAAATTAAAATTTTAATATTTTGTCACATGGTTTGTTGGATTATCAAATTATAATTCAATTACTGAATTAAAATATTACTTGAAAATTATTTATTGATTTCATGAATCTATTAAATTGAAATTTCTCCCACAGGAAATATTATATTTTTTAGACTCATGTTGACAAAATTTAATATGTAAATTATGTAATTTGGACTAACAAGAATGTATTGAATTAGCAGTTATGCCATCAGGATTTATTGATATTCACTGTGACATTTTTGAATTAAAGGGTGAAAACTATAAAATTTAGAAGGAGAGGATTCTTCTTCATCTGGGATGGATGGACATTGATTATGCTATTAGAAAAGACAAATTACATGTAGTTAATAATGATACCACACTAGATGATATATCACTTTATAAAAATTGGGAGTGGTCAAACCATCTTAGTATATTGTTCATAAAAACTAAACTATGTGCTATCATTCACGGTTCAGTTGATGGGCATAATAATGTTCCCTATATATGACCAGTTCATCTCGTCAGATAAAGCATTAGAAATCATGTTAATCATGAAGTTCTAATCTATGAGACTCACCACCATGAAAGGTGTGTGCGAGTACATCATGAAGGTGAGGGATATTGTGGCTCAACATCAGAATCTTGATGTTGATATATCTAAGTTGTTTCTAGTGCATTATATTCTCAACACTCTTCCACATCAATATGGGCCATTTAAAATATCTTATAACACACGTAAATATAAATGTTCAATTAATGAATTAATGACTATGTGTGTTCAATAGGAGGAAAGGCTTCTGGGGGAAATAGGAGAAACCAATATGATGACAATGCAGTATAAACATAAGGGTCTCAAATTTCAAGCCAATAAAAAGGAGAAAGAGAAATTTCTTCCTCAACCTAATATTAAGAAGGAAGTCATTTGTTTTTTCTGCAAAGGAAAAGGACACGTAAAGAAAAGTTTTCCTAAATTTCATAAATGGATTGAAAAGAAAGGTATTTCAATCTCATTGGTTAGTTATGAATCAAATATGGTTGATAAAATTTATAAATCTTGGTGGATTGATTATAGTTCTACAATCCATATTGTGAATACCTTGCAGGGTATGAAAAACCTAAGGAAACCTATGGATAGTGAGCTTGGTGTGTATTCAGGAAACAATATGTTCTCACATGTGGAATCCATGGGGATAGGCACTTTAGTGTTATCCACTAGGTTTACTTTACTTTCGGAAAAGACATTTTATATTCCAAGTTTCTCTAGAAACTTTATTTCAGTTTCAAAACATGTACCGTTGAGTTTTATATTTAGTTTTTTTTTAACTAATTTTTCCGTGATATATGGAAATGATGTCATTGGATGTGGTACATTAATGTATGGGCTTTTCTCTATTGATTTTCAAAGAAAAATTGATAATGATAACTTGAATGTTCATACTAGAATTAAAATAAGTGTTATAAATGAAAAAAAACTTCTATGTTATAGTACCGGATATTAGGTCATATCACAAAAGAAATGACTCAAAGATTAGTTAAGAATGGGGTACATAGTACACTTGATTTCACTGATTTTGAAACCTGTGTGGATTGTATTAAGGGAAAGAAAACCAATAAATCAAATAAAGGTGAAAATATAAGTTCATCCATATTAGAAATCATAGATACAGACATGTGTATCTTAGATATGGATTTACATAATCATAAATTCTTCATTTCATTCATTGACAACTATTCACAATATATGTATCTCTATTTTCTTGATAATAAAAATGAAGCACTTGAAACCTTTAAAATTTTTAAGGCTAAAGCAGAGAAACAATGTGGTAAACAAATTAAGATCATGTGGTTAGATCGAGGTGGATAATATTATGGGAGATACACTGAGGATGGAAAATTGTCTGGCCCATTTGCAAGGTTTCTTCAAGAAAATAGAATAGTTGCACAATACACTACGCAAGGTTCACCAGACAAAAATGGTGTAGTTGAAAGAAGAAACCTAACATTAATAGACATGGTATGAATTATTCTTATTAACTCTAAGCTACATAAATTCTTGTGGATGGATTCACTTAAAGTAGAATCATACATTTTGAATTGGGTTCCAACAAATGCAGTTTCAAAAACACTTTTTGAATTGTTTAAGGGTTGGAAACTGAGTTTGCGGCATATATGAATTTGGGGATGTCCTTAAGAAGTGTTTATTTATAATCCACATGAAAATAAGTTGGATCCTAGGACCATTAGTGGATACTTAATTGGATATTCCAAAAGTTCTAAAGGATATCATTTTTATTGTCCATCATTAAACACTAGAATTGTGGAATCAAGAAATGAAAAATTTCTTGAAAATGAACTGATTAGTAGGAGTGATTTTATCAAAAAAATCATGATGAAGACCATTTAGAAGATCAACCCTCTAACACAGGTGATATATTGATAATTGTTCACAACAAACCTCATTTTCAAACAAATATGACTCCAAAAATGGTTGATGATCATCCTTTGGATCAAATAGTTCAAGAATTAGAAACCCTTGAATAATCAGTTGAACCAAAAATTCCTCAAGCAAATAATAGTAAAACATTGAGAAGATCAACAAGGATGATAAATGCATAAATTTATAGTGATTATATAGTGTATCTATAAGAATCTGCCTATAATATTGGAGCCAAAAATGATCCTGAAACATATTCACATGCCATGAGTTGTGAGGAGTCAAATATGTGGTATGATTACATGATAGAGGAGTTGAATTCCATGAAGATTAATGATGTTTGGGAATTTATTGAGTTTCCTTTTTGTGTAAAACCTATTGGATGTAAATGGGTTTTTAAAACCAAGAAGAATTCATTCGGCAACATTGAAAGATACAAGGCCCGACTAGTTGCTAAAGGGTTCATTCAAAAGGAAGGGATTGATTATACTGACACTTTTTCTCCAGTATCCAAAAATGATTCATTATGCATCATATTGGAATTAGTAGATCATTCTGATTTTGAATTACAACAAATGGGTGTGTAAACTTCTTTTCTTAATGGTAATCTAGATGGAGGAGGTTTACATGAAACAACCTGAAGGATTCCTCTTTAGTAATGGTAAGAATTTGGTGTGTAAGCTCAAAAGTTATATATATGGTTTAAAACAAGCATCTCGAAAATAGTATTTATGATTTCATAATGTAATTACTTCATTTGGTTTTGAATAAAACATTATGGATCAATGTATATACCAGAAGGTCAGTGGGAGTAAAATATGTTTTCTTATTTTATATGTAGATGAAATTTTACTTTCCACTAATGATAAGGGTTTGGTATATGACATTAAACAGTTTCTCTCTAAAAAAATTGACATGAAAGATATGAGTGATGCATCATATGTCATTGGCATAAAGATTCATAGGGATAGGTTGAGAGGCATTCTAGGCTTGTCTCAAGAAACCTATATTAATAAAGTCTTAGAGATATTTCGTATGAAAGACTGTGCACCAAGTATAGAACCCATTTTTAAGGGTGATAAATTCAGCATGAACCAAATAACTAAAAATGATTTTGAATGAGAACAAATGAAATCCATCCTGTTTGATTCTGTTGTTGGTAGTTTAATGTATGCTCAGGTCTTCATAAGTCCTTAAATTTCATTTGTAGTGGGAATGTTGGGGAGATATCAAAGTGATCTAGGTATAGACCACTAGAAGGCCATGAAGAAGGTATTGAGATACCTAAAAGGAACTAAAGACTACATGCTTATATATAAATTCACTCACAATTTGGAATTCATTGGATACTCAAATGCAGACTTTGTCGGTTTTGTTGATTCACGCAAATCAACTTTAGGATATGTCTTTATGATGGTTGGAGGAGCTGTGTCATGGAGAAGTGTGAAAAAAATGCTAATAGAAACTTCTACTATGGAAGTTGAGTTCATTTCATGTTTTTAGAACACTTACCATGGTGTATGTCTAAAGATTTTCATTTCAGTCCTTAAAGCTATGGATTCCATTTCAAGGCCATTGATTATATATTATGATAGTTCGGCTGTTGTTTTTATGGCCAAAAATAAAAATTGTGGGAGTCGAAGTAAGCACATAGACTTCAAATACTTAGCCATAAGGGAACTTGTTAAAGATAAAAAGGTGTAAATTCATCACATCATCACTAAATTGATAATTTCAAATCCTTTGACTAAAGGCATGCCTCCATTTAAATTCATGGATCATGTAATATGTATGGGATTGAGTTCTACATTTTAAATTTGTTGAATTTTATTTTTAACTCTTTATATTTAAGTATTTATCTCTTCCTTTTAAGTGTACACATTCATTATTTGAGAAATATTTTTGGGGCTACAGAATAAACCATACGGTTAAGGTTTGTTCATATGGGGAATAAACCACGTGGTTAAGGTTTATTCATTCAGTTATCTAAGGGTACGTTGTATATTGTGGTACATGGAAGGTAATACTCATTATCTAGAGGAATACTTCTATGATCCATATATCATGTTTCCTTTTTAAAGAGGGATATTGAATTCATTCACATTAATTATTTTGGATCAAGTGGGAGAATGTAATAAATGGTCTATCAAATTAATTAATAATGTAATAAATTATTGTAGAATATAAAAAATGGTCCAAAAAATAATATGGTACGTTATTAATAAATGGTCCATCAGTAAATATGGTACGTTATCATAAATATGATTATTTATTATACATATATTTAATGTATTAAATTCAGTTTGAATAATTTATTTATTACATCGATAGAAATCAATCTCCATTAATACTCCTTGTTGACGGAGTAAATTGTGGTGGGTTCTTGATGGTAGAACCCCCTATAAATATAATCCACCTACACTCATTGGATTAAGTAAACATACACCATCTATATCCATGTGCAGTGTAGAATGTGTTCAGGTTTTAATTCGATTGTTTCCTATTTTTTACAATGGCTGGAGGTCTATAACATGTTTCATTTATTAAAGAAATTTTTCTGATCCTAGAATTATACATTCTTTAAAATTTATAACAATCAGAAGATTCATGTTTATAGAACTCGGGAAGCCATGGTATTTCTAGGAGGAGTGGGGGCTACTGTAGGGAAAGAGCATCTTAGCCTTCAATGGCGCCATCTGGTCACATCATAGAAAAACCATCACCCCTCTGCTCCATCTCGACAACATACAGGTTGGTAACCCTTCCACTCAGACACATGAATGCACATTCATCCATCCAAATATCATGAATTCTCGAGCGTACAGGGTGTGATGACTGAGGTGGGGAGCAATGTCTCCACAATTGTGGTTGCATGGTAGCGGATAATAGTGGAATCCCACAGTGGGACTGCAGAGATAACGGTGGACGACCATGTGGGAGTCTTCACGGTGGTGGTGATCTTCAGGATGATGTTCAAGAGGGACTTCGCTTGAGGGATGGAGTTTCTTCCCAAAATTAAGTCCCTCCTCGATGCCACTAAGTCCCCCACCATACTCTCCAAATTTCCCTTCACGAGGCATGCAGTTTCACATCTCCATCTTTAATTAATTAAAATACAAATTGAGCATCACACATATTTATATTTATCATCAGGAATCTTCCAACCAAGAGGAATAGGGAGGCATGGAGGCTATCCAGGGAGATCTATGACCTGATCCTGGACACGCTAAGGGATCACTTTGAAGTACCTTTAGCGGAGGATCTCTTCATTCTTGGGGCGTCTTAGGTGGCGTGCAAGGAAGCGATGGGGGAGACGTTGTCACTGGGGGAGTTCATCGTCGACAACTGAAAGGATATCTATGCTGCTTACATGGAGAGGACCACCAACATGGCCAAATGGTGGATATGTTTTTGGATTCCTTCCCTAAGTGGCAAGCCTGGGTTCGCACTGGGTTCCTCTATGTTTGCGATGATGAGCCCCCCACCATTGAAATGCTGGGAGAGATGAAACTGGTAAACCCCATGCTCGCTCATATTATGAGATCCAATTGAAATCTATATTATATGATTTAGGATGGCAGGTGCAGCTAAGGATGGTGATTTTAGAGGTTCAGAGGATTTATCTAATGACATCATTCGTGTTGGCTATACAAGCCAGGAAATTAGAGGAAGAAAAATGGACACCAAAAAAATGATCTTTCAAGATTTATTACACATCCATTTTCAACAGAATACATTCACCATATTTATAGGCTATGAAAATAAACCAATATAGACAGGAATTCTACATTTAATGAAAAGAACAAAAAAAAAGAAATATTAAATGCATGCATAGGAAAAATAAACTGATGCTTTGGAGAAGAGAGAAAAATGCATGGGAAATAGGAGATGCATTGGAAAGAACTGCATGGGGAATTACTCCACTTTGGAAAAACAATGGATGAGTTTTATTTGTATTTCCAACACTCCCCTTCAAACCAAAACTAGCTTCATTTTGAGAATCATTAATAGCTGTTTGAATGCATCTACCGGTAGTGACTTTGTGAAAATATCTTCCACCTTTTTGGTAGTATGAAAATAATCCAATTTTATCATTTTATGTTTCACATGATCTCTCAAAAAATGGAATTGAGTATCAATGTGTTTTCTTCTTCCATATTTTATCAGATTTTTTGAAAATTCAATATCTGACTTATTATCTACATATATGATTGTGGATCCGTCTTGTGGATGCTTTATCTCCTTCATCAAATTTCTCAACCAAATTCCCTCACAAATAGTAGATGATGCTGCCACATACTTTTATTCACATCTGGATAAGGCAACCACACTCTTATTCCTTGAATTACACATGAAAACACATACCCAGCACTACTAGAAAGTTAGTCTATAGACACGGTTTGAAATCATGGCTATAAGTTATACTCATGGTTCAACGGGTCGTGGTTGGTATTGGCGTGGCTATATGGCAAGGCTTGTAGCCATGGTATACAACTATGGAAGAATGTTAAGCCACATAGGGCCTATATCCACTGTTTAAAACTATGGATAGAGGCATGTAGCCACGGTTTGAAACTGTGTCTATAAGTGTAACGTCCCAGATCCGGGTTCCTCCCAAAGGTTCCCTGAGCCCAGTTTGTCACATAACCTCAAGAGCATTTTCCCAAATATCATGGGCTACTGACTAGTAGTGAGGGCCCATGTAAGACACTAGGGAAACTATGCCCTCATTAGTATAGTATGCACAGCAGAATCAAAATATAAAACAATAACAGAAGCAGTAATACCATACAACAAGGTAAATAGAACAAGACTGGTAGTATAAACAACTGCAGTATATATATAAATAATGATTCGTGTCACAAGTATCTAGGAAAGTATCCAAATAAGTCACCATGCTGAACATATAATACTAAAACCAAAGTATAGAAAATAGTAAAGTCCAATAGCATCGTAAGCCTCAACTTAGTCACATGATCTCCATCTCCAACAGTAATCAAGTACCTGATGATGAAGTGTGATTTACATTATCTATAACTGAAACAATATAATCTTTTTGGGTCCAAAAGAATGACCCAAGCAGGGTGGGAGACGAATCCCAGTAGGAAACTACCAAAAGATATCTTCCTAATAGTCAGTGAATATATATATCAATCAATATGCAGAAATGAAGCAATAAACTAGTAATTATTCAAAAGTAAAAAATCCTATAGTTTTAAATTACATTCATTTTCATTTATAAATTATTCAAACCATTGAATAATATAACCTCGAGATCTATCCTAAGCTCTATATCCCCCCATGTAATAGTAACAACAGAAGTCTCAAAAGACCATCTAAACAACCAAGTAAGACCAAGTTCAAGCTTGTGATTTGTCTTGGTAGACTCATCAAAAACAAACAATCAATCATTCATAACAAACCTCTGGGAAAGCTCTCACGGTCTAACCCCTTTGGTTTAACATAGAAATAATCAATTGAAAACGACCATCTGGGCAGCTCTCATGGTCAGTACCCCTGGGTCCACATGGAATCAATAATTTATACAGAACCTATGGGTAGCTCTCACGGTCAATACCCCCTGGGTAAATGTGGTATAAATAATCATAAACGACCTCTGGGTAGATTATATGGTCAATTCCCCCTGGGTCAAAATCTACACCAAGGCTCTCACGATCCTGTGTAAATAAACATGGAAGCCCCTGCAATTTTCCTGGTCTAAAACTCTCATGGTCCATTGGAAAGTAAGCGCACATACAACATTCATTAAATTCTCTATATGAAATTCAAACCATTACATGGCTTGACTTTAATCAAAGCATAAAAACCGGCATCACGTATAACCAAAAAACTACATCCTAAACAACTCAAGGCATAGAAACATGGTGTGCCTCATAGGAAACCTAGGACAAACGAACAATAATAGTCAAATAAGGGAATGCACCCATGGGGTGCCCCATAAACAAGGATATACAATCTTATGCATAGGAAAAAAACCCTTAATCAAACAATCAAAACATATGAGGTATTAAACAAGTTCAAAATCCACATCCCGTAATACCTTGAACGTGGGTATTCGTCACTTTATATATATATAATCCAAAGACAATTAGAGAAAGGAACAAACCACCTACCTTGATGTTGTATGATGAAAACTATTGAATGTAGGCCCTTTAATTGTCCTAGAACGATTTGGATCTATGAAAAGATTAAAAATGATCAACCCTTGATAACTCAAGAGAAAGGAGAAATTAGGAAGAGAGGATCTAGGAGAAGAGATAATTCACCAGTGGTAATCCAATGCACCCATCAGCATCTCAATCGAAACTCAAACAGAGGAACAGTAGGAGCTATAATTTCTTGGTTATTGATTGCTCTCTTATACGAGACAGGGGGAGAAGAATAGTGTTCTAGAGATTAGACACAACCCTTCTCTGATTAATTAAATAAAAAAGAAAATTACACAACGTGTTCATTTAATGTACATGTTGTGTACTAGCCTCAATCATCTCCCGATTGAGGCGACCTTATAGGTCACCTACACGGCCATGTACTCAGCTATTACATGGCCAGTACATAGCAACATGTAGAAACTAGGTACACTACGTGTACTCAAAAGTACACGGCGTGTACTTAGAAAATTTATAAATCTTCCTTTTTCTTAAAAAACAACCCAAAATAAAGATTCATACCTGAAATGAAGATTCAGGTTCTTACAAACTTCCCCCCTTAAAGAAATTCATCCCCAAATTTCCCTTCCAAGGGTGGAGAAGAAGAAACTTCAAACAAGTCAGGACACTGTGATTGTATGTCGGCATCCCCCTCCCAAGTCTCATCGTGTACTTGCCCATGCTGCCATAGAACCCGTTCCGGAGGAACAGACCATCCATGAAGAACCTTCGTGTTGTGATCCACAATCCAAATAGGGTTCTCCTCAAAGGATGCATCCACCTCCAACTCAACCTCCTCAGGTTGAAAACCGTGAGATGGGTCCAAAAAGTAACATCAGTGCTGAGAAACCTGAAAGATGTCGTGCATAGCCCGGTACCTATGAGGTAACTACAACCGATAGGCAACCAGCCCAACTCTCTCCAAAACCTCAAACGGCCTGATGTATCTCGGTAAAATTTTTCCCTGTCTACTAATCCTCCTGTGTCCCAACCTCAGTGTGACATGTAAGAAAACCTGATCTCCAACCTCAAACACCAGAGGTCATATCTGTTGATCAACATAATATTTTTGGAGAGACTGTGCAGTATCCATTTTATTCAGAATCAACTCCACCTGCTCAGTGGTCTCCTAAACAAGACGAGGTCCCAGTATAGATGCCTCTCCTACCTCCAGCCAACATAGGGGTGATTAGCATGGCCTACCATATAAAGCCTCATAATTTTCCATATGAATCATTTCCTAAAAACTTTTATTGTATGAAAACTCCACAGGGGGTATGTGTCTCTCCCAAGACCCCCAAAAATCCAGGATGAATTCTCAAAGCATGTCCTCCAAAACTTAAATCGTGTGCTCGGACTATCCAGCTATCTGGGGATGGTAAGTTGTACTCAGAATTACATGTGTACCCAAATCCCTCTATTGTCCCTGCCAGACCTGAGAAGTAAACTGGGCATCCCTCTCTGAAATAATAGAGTTTTGAACCCCATGAAAATGTATAATATCATGGATGTACAACCTTACATGATCATCAACACTGAAGGTCTCCTTGATCAGTAAGAAGTGTGCAACCTTCTTGAGTCTATCAACAACAACCCAAACTGCATCATTACCTTGAGGAAATCTCATTAAACCCATCACGAAATCCATCACGACATCATTCCACTTCCACTATGGGTAACTGCTGTAAAATCCCTATTGGTCGCTAATGATCTACCTTTACCTACAAATAGGGGAACATCTCATCACAAAACCAGCTACATCCTTCTTCATACCTGGCCACCAATACTGACGGAGTAAATCTCGATACATCTTGGTGACACCATGATGAACTACCCAAAACGGGGAATGAAAATCTCACTCCTCATGTATGTCTATTGACACCCATACATGACCATGAAAATGAAAAACCTCATCCTCATCTATGGTCCACCCAGGTGTAGGGTCCTCTCCTAACACACTCTCCCGTAGGACTGGGCCTTCATAATCTGATAGTTGCCTCATTCTCACTCAATCCAAAAGAGTAGAGGTAACATTTATAGAAGAAATATACATCTACCCCTGACTGTCATGCACCTCCAAATGCATCTCAAAGAACATATCCATAAGCTTCCACTCACTGCTGGCATCCCGAACTGCATGTATCTCAGTCCTCTTGCTCAACACATTAGACACTCCATTTCATTTCCCAATTGTGTAGGAAAGATTAAAGTCAAAAGACTAAAGGTACTCATCCCACCTTCACTGTCTCAAATTCAGATCATGCTGAGTAAAGATATACTTGAGACTTTTTTGGTTGGTTTATACCACAAAATGTTTTCCCAAAAGATAATGTATCCAACAGCGTAAAGCATGAACAACTGTAGCTAACTCGAGATCGTGTGTTGGGTAATTCCTATCATGTGGCCTCAACTACCGAGACCCATATGCAATGACTCCTTCTCCCTATATAAGCACTAATCCAATCCCTAGACCTGATGCATCGTATTAAACGGTGTAACTCTTTCCCAGCTTTGGAAAAATTAGTATCGATACTGAAGTCAATCTCACTTTCATCTCCTGAATGGATGAATTAAAATAATATGTCCAAAGGTACTTTACACCCTTCTTATTTAGGAATGTCAGTGGTACTGATAAGCATGAAAAGTCCTGAATAAAGTGCATGTAGTAACCATCTATCCCAAAAAAACTCCATACCTCAAAGAAGTTCTTCAGCTGCACCAGGGAAACTACTTCTCTCACATTCTCTGGGTCTACTGATACTCCTTTATCTGAGATAACATGACACAAGAAGTTAATCTGACCCATCCAAAAGTGGCATTTTGAGATCTTAGCATATAACTAATGCTTTCTCAGTGTACTCAAAATGATCTCAAGATGGGTGGCATGGTCGTGTCGAGTGTGAGAGTACACCAAGATATCTTCCACAAAAATAACAAAAAAATAATCCAGGTAAGGATGGAACACTCAGTTCATCAGTTCCATAAAAACTACTGGCGTGTTCATGAGACTAAATGACATAAAAAATACTCTTATAGACCATACCTACTCCAAAAGGCTGAAAGAGGTATGTCTGATGGTCTAACATGCAACTAATGATAACTGAATCTCAAGTAAATCTTCAAGAACACCTAGGCTCCTTGAAGATGATCAAAGAGATCATCAATCATAGGAAAGTGATATCGGTTCTTGACCATTAAATGGTTCAGCTTCTAATAATCCACACAAAGTCTGAGGGTACCATCAGCTTTCTTCGCAAAAAGTATGGGTAAACCCCAAAGAAAAGTAATGGGTCAGATGAAACCCTTTTCCTATAACTCCTCTAACTGCTTCTTGAGCTCCTGTAACTCTGGTTTAGACATCCTATAAGGAGGAATGGACACCAGTGCCTCTCCTAGAACAAGCTCGATAGATAAATATACCTCTCTCTTTAGAGGTAAACCTGAAAAGTCATCTTGAATTACATCTCTAAAACAATCCACCACTGGTGGAAATTCAATATGTGAAGTTCCCTAGTCATCTAGATATATACTAGCAATCTGTGTGGTAATTCCTCCCAACCCATGATGCTCGGGTCTAGATCTGCATGCCTGAACATCTTATTCTCCCTTGTGTAGAAATGACCCACCCTCTGGTGATGTGAAACTCACCCTACGGTGATAGTAGTCAACAAAGTCTTGGAAAGAGACTAACAAGTCCATTCTGAGTATGACATTGAATCCTATCATCTCTAAGATTTAGAGGTACCACAAGAAGTGACACCACCAACCTCAAGAGGTAACTCTTTTCACTGATGTGCACTGGCCTTCCTAATCCCTAACAGAGTTTCTAGCATCATAACATCCTCAGAAGTAAATATGCAGATCCCCAGGATCTCCACAATAGAAAAAGATATAAAACTATGGGAAGCCCTTATATAAAAAAGATCAAAAGCTAAAACTGAGGTAATTAGAATCTTACCTGTAACCACAGAGGGTCTACGGTCCTGCTCCTATTGGGTCTACTCCACTGCAAATATCTGACCTGTACCGTGGCCCTAGAACCCTTCCTGACTACCCTATGTTGATCAACCCTTTTGTCACTGAAAACCTGTAGCATGAATTCCACATCCACGACCACCTTCCTATCCTGAACAGCCTGGTGAACTCTAGTTCCCTATCTTAGGAGAAAATAGTGGTCCTGCTCTAGAGCGTGGAGTCGTAAATAATCCCATATCACTAGCTGTTGGTGAGAAAAACTGAAAAAAAAATGCTAATGATGGACCATATTTATACAATCTTGGCACTCAATTGGGTCTCCCGGGCACTGATGTCTCATGTTCCCACTCTTCCCGCACTAGTATCTCCTTGCCTGGATACCTTTAGATACATCCCTTCTACTTGATTAACCACGCGAAGGCTCCCTATAGTGCTTTGTGCTATCAAATGAAGGGTTACTAGAACTAGATGTTGAACTTACTTGGCTCACAGCTCCCAACTCCCTTAGATTACGCTCAGTAATCAGCGCCTAGTTCACTATATCCATCATCAAAGTTAGCCTGAAAACATTCACCTGTGATCAGATTTCATACCTGAGACCATCCTCAAATATCCTAGACAAAGATGACTCGTCACCTCCTAGAACATGTGCAAAGCACTTAATCTCTATAAAACGAGATGATTAATCCATCATTGATAGAGATCCCTACTCTAAATACATGAACTCTAGGGCTCGATCATCCCTCAACATCTCGGGATAGAAATAATCATAGAAGGTCCTCTGAAACTCTTCACAATCCATATCTTGATGATGTCCTGCCTGTGAGATAACATCCCACCATATCTTGGTGGAATCACGTAGCATGTACATCATGAGCTTCACCCTCCTCTCTAGAGGCATCTCCAGATGCTCAAATATAGAAAGCATGGGCTCCAACCATGACTCTACAGCCTGTGATCCTCCATCCCTTGAAAATGTGGGATGATTTCACTACTGTAACACCCTCGTCAGCACTTCCATAGATGGGGTAGGATGCAGTTCTCCCTGAAAAGTATGTATCATCTTCATAAATACTTCACAGAACTATGCATCATCACCTATGTTTGGTATAACAACCGGTGTCAAAACGGGCACAATGGGAGGATCTGCTAGTAGTCCTTGATCTACCATTTCTGGTGTCTGATCATCGCCATGTACATGGTCTGCAACTAGAGGACGTCTTGGTGGAATGGCTCTGCAAGGTCAAGCGCACACCTCAGTTTAAGATTATCAAGGAAATAAAATTATAATTATAAGAAAGGAACGGTAGAATAAACAATCAAGTTTTTCAAAATAGGGTTACACGGTATGTATAACCCCTACACGGAATTTTCCCTTAAGCCTTTAATATAGAATGTACCTCTACCAAACCTGGTCATGTAACAGCCATACACACGGCGTGTTCCTCCTAAAACATGGCATTTACTTGAATTTTCCCTCCTGCCTAGGTTCCTCGACACTGCTATAACTACACGGTTCTCTCCTAGGTAACACTAAATGGCATGTTCACCCTAGACATAGTGTGTACTAGTCAAGATCTAACCACCCCTATCGTTAGTCACAGGGTTGGATACATGGTCAAACATACACGGTGTGTATAAATGGGACACGATGTGTACAACCTAAGTTTTTTCCACCCATGTCATTGATCACATGGTTGGATACACGGTTCTTTACAACAGGGGATGTACAATCAAGACACGGTGTGTTTTACCAAAAGTTTCCCAACCCCGTGTCTCTACTCGTACAGTCAGTCGCATGATCAAGCACTACACAGCGTGTACTCCTAGTACATGGAATGTACTTAAGAAAATTTGTTTCTTCTAGAATAGAAAACACATGGCATGTGTTCGTGACACCACACACCATGTTGTCTGGATTTCCAGATAGTAAGCCTATGAAACTTATCTAGAACCCTTAAAAACTTAAAATTTTGTCCAAGACATGACAAATTCTAACCTGTGAGAGCCTATACTCCCTCGAATCAAAGTTTGGCATCCTTATTCATCTCAAAACTTGACAAAATTCAATTAAATTTCAAACATGATCTACCATATTCCAATCCAAGAGGGACCATAACACCTCAAGGATCAAAGTTTGGCATCCATCCAAATGAAACATTACATATTCCAATACCCTATCAAAATAGCAGGTATTCTATCACAACATCTATCACAATAGCATGCATATCTAGCACAACATCTATAACAACAACATGCAATCACTAATTCACCCTAAATGGCATGAAAAGAATGAATGACATGTGATCTCTAGTAAGTGTCTATATGATGAATGAGATAGAATACCCTTATCTCATCGGGTCTCAATAGAAATAAAACCTCAATAATATCAATGATAACAGAACAAAACATGTGAGTTACCCAACGGTGAAATCAAATCAACTGTAATAATTGAAAAACCAGAATAATTGCAATACTAGAGTTAACTTGGCTTTTCCCTATACACGGATTAGCTACTCCCAGACACAACTTATTACCAACTACCCATTCCTTTCTATCCCTATATATTGACTCCAAATAGTAAGACAAAGTAGAAAATAAACTCTTATGATACCACTTTGTAACGTCCCAGATCCGGGTTCCACCCAAAGGTACCCTGAGCCTGGTTGGTCACATAACCTTAAGAGTATTTCCCCAAACGCCAAAGGCTGCTGACTAGAAGAAAGCGCCCAAGTAAGACATTGGGTAAACTATGACCTCATTGGCAGAGTATTCATAGTAGAATCAAAATATAAAAAAATAGCGGAAGTAGTAATACCATATAGCAAGGTAAACAATGAAAGATTGATAGTATAAACAATTTTAGTATATATATAAATAATGATTCATGTCACAAGTATCTAGGAATGTAGATAAATATGTCACCATATTTAAAATACAATACTGAAACTAAAGTATCGAAAACAGTAAACTTGAACAACTTCACAAGCCTCAGCTTGGTTCTATTCTCTCCAGCTCAATAGTAATCAAGTACCTAATGAATAAGGGCACTTTTCCTTATATATATGTGCAACCATATAATCTTTTTGGGTCCAAAATCATAACCCAAATAGAATGTGAGACAAATCCCTGTATGAAACCACCAAAAGATCTGTGCCTAATAGTCAGTGAATATATACAGTAATCCATATGCAGAAATGAAGAAATAAACTTGGAAGTACTCAAAAGTAAACAGTCCTACAGTTTTCAATTACATTCATTTTCATTTATAAATTATTAAAATAGTTGAATAATTTTACCTTGGGATCTATCCTAAGCTCTATATCCCCTCATGTAATAGTAACAACACACATCTCAAAAGACCATCTAAACAACCAAGTAAGACCGAGTCTAAGCATGTGATTTGGATTGGAAGACTTTTCATAAATAAACTATCATTCGTTCATAACAACCCTCAGGGAAAACTCTCATGGTCTAACCACTTTGGTTTAAAATAGAACTAATAAACTGTAAACAGGCATCTGGGCAGCTCTCATGGTTAATACCCCTGGGTCCACATGGCATCGATAAATTATACACGACCACTGGGTAGCTCTCACACTCAATACCCCCTGGGTCAATGTGGTATAAATAACCATAAATGACCTCTGGGAAGCTATCATGGTCAATTCCCTCTGGGTCAAAATCTACACCAAGGCTCTCACGGTCCTGTGTAAATAAACATGGAAACCACCATAGTTTTCCTAGTCCAAGAATCTCATGGTCCATTGGAAGATCAGTGTGCATAAAACATTCATTAAAGGCTCTACATACAATTCAAATTATTACATGGAACAACTTTAATCAAAGAATAAAAATAGGCATCACATATAACCAAAAAACTCCATCCTAAAAAACTCAAGGCATGGAAACATAGTGTGCCTCATAGGTAACCTAGGACGAACAGACAATAATAGTCAAACAAGGGAACGCACCCATGGGGTGTTCCATAAATAAGGGTATACAATCTTATTAATAGGAAACAAACCTTAATCAAACAACCAAACCATAACAAGTATTAAATAGGGTCCAAATCCACATCACGCAATACCCCGAACATGGGTATTCATCACATTAAGAATATATAATACAAATAAAATACAAGAAACACACAAACCACCTACCATGATGTTGTACGATTAACACTCTTGAACGTCGGCCCTTGAATTATCCTAGAATGATGTGAATCTACAAAAAGGTTAAAAATGATCAACCCTTGATAACTCAAGAGAGAGGAGAAATTAGGAAGAGAGGCTCTAGGGAAGAGAGAACTCAACGGTGGGAATCCAATGCACCCGACTTCATCTCAATCAAAGATCAGACAGAGTAATGGTAGGTTCTCAAAGTTTTCAGTTGTTCGTCGCTCTCCTGTACAAGATGAGGGGAGAAGAAGAGTGTTTTGTATATTATATGCAGCCCTGATCCAATTAATCAAATAAAAATAAAAGTACATGGAATGTTCATTTAATGTACATGTTGTGTACTAGCCTCAACTATCTCCTGCTTTAGGCGGTCTTCCAGGTTACCTACATGTCCATATACTCGGCTGTTACACTTCCAATACATGGCTACATGCGGCAACTGGGTACACGGCGTGTACATAGAAAATTTCCAAATCTTTCTTTTTCCTTTAAAACAACTTGAAATAAATATCCAAACATGAAATAAAGATTTGAGTTCTCATAATATGCCTTCCCATTTCAAAAAAAAACCACCACCCCCCCCCCCTTGGAAAACCCCCTCCTGGACACCACCTCCCACCTAGACACCCCCTCCCTCTTAGACACCCCCTGGACAGCCCCCCCCCCACACACACACACACACTTCTGGACACCACCCCCTCCTAGACACCCCCTACCTATGCTACAAAGCATCCCCTCCACCCCCTGGAGAACTGACTAGTGTTTTTCATGGGGTTGGATGCAGTGAGGTGAAAACTGCATTGAGATCATTTTTCAAAATCCAGTTACCAGGTCGATAGACCATTGGAAGATCATTATCAATTGGAAATTCATATGGTTAGGAGCACCATGATGTTTAGTCAAGATTCATAAGAAGATTAAAATGGTGGATATAACCATAATATTTAGGATGAATCAGTTGAAGACACCGAGTAGTGTTCAGATATATGGGTGTGGTGAGAGCCTTCTTGGTGTTAGTGTTTGTAGTGGGTGAGTGGATCGATCTCAGTTCAAGCCATGGAATTACCAGCACCCCCCCCCCACTCCCTCATATACACCCCCCCCCCTCCACCTTGAACCCCCCTACCCCCTACGCCCAGCACACCCCTACCCCCTCTCCCTGCCCCCTTGATCGCACCGCGATTCACTGTTTCATTTTCACCCTTACACCGCTATGCTAAACTTGTTTTATATTGAAAATTTTAATAATAATAATAAATTGCATTCCATGTTTGAATCATTTATTTTGTGTTTGTAAATTCTAAAAAGGTAAATGTTACTTGTTTTGATGATTCCATTGTAGGAGGAGGTGATTTGGAGGACCCATGATGATGTCCAAGAAAAATGGGTCAAACTGTGAAAGATCCATGCACACCAGTGGACTCATACGCAAACTGATCTTGAACCATGCATCTAAATGGGATGAAATTTTGTGCAATGGTCCAAAATTCATTGGGATACATTTCATCTGAAGGATCCTAACCCTCATTCGGCCATCTAGTGACCTGATCATTCCAGCACACCGAATTTGCATGAAGTCAAAATTGGTGTGTTGTGATCTGTTCATATCTCAGGATCTAGTTGTCCAATTTGTTTTAAAATTTCAGTGGAGACATCCAAGAGGTGTTTCTAAATTTTTTTTATTTTCTCAAAATCTTGATAAGGATGTATGGAGGTCGAAACCCATGTGAGAAGTGGTTTTAAGAAATTTTTGTGCTCAAAACCACCTTCCCATTTTCCTATAAAATGGCACCTTGGGCTCCCATTTGTAAGTTCGACCAGGAGGAAAAGATCTGGTATTTTGGAGACCCAAAGGATTCCTCTACTCATCCAAGAAGTTCTGGAGGCCCCTATCATCATAGGGTGATCAACAATGAAGAAGGAGTTACACCCGAGCCCTCTCCTCCTCTCGATGGTGAGCTAAACGGTGGACGATCATTTCGAGGGAGATAAACATACTTGGGAGGGAGTTTTGGAACTTGATACTCTACTGGTTTTGTATAATTTCTGTGTAAATTATTTCACTTATGTTTTATCTAAACATTTTTCTCCTCAGAATTCATTTCTTTTGTTTAATTAAGTGAACTACTTTTCATTTCAACACTGATTGGGTTGACATTTCAAGTGGGAAACTTGGGTTGTTTCGATTGGGAAACACAAGGATCATCTTTGTCTCACACATACAAACGATATTAGTATGCTTTGGTGGTCATTAATATATTCTTGAAGTCCAAATCTTGACAACATAATTGTTGTGACAAGGGTTGGTAATTTTTGAAACATTTTGAGAGGCAAGAGGGGAATCAAGATCTTGACAACCCTAAACCAAAGAATTAAACAAAACCATGTGAAATTTTCAGAACAATTAACTATCCAATACGTGAATTGAACTTGAGGTGATATCCTTATCTCATAATTCTAAAACACCACTTTTATTTATCAACTATTAAACTCTTTAAATCAATTCATTTTCTTAAAACTGTTTTCAAACCGCCCCCTCTATTGTTCTTCTTATTAAAAACTCACACAATAAAACCACCAAACCTCCTTGAGAGATGACCTAGGGTCTGCCTTAGAATAAAAAAATATTCTTTAAATCACTATCAATTTGAGGTGTCATGACAACCCGTTCTAATTTTGGCACCATTTCTGGGGAGCGCTTTGGTTTTAGTGCGTGTTTTTTATAATATTTTTGAAATTTTTGTGAATATTTATTTGTTTTATCTTCTACCTTTTAATATAAGTTTTTGTTATGATTTATTTCTTATATATGTTCTTTTCATGATGAATTTTACTTCGGGACAATTACCACCTTTCGAAACTAAACCGGATAGGATCATACGTCAGCGCCCCCAATATGCACAATACAACCTTTTGAAGGAGGACACACCACAACTCGAGACTTTTCTAAACCCATATTCTTCTAGAACCAAATTAGAACCTGGAATTAATGTGTTTAAAATGGATGAAAACAATATAAAACTAAAATAATTAACCTCACCAGATGTTGATATCCAACCCACTTACATTCAAATTCAAGGTGAGGCACACAATTTTGAACTTAAATCTAGTTTAATTCATTTATTACTAAGATTCCATGGACTTACTAGAGAAGATTCACACAAGAATCATAAAGAATTTCATACCGTGTGTTCTAAATTAAAACCTTAAAATGTGGATGAAGAACAAGTAAAGTTCAGAGCATTCCCATTTTCATTGGAAGACACTGAAAAATATCAGCTTTACTATGTTAATTCACCAATTAGAGGTTGGGCTGACATGAAACACCTTTTTATTGAAAAATATTTCCCAGCCTCTTGAACTACAACTATAAGGAATGAAATATGTGGTATAAGGAAATATCAAGGGGAAACATTACATGAATATTGGGAACACTTTAAAATTTTATGTTCAAGCTATCCACACCACCATATAAGTGATCAATTTTTAATTCAGTATTTTTATGAAGGTTTAATTCCTATTGACCAAAATAGATTGATGCAGCTGCAGATTGTGCGCTAGTTGATAAAACCCCAATAGTTGCAAGGACCTTAATTGAGAACATGGCATAGAACACTCAACAATTTAGTTCAAGGTCTAATGTACCCATTCGAGGTGCTCATGAGGTGTAAATTACCAAATTTGAGAAAAAGGTGGACACAAATTTCGAAGATGTAAGTATCCTTATTTGACAACTTTCACTTTCCCAAGGGAAATCCCAATCTCCTCCTCCCATCCATTGTGGTATATGTTCTTATGACACCCACTACTCTGATCAATTCCCCCAGCTAAGAGAAACTTCTGAGAGTTGTGAGTCAATCTTTCCAGGCTGCCCTTATAACCAACCCTTTAGGAAAGATACATACTATCCATCCAATCCTGGGTGGAAAGACAACCAATCTTATAGGAAAGGGGGGTATTCAAACTAACCTCAATAACCATGGAACAAACTGGGGCAGAGTAGTCAACCACCACCACCCAGAATTCCTCAACCACAACAAAGGTATTTCCAAAAACCCCCTCCAAAACCCAAGCCTATCTTAGAAGAAGTGATGAAAAAAATGGCTTCCAACAATATCCAATTCCAAAAAACCACCCAAGATACCATACAAGACCTAAAAACCCAATTAGTCCAAATTTCTAACTCATTGGGGGAAATCCAGAGCCATGGGTCGGGTAAACTACCATCTCAACCAATATTTAACCCTAGAGATAAAGGAAATTTCAGGGCCATCACCCTTCAGAGTGGAACAAAACTAAAAATCCAAATGACCCCTCCACTAGAGTCATCCCCTCCTAAGAAAACCATCATCCCAACTAATGTAAATTTTAAAAATGAGGAAAAACCTTGTCCTGAGAGAATCCCCTCTAAAGGAAAGAGTGTGTCTATTGATGAGTCACCTATCCCAACAATCCCTCTTCCATTTCCACAAAGGGCCACCCAACCTATAAAACAAAAGGAAACTAAACTCGATAAGGAAATTTTTGGAGACTTTCAAAAAAGTACAGGCAAAAATTCCCTTGATTGATTCTATGAAACAAATTCCAAGATATACCAAGTTTCTAAAGGATATGTGTACACACTGAAGGCGACTTCGAGGTGATGAGAAGGTGAGATTATGGAGGATTGTTTTAGAATTTATAGATCGATAACTTACCACCAAGTGAAATTATACCGGAACAATCTCAATTCTGAGCACCATAGGGGATTATTATTTTTCTAATGATATGATTGATTTAAGTGCTTCTATAAATGTGATGCCTCACTCCATTTACTCTACATTGCAGGTCGGGGAACTGAATCTCACTGGAATTATTGTTCAACTAGCTAACCAGAGTACCACACACCCCTCTGGTGTGTTAGAGTATGTTCTTGTGAGGGTTCAAAATTTAATTTTTCCTGTTGACTATTATGTGCTTAAAATAGAGGATGATATGATGAATGGACATGCCTCGATTATATTTGGGAGACCCTTCTTGAAAACTTCCAAAACCATAATTAATGTCCACAATGGTACATTATCTATGGATTTTGGTGGTGACATTGTCCACTTCATTATCCTTGATACCATGAAGCACCCCTTAGAAAAAAATTCCTCTCTCTCTAATAATTCTATAGATGTACTCTCTTCCCTTGAAAAAACATTGTTTCATTCCCCTGATCCCCTTTCTGAATTTTCTTCATTGATAGAAATGCCAGGAAATGATTCATTCATTGATTGTTGTAATGGTCTAGAAAAGTGTCATGCATGTTCATTGATTGATGATTTCTTGAACACTGAGGATCCAATGACCATCGATGATATTTCTAAGCTTGTAAAAAATCATTCCTCATCTAATGATGAAACCATTGAGCAGTTATATGAGATCAGTGACCTATCACATTCACACACACTCCCATCAATCCAAAATCCCCCTAAATTGGAATTAAAACAACTGCCTCAAGATTTAAAATATTCATATCTTTAGAATGGAAACAAGATGTTTGTCATCATTTCTAGGTCACTCCCTCTTGAGCATGAATTGTGACTACTTGAACTTTTGAGGGAGTATAAAAAAGATTTGGGATGGAAACCTGCTGACATTGTAACACCCCTAGAAAAGTGAGACTTGAAAAGGCTAAATGTTACTACCCATGTCAACAAGGTACACATTTCTTTTTGGGAGACTACCTGATTAGAACTCCATAGTTAAGCATACTTTTCCTAGAGTAGTAATCTGGATGGGTGACCTTTTGGGAAGATTCGTAGGGTGTGAGTGAGTGAGGACAAAACACACTGAAAGAACATGTGTTGGCCTGTGGGGATAGTCATTAGTCTGATAAGAGACCCTAATTAGTAATAGCCTATGGTGTGATGGGAAGGAAACCAAGGTATTACAGGAGACCCATAGGGTTAGATGAAAAGGTTTATTGCCCGGGAAGGCGAGTCATGACAAATGGTACCAGAGCTGATACCTAGCCGAAAGTGCTTAGGCACTTCCTGGGTTTGAGGCTTGGGGTCCACAACGAGGGTGTTTTGCTTTAAAGGGGTGGATAATGTAACACCCCTATAAAAGTGAGACTTAAAAAGGCTAAATGTTACTACCCATGTCAACAAGGTGTGTCTTGCTTTTTGGGAGCCTACCTGATTAGAACTCCAAAATTAAGCATGCTTGGCCTGGAGTAGTAATCCCAGGGTGTGTGTGAGTGAGGAAAAAACACACTGAAAGAACATGTGTTGGCCTATGGGGATATTCATTAGTCTAATAATAGAACCTAGTGAGTAATATCCTATGGTGTGCTGGGAAGGAAACCAAGGTATTACAGGAGACCCATGGGGTCGGATGACAAGGTTCATGGCCTGGGGAGGTGGGTCATGACAGACATTCCTGGTATTGGCACATTAATTTGTACACATCATATTTTATTAAATGATGAGGCTAAACTAGTGAGGCAAGCACAACGTCGACTGAACCCAAACCTCCTAGAAGTTGTGAAAAATGAGGTAATAAAATTATTGGCTTCTTTAATCATTTACCCCATCTCTAGGAGCCAATGGGTCAGTCTCATTCAAGTAGTTCATAAAAAATTGTCCTTACAGTAATCAAAAATGAAAATAATGAATTGGTTCCAACTCGTGTGTAGAATAGTTGGTGTGTCTTCATAGACTATTGCCGACTAAACCAACACACTAGAAAGGAATATTTCCCTTTTCCATTCATTGACCAAATTATACAGAGGCTAGTGGGTAAGTCCCACTACTGTTTCCTTTATGGGTATTCTGGATACTTTCAGATCCATATTTCCCCCAAGGATTAGTAAAAGACAACCTTCACTTTCCCCTTTGGCACATTTGCATATAGGAGGATTCCATTTGGTCTGTGAAATGCTTCGGGTACATTCCAGCGATTTATGGATAGTATTTTTTCAGATTACCTGGATAATTACATGGAAGTTTTCATGGAAGATTTCACTGTTTATGGCTCCTCTTTTGATGAATGTTTGAGTAGTCTTGGTTTGGTCCTACGTCACTGTATTTAAAATAATCTTGTATTAAATTATGATAAATTCCATTTCATGGTGCAATAAGGTATAGTTTTGGGGCATGTCATTTCTAGGGATGGTATCCAATTATATAAATTAAAATTGGATGTCATTTCTTCCTTACCATTCTCCAAGAATGTACGGAATGTGCGGTCTTTCCTAGGTCATGCTGGATTTTACCGTTGTTTCATTAATGACTTCAGTAAGATTGAACTCCCACTCTCCCGGATACTCCAAAAAGAAAAATAATTTTTTTTATAAAGAATGTGAGGAATCTACAATTTCAGGAGATGGAGTAAATGAGAAGAGATGCATATGAGAACTCTAGGATTTATAAGGAGAGAAATAAGGTTTCCCACAACTGTCTCATCCTTCATCGTCAATTCCACATTGGACAGAAGGTCCTCCTCTATATTGCAAGGTTGAAGTTCCATCTAGGTAAGCTTTGTTCTCGCTGGTTTAGACCATACATTGTTACTAACTTATCTCCATTTGGTGTTTTCCAGGTTCAAAATGAATAAACCAAGCAAACCTTTATAGTTAATGGGCAGTGACTAAATCACTTCCACAAAACCCTTTCGGAGTCTCCGATGGAGGAACTCCTTGTTCAAGAAGCAGTCTACAAATGAAACCCACCAGGTTTTATCCTTCCTTCCTACATTCTATTTTTATAGTGAGGACACTGCACAGTCTAGGTGTGGGGGTTGGTATATTCTTGGGTTACTTAGGAATTTTCATCATATTTCTTCTTTTTCTCTTTTTAGATTTCTGAATAGTATTTTTAATTTTCCCCCTTCTCTCCCACTCACCTTTGTTCCAGAATATATATTTTTATTCCCACTTTATCATGGAAAATGATGCCCATTTAATCATGGAAGTTATTGAAAATTCATGTGGAATGTCTGTATTTCATGTTGTTTTTACATTCAAAAAAAATCTGATGAAATGTGCATTTCAGCAAGAATTCAATACTATGGTGTGACTTTCATTTGAAATTTAGTTCTTTGTCGATTATATAAATGGTTGCATCATTTTGAAACCTTTGAGAAGAATGGTTCCATTTTTTGTGAATAGTTTAAAGGAAAATTGTGTCACATAATCTCTCCACACATTTTTTTTCTTTTCACCCAACCATGATGTGTGAAAATTTCTTACTTAATGGAAGGTAAATATAATTCAGGTTGATTTTTCTCTACTTTCCAAAAATCATTTTTCTATTCATTCGTTCCTTATCCAATCTATTTCATTACTGTAACATATTGACCTATGAGTATGTACCTATTATCTGACTGTTGTATGCCCTCAAAAAAATAAAAAATAAAAGGGGGTTTGTATATTGGAAAGGTCAAAAACCACCCTTCCCCAATCTTTTATCTTGTTATAAATATTACAATTAGTGTTATGAGGAGATCAAACATGGGTTGGGAGAAGAGTGTGAGATTTGTTCCAAGTGAAACTTTTGAAAAAATAATAAATGAGGGGAGTGAAGATATGTATAACATATGGGGATATCTAGGTCGGCAACTTATGGTTTGACTTTTGGGAATGCCTAAGTGAGTGGGTCTTGAAATTTTATTACAAATTATGTGGGAGAAGTTCGGTGGAAAGGATCTTTTAAGTAGAAAATTATTAAAATAACTTATATTTACTCGATAAAAAGTGGAAAGAATAGCATGAAATGGTTTTCACACACACACATGGAGAATTAGTGACATGATTAACTTTTGAATTATTTTCTTTTGTTGGTATCATGAATCTCTTGGAATTTCATTTGGATACAATTTTTTAGATGTCTTTTTCAATGATCATTGAGAATAACTCCTCGGTGTGATTTTTTATTTGATCACATTTCTATTAGAAATTAAATTTTCATTGAATGTTAAATATTTATGAAGTTGGAAATATCTACATGCATAATTTTTGGAATTATGACTTTTCCCAAAAGTGAAAATGTTTAGGTGTGGGGGTGTGATCGCACCGTGATTCATTGTTTCATTTTCACCCTTACACCAATGTGCTAAACTTGTTTTATAGTGAAAATTAGTAAAATACTAACAAATAAAAGTCCATTTTTGAACAATTTATTTTGTGTTTATAACTGTTAAAAAGGGAAATGTTACTTGTTTTGATGATTCCATTGTATGAGGAGGTGATTTGGAGGACCCATTATAATGTCCAAGAAAAATGGGCCAAACTGCAGAAGATCCATGCATACTAGTGGACTCATCTGCGAAATTCTCCTGAACCGTGCATCCAAATGGGCTAAAATTTTTGGGATGGTCCAAAATTCATTTGGATACATTTCATATGAAGGAAACCAAGACTCATACGGCCATCTGGTGTCCCAACCGACTTGATCTATCCAGCACACTGAATCTGCACAAAGTCAAAAGTGGTGTGTTGTGAACTGTCCATATCTCGGGATCTAGTTGTCCAAATTGTGCCAAACTTTCTGTGAAGACATCAAAGAGGTGGTTCTAAACCTTTTTTATTTTCTTCAAAGTGATATAAGGCTGTATGGATGTCAAAACCCATGTTAAAAGTGGTTTAAATAAATCTGTGTGCTCAAAACCACCTTCCCATTTTCCAATAAAATGGAACCTTGGGCTCCCCATTTGTAAGTTCGACCAGGAGGAAAAGATATGGTATTTTGGAGACCCAAAGTATTTCTCTCCTCATCCAAGAATTTCTAGAGGCCCCTATCATCATAGTGGGATCAACAATGAAGAAGCATTTTAACCCAAGCCTTCTCCTCCTCCCGATGGCGCACAAAACGGTGGATGTTCATTTCAAGGGAGCTACACATACTTGGGAGGGAGTTCCATCACTTGATACTCTACTGGTTTTGTATAATTAGTGTGTGTATTATTTCACTTATGTTTTATCTAAACATTTTTCTCCTCTGAATTCATTTCATGGGTTTAATTAAGTGAACCGCTTTTCATTTCAACATCGATTGGGTTGAAATTTCAAGTGGGAAACTTGGGTTGTTCCGATTAGGAAACACAAGGATCTTATTTCTCCCACACATAAAAAAGATATTAGTATGATTTGGTAGCCATTAATATTTTATTGAAGTCCAAACCTTGACAACATGATTGTTGTGTCAAGGGTTGGTACTTTGTGGAACATTTTGAAAGGCAAGAGGGGAATCAATATCTTGACAACCCTCAACCAAAGAATTAAACAAAACCATGTGAAATTTTCCTAACAATGAACTATCCAATATGTGTAGTGAACTTGAAGTGATATCCTTATCTCATAATTCTAAAACACCACTTTTATTTATCAACTATTAAACTCTTTAAATCAAGTAATTTTCTCAAAACTATTTTCAAACCACCCCCTCTGTTGTTCTTCTTATTAAAAACTCACACTATAAAACCACCAACACTCCTTGAAAGACGACCTAGGGTCTTACCTAGAATACAAAATCTTCTTTAAATCACTATAAATTTGACGTGTCATGACAACGCATTCACCCCTTCCTCCTGGAAACCCCCTGGAGACCCCCCCCCCACACCCTCCTTCCTGGACACCCCCTCTCTCCTGGACACCCCCTCCCTCCTGGAAATCCCCCACCCTCCCAGACCCCCCCCCCCCCACTCCTGGACACCCTCTTGAAATTTCCTATGATTCAAGAAAAAAATAGGTCACCTGCATATTCAAATCCTATCCTGAAATAAAAAACAAAGTTCCTACAAAAATGAGAGGAAGTCTCAGGGTGGAACACCCAACTCATCACCCGCCCAAGTTGGGTCCTAGTGGTTTGGGTCATGTTATTATGTTATCATTGTAGTTTTAGTCCTAGGTATGTAGTTTAGAGTTTATGTTTATATTAGGATTGGTTTGGGAAATTGAAGGAAATTGTGTTAAAGGGTTAATTGTTGGAATATCATACGTGAGGACCCAATAATGGTTTTATGGCCAATGTATCCATTCACACCCCCATTCCCACTGCCCTCAGCACCCCCCCCCCCACCCCACCCCCCTCCCACCTACACACCCCCTCCCCCTACCGCCCGAACACCCCCCTACCCCCTACCCCCCCCCCACCTGCACACCCCCTCCCCCTGCTCACCCCATGCACCTCCTACATACCCCCTGCCCCCCACCTGTACACCCCCCTCCCCCCACCCACCCCATGCACCACCTGCACACCCCCTGCACCCTCCCCCTTGAAAAAGAATCTAGTACACCACCATGCCCCTCCCCTATACACCCACCTTCCCCTGCACACCCCATGCACCCCCTCCACCCCCCCCCCCCCCACCCCATTCACCCCCTGCACACCCCATTCACCCTCCCCTTGCCCTTGCAAAAGAACCCAGTACACTAGTGATGGACTTAGAACCTAAGTGGAAGGTTCTCTGTAAGTTTTTTCAAACTAGGATATCCAAAAGTGTGTGAGAAATGGATAAAGTCCTTTTTTAGGATATGTATGTGTTATATATTCTGATTAATAATATGAAGTTCAACCTGCCAAGATAAATGATTTGTTTCATGGATCACTGCTGAAAAGGTAAAGCTAATCTGAATTACTATCCTTATGGTAGGCTGACCTCACTAGTTTTAATGAAGATGGAAGTTGATTTTAATGAGGGAGAGTTAGTGAGATTCCATAAGAGTAATACCCTATCTACAATTATTTTAATGACTATTGGGTACTTCTAGGTTACCAGCTCAAATTCCATGAAGCTAGTTAGTTGGGAAGGAGTGGCTCAAAATTGAATTATGTGTCTTTACAGATTCAATCCCTATAGTGTGATATGTTCACACCATTCCTTATGCAAGATTTCAAGATGAATATTATGGGTGAGTTCCATGATACCAGATAATATTTCAGGAAGCTTGGTATTGGAACTAATAGATAATTAAATTAAGTAGTGTTCTTTTATGATTAATTTAATGGGAAGTTGAATGAGATCATTAATGTCTCTAATGATGATCAACGTATGGTTTTTACATCTCTTTTTATAGTATCTAGAAACTAATATAATTTGTTAACCTCTTTGAACAAAGTCTATAATTAAGTTCAAGGGATATATTCATATTATTCCTTGACAAAACTATTGGTTATTAGAAAACCGTTCTTTTAAAAAATAAAGCAATTATGGAAACAAATTTTTAAAAAAATCAGGCAATTATAGAATTCAAATTAAAGGTTTAGGCAGAGGGAACCTACCTCAACCTCAAGGCGCATTGCTTTTGATGATGAAAACTCAAATCTTTCTTTCTTCCACTTGCACGCATATGCAACTTCACATATATATAAGGACACCTAGCCCCTATGTACATATTTTCATGGCCAAATATGCACAAGGGAGTCCTTAGATATATGTTTGTACTTGCATATACCCCTTTACACTAACACATGTATGCATTTTTCATATCTATATATAAGCACACCTAGACCCAATATATATATTCATACTTCCATGAGTGAATATATATAAAGGGGGAAGTTATATATGTATATGCCTACCTATGCATACTGTCACGAACCAAATCTGGTCTCCATCATTATCAACACCAAACTCAGCCCATGGGAAGTCCCAAAGGGAATTCCCTATCTCCATGGTATGGAAAAAGTTCTCGATATCATGTATTATGGTTTGGGAATTATTTACCCGAGTTTAGAATCATTTAACAACCAAAAACAATCAATAAACCAAATATGAAAATTTATGCCAAACATGCCTTAAATAAAATTCAGAACTGAACACATAGGTTTCAGCATGACACAAGAGGTACAAAGATACATAAAATTATCAGCAAAAAATCCCAAGGGACTCCACGCGACAATGGTTTATCACCCACAAGTCGTCTCCACAACACCGTACCAAGGGGAAGAAACTAGCAACCTAAACTGTCATCGCCAAGGCCTTTCCTTTACCTATGTCAAACATTATCAAGTCTAATTACACCCAAGGGGTTTAAGTAGGGTGTGAGACTAATCCCAATAGGATACCACCCAAAATAGTCCATATAGTAATAAATACAATATGAAAAGCATGAAAGTTTTTGATAAACAAGAAATGGTGGCAATAAATTCTAAAGAATGAAACTTTTAAAGGTAAAAATTTTTCAAAGGGAAATTTCAAATAGTAAATACATTTAACTAAAACATGTAAGTTACTACATTTTTTAATCCAAACACACCCTAATAAATTGATAAATACAGAATATTCGACGAGCACTAATCTTGGGAACACCCCTAGGAACTAGTTAGTTTCGGGCCTCATGTACCTCATATCTCAGTGTAAAGTAACCATAGTAATATCTGTTCTCATACACGAGCCACTAGTAAGGAACATACCCATAACCTATTGGTCCCCAGACTTCATCAATATAATTTTGTTAGTGTTTTCAATGTCCAACTTTCTAAGTGAAACAGGGAAAAAACCACTCTTGATCACTAGCATACTAGTACACATCTTCCAACCTAGATACCTAGGTTTCACCCTTTGTGTTCAAAAAAATTCCACATGTTACCAAAATCCAATTGAAAATAAAATAATCATTTCTGGTCACCCAAATTCAAAACAGTATCTACACATTATTTTCACCACTTATATCACTCAATAAAACATTTAGAATTTTCATAAAACAACTTTAGAAAATATAACAATGTTTTGCGCATAAAATCCATTGAAAACCCCACTTTTAACACCATGCGCATACACATATTTCACCAAAATAGAATTTATATCACTAAATAATTTTAATAAAACCATTTCATCAATTATAAAGAAACCCCAAATGATTCAACATGGGATATCCATGAAAAACACCCATTTCACACAAAAAATGCATTTTAGCACCATTCACTTAACAAACGCCACCAAAAATAGTTTCCGCACCAATGAACAAGGAAGATGAACGTGAAAAAATTAAAAATCCACCAATTTTAAATCATCTAGGAGTGCTTACGCATGGCGTCACCTACTACAAGTGTCAAAACACCAAACCATTATGCGAAAGTTCACCCGCACCACCGTCGCACCACAAGGGAGTCAAATCAAACCTAAAACCCCAATATTAGACCAATTAACCCAAGATAAAACCCTAGGTTCGAATACCTACTTTCTAGACAATAGGAAATTCAAGAATAAATGGAATAAATCCTAAGAAAATGGAAGAAACCCTAAGCAAATGGGAGGAGGAAGGAAGGAAATCCACTTACTTGAGAGATCTTGAAGAAATCGACCCAAATAAACAAAAAGTTGAATCTAAAAGTAACCAAAACTGATAGGGAGGATTAAATGCGTCTGAGGAGGTCAAGTGGGGACTGAAATGGGGGAAAGGAGTAAAAATTGAATGATTTATGGATGAAACAATTTACCTTCTCAAATCTGGATGATTTGAAAAACCCTAAGAAATTTCACCCTAATCTGCGATGAAAATGAGCTCCAAATAGTAAAAATAGGTAATGGTGGTGAGAATAGGGTTTTTGGATTCAATTGGGAGGTTGAATCACCAAAAAACATTAAAAATGAATGAGATATTAAAGAATTAATTTTTTTAAAGTAGGAAATGGGCTCACGGGTTGGCCTAATTCCTAAATAAATCACCCAAATCCAAAATGATAATGAGTTCATAAGGGGTCCAAATGGACATGGTGGTTTTAATAGGTCAGGGGAGTCCAAGTGGTAAGTTGAAGGGGTAAAAAATGTTAAAAAATAAAGGATTTATAAAAGAAACAAATTTTGTTTTTAAATCTGGAAATGGGCTCACGGTTTGGCCCAAATCATGATGAAACCCCCCTTTCACCAAAAATACATGGGAAACCCCCAAAAAAAAGAAATAATAGAAATTAAATGAAAAATAACATTAAAATAAGTAATGTATGTGACAATTCTCCTCACTATAAAAACTTTCTTCCCTCAGAAAGTCATCTTGAAGCCTGATCAGATAATAGAAACAGAAACTGCTCTTCAACCCAAGACTTCCAATCCCATGTCTCATGATCATTATCCCCATGCTTCCATAGGAATATAACTATATGAATATTATTCCATTTAAGAACTTTTTCTTGGGACTCCATAATTTTCACCAGCTACTCAAACACTACTAAATAGGGCTCTATCTTCAATTCTTCCCAATTCAGCGCATGGGACGGATCTTGCTTGTACTTTTTCAAATTGGATATGTGGAATACGTCATGAATGGAATTCAACTAAAAAGGAAAGGAAAAAGTGTATTCCACCCTTCAAATATTCTCAGTGATCTCAAAAGGACTGGCATACCGTGTCGTCATCTTCCCTTTCTTTCCCAATCGATGATGGCCCGGATGAGGGGCTACTTTCAAAAATACCCTGTCACCCACAAAAAACTCTAGGTATTGACTCCTCTGGTCATCATAAGATTTGTGAAGACTCTGAGATGTTAACAAGTGCTTCCTGGTCAACTTGAACTTCTCAGACTTCTCCTGCACAAGTTTCGGCCTCAACAGTGAAGTCTCACCTACCTCAGCTGAACATAGGGGGGACCGATAAGGCCGACCATAGAGTGCCTAAAAATTAGCCATTAAAATCTAGGGTTGGTAACTATTATTATAAGAAAATTCAACCAATTCCAAATGGCTATCCCACAAACCTCCAAAGTCCAAAACACATGCTTGGAGCATATCCTTCAGGATCTAATTCGCCCACTCTATCTTACCATCTGTTTGATGATGGTGTACCATGCACATCTTAATTTGTGACCCCAAGGCCTTTTGAAGGCCTTCCCAAAATTGAGAAGTGAAACAGGGTTCTTTATCTAACACAAATGAAGATGGAATGCCATAAATTCTTACCACCTCCTGGAGATACAAATAGCCCAACTCATACTTTTTAGCAGTATCTTTGATCTGAATGAAGTGGGATGATTTGGTTAGATGATCAATCACCACACAAATAGAATTATTACCCCGAGTTGTGAGATTTAATCTAACAATGAAGTCCATGGTTTCCTCGTCCCACTTACAGGTAGGAATGGGTAATGGATGGAGCAAAGTGGATGACCTTTGGTGCTCCACTTTCACCTGCTGACATGTGTATCATCTTGACACAAAGTCAGTTATGTCTCGTCTCATACCTGGCCACCAAAACTATCCTCACACATCATAATACATCTTGGTGGCACCCAGATGGAAATACCACTAAGATTTGTGTCTATCCTACATCACCACCTTCTGTAGAGATAAATACACTAATTAACAGACCTTGAAGCACAAGATGCACTCGGGAGACGATGACCAATTAGAAGACGTCTCCCCACCATGAATAAATAGCATCGACTGCTGAAAAATCTCATGACTGTGTTTTTCTCTCTCAATCAACTCCAAGAGAGAAGGATTCAATTTAATTCTCTCCAAGAACACACCTCCATTGTGCTCTTTGGTATCCATATGCATCTAAGAAAAGAGTCCCATCAGAGTTCACTCATCACTGGACTTCATCAAGGCTTACACTGGTAATTTTATACTCAAAGCATCTGCCACCACATTACCCTTTCCTGGGGTATAGAAAATCTCAAATTCGAACCCCTGCAAGTATTATTTCCAATGGCGATGCCTCAGATTGAGCTCCTTCTGTGAGAAGATGTAGGCCAAGCTTTTTTTATCATAATAGACTATAAATTGATCCCTAAAGAGGTAGTGACGCCAAGTCTTCAAAGAATGCATCACAGTTTCTAACTCCAAGTCATGGGTTGGATAATTATTTTCTTGTGGTCATAGTTGGGAAGAACCATATGCCACCACGTGATCACCCTATATAATCACACACCTAAGACCCATACCTGAAGCGTCACAATACACGACATACCCTTTTCCAGCCTCTGGAAAAATCAGCACGGGGGTAGTATTCAACCGCCGCATTAGTTCCTCGAAGAATGAATAACACTCTGGGCTCCATAAAAACTTCACCCATTTCCAGGTGAACGCAGTCATGGGTGAATAAAGTAGAGAGAAATCCCAAACAAACCTCCTGTAGTAACCAGTCAGGCCAAGGAAACTCCTGATCTCAAACACGTTCTTCGGCTTCTCCTATTACATAACTGCGCTGACCTTCTCAAGCCCACTGAAACCCCCTGTTCTGATATCACATTCCCCAGAAACTTTACCTCCTTGATCTATAAATTTCAATTGTAAATTTTTTTCATAGAGGCAGTGATCCCTCAAAGTTCCCAACAGGATCCACAGATGATGCTCGTGTTCCTCCTTGGATCCATAGTAAACAAGGATTTCATCCACAAACATCATGAAGAAGGAATCGATATATCGGTGGAACACCATATTCTAGAGTGTCATAAAAACTGATGGAGCATTGGTAAATCTGAAGGGCATGACCAGATACTCAAAGTGGTCGTACCTACTTCGGAATGATGCCTTTGGGATATCTGCCTATTTCACCCTAAGTTGATGGTAACCCAAATGAAAGTCTATTTTCGAGAACCAATTTTCCCCACTCAATGGGTTAAACAAATCATCTATTTGGTGCAAATGATATTTTTTCTTGATGGTTACTTTCTTCATATTCTGGTAGTCAATGCACAACCAGAGGGACCCCTCAGCCTTCTTTGCAAAGAGAAAAGGATCCACCCAAAGAGAGATTCTTAGGTGAAGGAATCCTTTGGATTATAAGTTGTCCAACTAAATATTTAATTCCCTCAATTTTTTGGGGTCCATACGATGTGAGGGAAGAGAGATCGGTTGTGTTCCCGATACCAAATCAATCGAGAACTCCACATCCCACTCTAAAGGTAATCCTGAAAAATCATCTGGGAATACCTCTAGCTACTCGTCCACTACATGTGGTAGTCCACCTTCAATAGCATGACCATCATCCTCTAGAGTGAGTGGTGATAACTAGAAGACAAGATTCCCAAACTCTGGGAGTGTAGGTCTTGTGTGACCCAACCGAGGATCCCATTCCCCAAGAAAAACATGATGAGTCCCATTAGGTGTCGTGAAACTCACCCTCTTCCTATATAAATTGATGTGCGCTTGAATGTGCACCAGCAAATCAATGCCAAGTATCATGTCAAGAAGATCCATATCTAAGACTAATAGGTCCCACTCCATCTCAACCCCTGACATAGAAAGCACACATGACGGGCACCTGAGACCTTGTTCCTTCTCCTTTCTAGTGGTGTCACCAACTCCATTGCAAAGGAAAACAGATTGGTTGGAAAATTCAGCATGTTCACAATACGAGAAAAGATGAATGAAATAGAATCACCAGTATCAAAAAGAGAAGTATCTATAGAAGAGGCAATCAGAACGGTACCTCAAACAGTCGACGGTCTCGCCTCTGATCCTACTGGTGCCTAATCCACCACATGAATATGCCTAGTCTCTTCCTAAGAATGGTCATTGTCCTGTGGATCTACCCTAAATTAGATCTTCCCAGAATTTGATATGTCCCTGCCACCACGACCACCAAACCAATATCCCATTTTCCTCAATGACTCTGACTTAGTTAGAACTCCCCTGGAAGCCATTGATCATGCCTCACATTGGAGTGGATGTTCCATCATGCAAAATCGCTGCAAGTTTCCCATACCACCACATTGATAACAAGGCTTCAGAGGAAAAGTGCATTCTAGTTGGATGTTCCCTTGCCTCCCACACTAGTGGCATAGGACAGACCTCGCATCAGAAGCCACTGATGAAAACTGCCTAGAAGGTTGTCCTAAGCTTTCACCCACCTTCTTTCCCTGCTCCTCCCACTTCATTTTCTTCTGAGAAGATATTCCACTTCCCAGACCTGATATTTTCCTAGAAAAATCATCCCTCCCCTTGTGGTTGATCTCCACCATACACGCCTAGTCAGCCACCTATGCATAGGTTTTCAGCTTGAACAGGAAGACATGGGAATAGATCCCTGGCCGTAGACCCCTCTCTAACTTTTGGGACTTCATCTGCTCATTGAAGACCATTTCCAGAGCATAGAGGAACACCTAATCAAAACGGTTCACATACTCCATCATAGAAAGATCCCCCTGAACAAGCTCCATAAACTCTCAATATCAAGCATAGGCCAAAACTTCAGGGTAGTACTGGTCATTGAAGATAACCTTGAAGTCCTTCCAACTCATCTACTCATGCTTCCCAGCTTGAATCACTGATTCCCACCACCAGTGGCTAGGACCCTCTAAAATTAAAGAGGCACACTTCACCGTGACCTCTTCAGGAGTGTCCAGGAACTCAAACATGTACTTGATCTTTTCGATCCACTCCTCCACTTCCTAGGGTTCTGTGCTACCTCAGAAAGTAGGAGGCTTGTTTTTTAGAAACTCCTATGATTTTTCCTTCCTAGTAATGGTCTCATATTCCATAATCAGAGATGAAACAAGAGATAGTCCCTATCTCAGAGCTTGGATAGCCCAAACCATAGCCTCTACTAACCTCTGATCAAGCGGTGAGTGAGAACTCTCTCTAGCTTCCTCCTGTGGGTGCATGGGAGATTTTCAGGGTGGCATGTTACTACAAAAGACAACAATCACAAGAACAAAAATAAGTAAAAAAATTCTGAAAATTTCATCAATAAAATCAAATATAAATAATCCAAACACATTACAACAATAAAAGAAACAACTATTCCACCCCCACCCAATGTCCATGTATAGTCTGCAGCCCGCACGTCTCACCTGGAAGTGAATTCAAACAAATAATTCCAATGTCCCATGGTGACTTGAGGTATTCCACGAGAGGTGTAGTCCAGGAACCCTACTCACGACTGAAACTCTGATCTACGATAGTCCTATCTCATATCTATCATGATAATCCAAAAATAATAATACAACACAAAAACATTGGCCCCTTTGATACCATTTTGTTACGAATCGAATTTGGTCTTAATCATTACTAGCACAAAACCCAGCCCATAGAAAGGCCCAAAGGTATTTATATATCCTCATGGGTTTGTCACAAGTGCTTGGGTATTATGTATTATGGTTTGGGAACTATTTACCCGAGTTTAGAATCATTTAACAACCAAAAACAATCAATAAAACAAATCTTAAAATTTATGCCAAACATGCCTTAAATAAAATCCAGAACTGAACACATAGGTTTAAACATGATACAATAGGTCCAAATATACATAAAATTATAAGAAAAACATCCAAGGGACTCCACACGACAATGGGTTATCACCCACAATCCATCTCCACAACACTGCACCAAGGGAAGAAACTAGCAACTCGAACCGCCATCACCCAAGGCCTTACTTTTACCTGCATCAAACATGATCCAGTCTACTTACACCCAAGGAGTGTAAGTATGGTGTGATCCTAAGATCAATAGTATACCACCCAAATAATTCTATATAGTAAGCAATACAATATGAAAATCATGCACGTTTTTGATAAACAAGAAATGGTGGCAATAAATTCTAAAGAATGAAACTCTTAAATGTAAACCATTTTCAAAGGGAAATTTCAAAGAGTGGAAAAATGTAATTAAAACATGTATTATAATTCAGTTTTTCATCCAAAAACACCCTAATCCAATTATAAATATAAAATATCCAATGAGAAATAATCTCAGAAACACCCCAAGGCACTAGTTAGTTTTGGCACTACTGGAAAATTAGCCTATACCCACGGTTCAAAACCGTGGGTATAGCCCCCAAAACCGTGGGTATAGGCTATACCCACGGTTTTGGGTACCGTGGGCTGGAACGGCTTTGGTATAGGTCCCCAACCGATACCCACGGTTTTCCAAAACTGTGGTTATAGGTGTTCTACCACCGTGTCAACAAAACATACACAATTTCCACGGTGTCAAAGGCTTTTCCCCACGGTTTCAAAACCGTGGGTATAGGTCCTAAAATAATGCGGCCGGCGGGTTTCGAACCGCAACCTCTCCACTGCAGACGAAGCAACTAACCACTACCCCAACACTGCTTTTATGTATATATATTTATATTTAGTTAAATATAGTTATATAAACCGTGGGTAGAGAGGGAAGAACCGTGGGTATAGGACTCCAGCCAAAAAAAATTGCCTTCCCGCGGAAAAACAATTTTCCCGCGCACACACGGGAAACCTATACCCACGGTTTTTCATAACCGTGGGTATAGGTATTTTATCCCAGACCTATCCCCATGGTTTCCCCCAAAACCGTGGGGATAGGTACCCCTATACCCACAGTTTTGGAAAACCGTGGGTATAGGTGAATTTTCAGTACCTATGCCCACGGTTTTGGAAAACCGTTGGGATAGACCCCCGTATACCCACGGTTTTTCAAAACCGTGGGTATAGGTCTTGAAACTTTACCTATACCCACGATTTTCCAAAACCGTGGGTATAGGGGTACCTATCCCCACGGTTTTGGGGAATACCGTGGGGATAGATCCAATTTCCAGTAGTGTGGGCCTCATGTACCTCATATCTCGGTGTAAATTAACCATAGTAATATTTGTTATCATGAATGATCCACTAGTAGGTAAAATATCCATAACCTAGTGGTCCCAAAATATCATCAATGTAGTTTTTCTAGTGTTGTAAATGTCCAACTTGCTAATTGAAATAGGGACAAAACCACTTCGGATCACTAGCGTACTTGTACACGCTCGCACACCTAGATACCTGGGTTTCCCCCTTTGTGTTCAAATGAATTACACATGTTACCAAAATCCAATTGAACATAAAATAATCAGTTCTTATCTCCCACATTCAAAATATTATCTACACATTCTTTTCACTACTTATATCACTCAATAAAATATTTATAATTTTTATAAAACAACATCACAAAATATAACAATGTTTTGCACATAAAATCCATTAAAAATACGACTTTGAACACCATTTTCATACCTATATTTCACAAAAACATAATTTAAAGCACTAAAACATTTTAATAAAACCATTTCATCAATTAGAAAACATTCCAAAATGATCCAACACGGGATATCAATGAAAAACAGTCATTTTCACACAAAAATGCAATTTTAGCACCATTCACTTAACAAACATCGCCAAAATAGTTTTTTCACAAATGAACAAGGAATAATAACATGAAAAAATTATAAATCCAGAAATTATAAATCATCCAAGAGTGCTTACACATGGATTCACCTACCACAAGTGTCAAAACACCAAACCCTTGTGCAAAAGTTCACCTACACCACCACCGCACCACAAGGGAGTTCAATCAAACTTAAAACCACAATATTAGACCAAGAAACCACATATAAAACCCTAGGTTTGATTCCCTACTATATTTACAATAGTAAATTCAAGAATAAATGGAAGAAACCCAAAGAAAATGGAAGAAACCCTAAGAAAAATGGGAGAAGGAGGGAAGGAAACCCACTTACTTGAGAGATCTTGAGTAAATCGCCCCAAATACACCAAAAGGTTTAATATACAAGAAAAAAACTGATATGGAGGCTCTGATGAGTATGATTAGGTCAAGTGGGGACTGAAATTTGGGGAAAATAGTGAAAATTTAATGATTTATAGATGAAACAATTTACCTTCTCAAAACTAAATGATTTGAGAAACCTTGAGAAATATCGCCCTAATACTCAATGAAAATGAGCTCCAAATAGTCAAAATCGATAATGGGGGTGAGACTAGGGTTTTTGGATTAAATTGGGATGTTGAATCTCCAAAAAACATTAAAAATGAATGAGATATTAAAGAATTAATTTTTTAAAGCAGGAAATGGGCTCACGGGTTGGCCTAATTCCTAACTAAATCACCCAAATCCTAAATGATAATGAGTTCATAAGGGGTCCAAATGGACATGGTGGTTTGAATAGGTCAGGGGAGGCCAAGTGGTAATTTTAAGTGGTAAAAAATGTTAAAAATAAAGGAGTTATAAAATAAACAAATTTTGTTTTTAAATCTGTAAATGGGCTCACGGTTTGGCCTAAATCATGATGAAACCCCCCCTTTCTCCAAAAATACATGGGAAACCCCCACAAACAAAGAAATGATAGAAATTAAATTAAAAATACCTTTAAAATAATTCATGGATGTGAAACATACACATGTAATCCTTCATCAATGGTGACTTGAATCCACCTCAATGAAATCCAAAACACACTACAAAAATTTAAGGAACCCAAAAATTAAAAAAACCCTAATTAATATTGGGCCAAAGAATAAAAACAGAATAAACCTTACCCAAATCTGAAGTTGAAATAACTATATTTGATGGTGTTGGATAGAACCGAACTCATCATAAGAAACCACCTATAAGAAAATAGTGGGAAAAGAAATGAGATATAACAACTTCTTATATATATGTGATCAGTGTGTCAACTGTACATGATAAATGATATATGAATCCATAACCAAAAATGAAAAAATAATATTCAAATTGATATGTACATCCCAAAACTAAATAACATGATCATTAATAAAGCTCTTTATTTTTTAAACATCCCCTCCAATTATCTATTCAAAAAATAAAAAACACCAAAATATGGGAATAAAGTAAACTTCCATCAGCACTTAAATGGGAGAAATAGGGATTAAACATTATTATTAACTGAGAAAATCCATTCCTTGAATGAATAAAATACCTAAAACTATTCATTACTATATCCTTCTTGATTTTCTAGATTTAAACCTCATTTTTTAGCATGTTCTTCTTCTATAATTCACCTTTATTCTTAGTTTATATAGGCTTATCAATTTTATAAAGTACAGAATTTTCCTTCTTTTATTCTTAATCAATCCGCTTGGATTTTTCAAACCAGTTTGCTAATATGATTAGACAATCTTTTGGTGCATGATCTTCCTTCTTCTTGATTTTCTACTCCATCTTTGTATAAATTATTTCTAAACATGTGATAATTGGTTCTTTTATTTTCTCTTTCAATAATTATTATTATTATGGAATCTATGTCATAAATTCTTAACAATTTGGGCTAATTGGTTTCCCTTCCACACACACTTTCAATAGCCTTTAGATTACCCTTTTTAGGCTTCCTTTCAAACTCCACACTATAATTGTCAAGCACTAGACCACTACAATATCAAATATTGATACTAAACACAACACATTGATCTAAATGACATCCTAGAAATACATAAGCTCTAAATATTCTATTTACCAATATAAAATCTTCAGAATTAACTGAACACACTGATTATACCAACCACTATATGTAAATCATTAATTTTGTTGCGGTATTGGAACCAAATATGGTTCATCCAACATCCAACTTCTGATAGACACTAAATTCATCCATTTACTGTCTAAGTTAATACATTTCAAAACCTTGATAATGATCACCATCCCTTGATATAGATTTCACACAAAAAAGATGAGTATTAATCTCCCCACTATAGTATTATCGATACCATCATCAATCCTACATACACATGTCTAGTGCCTCATATCACATTATGATCACTATAGAAGAACCTATCCCAATAATCTCAACAAAATTTCTTCATTTAAAAACAATAATATTTTAAACACACAATATTTCCAACAACAATAATACATTAAAAGATAATAGATAGAGAAATCCAAATTATAGGGAAAAAAATAACTTTAGGAATACCTAAAAAATTAGGTTACTAAAATACCCTTCACCTAGGATGGCTTATCTCAATAGAATAATCTATATAGAAACCCACATCTCGACACATACATGAAACCTATTTTTCCCATCCCAATACTAAGGGAATTCATGCATATTCTTGATACATGAGAAATAGACCAGGGTTCATTTATTTTTCTAATATTTAGCTAAGATATTACTCATTCAATTTACTCTATCACCCTCATAATGAGGCTCACCAACCAACATTCATTCCTACCTAGTTTCCATCCTTATCCATGCACCTTCCTATGCAATGGATGTATCTACATAGGTAGCTCATTATTTCTTGAATATATCATAGTTGATGTCCAGATAAAAGGAAGCTACTCATACTCATAATTAGTACATAAGACCATTTAAAAAATTGAATTCCTTTATGAATAAATTTCATTTGAATGATGGCATGAAATGAATAAAACTTTAAAATTTAGTGGCATACTCCATTACTGATTACCATAATGATATAGCTCCATGAATTCCCAAAAAAATTTCTTATTTTGTAAATCTACCATAGTCTTTCATAGAAGAGGGAATAAAACTTGATCTATATAACCTCCTCATTCCTTCTTTTATAATCAAATGTATTTATCCATTTTTATTCATCTCCTTTTAATTTATAAACTTCTATTTTCATCAATATATCCTCTTGAGTGCCAACCCTTTCAAATAGGAACTGAACTTTCTTCAACATATTCTAAACATCCTATAATCCCTTGTCACTACTGGAAATTAGATATTGCTACTCCTGGAAAGCATGGATAACTTAGAAAACCGTTACGTTTCCTTTTTTAAGGCCTTGGTCAATAGATCAAAGTAGTTGTAACATAATATGAGGGAAACAACCACTTGAGAATATTTCCCATGATAACACAATGACATCCTTAGTAGATGCTTTGTTGATGAATTTCAACTCAACATCATTCGTTAATAACAACATTACTAATTAGAAACCTATCACACCACATTCCTAAGAATGCATTATTACCCTAAAATCATGAAACTACCTTTAATCCTTACTTCATAACAAAATTTCATTTCCAAAACACCAAACCCTAAGGTTTATCATAATAATATAAGGGTTACTCTCCTACACACCACGCATAACAACCAAACCCCACACATTCACCCCTAATAACAAGAAACCATTCACCCCTTAACTGATCTAATAAGAAACTTCCAAATAAAAATACATAATCAAATAACCCATAAATCACCAAAATTCCCTATATCGATATTTTTACATCAAAACATCAAGAAAAACCCCAACAAGATCCACCAAATTGAGGGATTACCACCAACCCAAACCCCCAAAGGAAAATCCAAACCATACACAATATATATACATCATACTCAAAACTACTAGGAATCTAATATCCTAAAAAACCAACTAAAGTACTTCATCTACCATATAAACATGATTAAGATATCATAAATCAAACAAAAACACATGAATATCACTATTTTAGATTATACTAATTAACAAACCATTAATAGGTTGTTCTAGAAAACACAAATTCATATATTATTGATGTTTTAATTAATCAAAACCACTTTCAAATTAATTTTCCAAAAACATGACCACAAATATTACTTTCTAAAACCCACTTTCTAAACACACATCCCTTTTTTAAAACCATTTTTCATAGACAAGTATTCTTGAACATGTAGAAAATCCCTATATTTCAAGTACGATTCATGAACTCATATTCTATTTACACCCCATGCCATGATTAAAACAAAAAATAACAGTATCAACCCAAAAATAATACTTGAATAAATATCTCAATGACAACAGTGTAAATATATAATGTAAAACTACACCCTTAGTGACTTGGGTTTCCACCATACAGGTGTTCTTGATGCATACAACCTATGTACATCCTAATATCCAACCATTTAAAGTTTTATCTACAAAATACCCCAAAGAGTAAAACGGCCAAAAAAAATTTTGATAACATTTTTTAAATCCTTGGCATGGTCTTGTCCAAACTGTGGTCATGTCGAAGATGATATAATACCTCTGGTGTACCTCCCCATATGGTAGAAGATTTCAACTATTAGTGAGAGTACATGATCATCATAGTGAGACTATAATATCAGTATCATCACATACAATAATGTATAAATAAATAAATAAACATAAAAAATTATAGTAATTTCAATGAATTACAATTACGATAAACCAATAATTATAATTATACATATTTAATTCAGAAAAAAAATGGGATCATATCAAAACATACAGACATACATCAATAGGACCACAAACTAGGTTGATCAAGTACAAAATAGAAATAATAAAAAATAACTAGTGGAGATATGACCAAAAAAACCAAGTCCCTACCTAGTCTAGTCTCCCAATACTCATCCATCACCTCCGACTAGGTCTCCTGTATGACCTGTTACCCAAAATACAATCATAAAATCTACACCCACACCAAGGTTCCCATACAGGGTATAATAAATACATATCAGTATGGAACTTCCATTTGGTCTCCTCATATATATCATAATATTTCATATGATCATGCATGAAAAATAAGAAACAGTACAAACAATATACAAAAAATCACATTTGGCCATCAAGTGATAACTATGCCACCCTAACACCCGAACTCACCTAATTTGAATAACACAAATTTATCTGGTTTTTCATCCATCAGTTGATATTGTAAACCACCTAAAATCCTATAAACATATAAATTCCAACCATTGGAGAAAATAAACTTGAGTGAAATTTGAGGGGTTAAAACCCTAAATACCATCAGTGGGTAATCAGGAGGTCTGACCGACCGAGGAGGAGGATCCCCAGGAGGTGGGGTAGCCATGTCAGAGGCGTGCCAGAGGAGGATGTGGGGTGGTTGTCTCAAAGTAGTATTGGTGGCGTGGAAGCATTGGATGGAAGCTTCGGGGGAGGATGTCACGGTGAGGAGTCCACTATGAACATCGTGAGAGGGGTCGACGGTTCGGAGAGTAGGATCACGGTGAGAGAGGTCGACGGCAGCATGAGAGAGGGCATTGATTGGAAGAATCAGGACGAGGGAATTGTAGTGAGAGAGGTCGACGGTTCGGATAGGAGGGTCACAGATCGGGGGAGGAGGAGATCCTGAGGCATATTAGAAAAAAAAAGAAATGCAAATCTCTATCCACATACATCTAATTGAATTGTGGCTATAAACAAGATATAGCCACGAACCTATAAAACTATGGTTATAGGTTCGTGGCTATAGCCTAAATTTCTATTAGTGTAGTATTTCTTTTCCTTTTATCTTGTTCACCTCCCCAATAACTATATTATTATCAATATATCTTTGATTCTTAATTATATGGATAAAAGAGACCAAAATCCATCGTTCCTTTAACGTACCAGAGGATTCTTTTGCTGCTAGCCAGTGTGATTCTTTTGGTGCTTCCATGTACCTACTTAGAAGCCCCACACTATAGATAATATATGGCCTTGTGATTTTAAGGTACATTAGGCTTCCAATCAGACTCTTGAATAGAGTCTATTTAACACTTCCTCATTATACATCTTTTGTTAGTTTTAATCTCATTGCTACAGGTGTGTTTATAGCATTGTAATTGGCCATCTTGAATTTTTCAAGAAACTCCTTCACATACCTATTATAAGATATATATAGATGCCTCCATGTTGTTTCTTTATTTCTATGCCCATAAAAAAGGACATGATACCTCCATCAGTCATCTCAAACTCCTTGAACATGGCCCCCTTGAATTCATCGAACATCGGTCGATTGTTCCCTATAAACAGCAAACCATCAACATACAAGCATGCAATAAGTATATCTCCAAGATCATTCTTATTGATGTAAACCGCATGATCATATGGACATTGGGTGAATCCGTTCTCTTAAAGATAGTTGTCGATGCATGCATTCCAAGCACGTGGAGCTTGCTTCAACCCATAGAGAGATTTCTTCAAACAATACATGTTGTCTTCCTCCTCTTGCATAATAAATCTCTCAAGATGGTCAACATAGACCTCTTCTTCCATAATTCCATTCAGGAATCCATACTTCAAATCTAGTTGTTATATCATCCCACTGTGATGGATATCAAGGGAGATAATCATCCTTACAGTGTCAAGGCGAGCAACAGGAGAAAAGACTTCATAGTCCACCTCGTACTTCTGTTTTTATCCCTTTGCTATGAGCCTTGCCTTATAGCGATCAATCCCACCATCATAATTTCTCTTGATCTTGTACGCCCATTTGACACTAATGCTCTTCTAGATTTTTGGGAGTGTAGTTAGCTCTCATGTGTCATTTCTCTCTATGGCATGAATTTTTTCTTCCATATCCATTCTCCAACATTCTTCCCTCATGGATTCCTAAAATGTCAGAGGCTCATGATATGTATACAATCAAAAAAGATTTACCTATTCAATTTTCTCATAGATATTGCTCAAATTCTTAATCTCAATAGACTCCATAGGTGAGGATGAGCTAGCTGAATTTTGACTTGCTGGAGTGCTTTTAGGAGTGATGGAATGTACTCCTGAACTTATTCCAACTGATGATGTGCCTGAGGAAGGTGTTGCAGGTGTTTTCTCCTTATAATCATGTCTTTCCTCTAGATCTTCTATCTTGAGTGGAATAATTTTTTATTATTATTTATCATTCCATTTCCATGCTTCTTCCTCACTAAAGACCACATCTTTACTCTCCACTAATTTATTATTTAGTGGATTGTAGAGCTTATAGGATTTTGACTCTTCATAATATCTGATGAAGATGCACTTTTCACCACGATCATCATGATTCATTCTTCTCACTTCTAGAACTTGATCATAGGCAACACACCCAAAAATTATTATTTATGCCATGCTCAGTTTGTAGCCACTCCACACCTCTTGTGGTTTCAAGTTTCTCATGCTCTCTTTTGGACACCGATTGAGCAGGTAGGTAGTACATGCCACTTATTCTTCCCAGAAACTCTTTGGTATCCCTTTCTCCTTCAGCATGGTCCTCGTCATGTCGAGGATGGTGCAGTTCTTTCTTTCAGTGATTCCATTCTATTATGGCATGTAGGTGGCAGTAAATTATTGCTTGATGCCTTGTTCCCTGTATAAATCTTGAAATTAATTTGAAATTTATTCTCCACCTCTATCTGATCTAAGTACTTTGATTCTATGGCCACTTTCAGTTTCAACACGAGCTTTGATATTTTTAAAGACAGTGAAAGTAGAAGATTTTTCTTTGATACAATACACCCATAGATTTTTTCTAAAATCATTAATGAGGGTAACAAAATACCTATTACCTACAAGTGAGGGTGTTTCAAGTGGTCCACAAATATCGGTGTGAACCAACAAAAGTGGTTCATTTTCCCTTCTGGACACTCCACTAGGGAAGAAGTTTCTTTATTTATTACCTAGTGTACATGCCTTAGATACATGATTTTTAACTTCAATCATTGGAAAGACACGCACCATGCTTTATGAGGATTGAATTTTAAGCCCGCTAAAATGCATATGCCCAAAGCAAAGATGCCATCTCTATGAGTAATTATTCATTAGTATAAAGAGACACTCCTCATCATTCGTGTTGATATGTGGAAGAAACATGTTATTCTTCTCTATTTGGACTTGAGAAACAAGTCTTTTATGAGAATCCCTTATAGACAAAGAATAATTCTCCAAGTGTATGACATACGCTTTCTCAAGGATTTGGACAAGACTGATGATATTATTTTTCATTTTTGGTATGTAATACACATTAGAAATGTATTTCCACTCACCATTATTCAGATAGATTTAGATTTTACCTTTTCTAATCATGGGTAACTTTGATGAGTCACCAAATCTCACGTCGCCATGAACTTCTTCAGTGAGTTCCTCGAATAGATCTTTCTTAACACTCATGTGGTTGCTTGCACCTGTATCCAGATACCACAAATTGGGTCATTCACATGCCTTTTCTTGTGCGAGGAGGCGTGTGGTGACTTCTTTCTCCTAATGAGATGCTTCATCATAGTTGGATCATTTTTCATGATCTACTTTTCTCCAATACCTAGAGGCATAATGACCGAATTTATTACAGTTATGGCATTGAACGTTCTTTTTGTTTCCATAACCACGTGTGAATAGGCCTCCACCATTTCCTCTTCCACAGAAATTGTTAAAATTTTGTTTCTTTTTTTGATGTCTCGGATTATATCCATGCCCTCTACCTCTTGCATGATGACTACCGTATTGTGTATGGCCATTCTTTTTTTCTTGTAGAGTCAACTTGGACTCTAAGTTATGCTCTATGGTCGAAGTCTCATTCTTATGTATTCACTCCTGTAATATCCTGGCCATTTCTGGAGCAATATCGGGTGTGCATTCAGGTACTTTTTTTGTTTATTAAGTATCTTCGGGATGGGGTATGACCTGGGGTGTGTTTGGGTGAAGTTTCTAAGTAATTGGGAAGATAGGGGTTTGCACAGTTTGTGCACGGTTTTTCCAAACCATGTGGACAGTGGAAGTCGGCACGGTTGGCACACGGTTTTCCTAATCATGTGAAATCAAGTTGTGTGGGTATTTTATGATCACACAGTTAGTGCATGGTTTGGCCTAACCATGTGGCCTCCCAGGTGAAGTTGTGCACACTGACTATTTTATTCCAAAAATTGGTCTTAAAACCACTTGAACCCTTGAAACCTCTCTAATTTGACCTAGGCTTGGGCATGAAAATTTCTAGGTGTTCCCAAAGAATTATAGAGGGATTACATGGAAATTTGAACACCGTTCTTCGAGATTGAAAGCCTGAATTGAAGATCCACTCTCCTCCCGGTAAGTGGATTTCATCTTGATGTTTCTCTTGTTATTTATCTTAGCTTTTCTAGATCTTTTCATGGAAGATATCCCACGTTTTCTTGGATCCAAACCTATGAGTAAAGATATGGATCTAGGATTGTCAGTCTAGATCTAGATTTTCAAGATCTTTATGCCTTTCATCTTAATTTTGGATTTAGGGATATAGATCCGGATCTTGATCAATAACGTTGTGCCACTTAGATTTTGGGGATTTCTATTGGGATAACTTCCATCAATAAACCAAGTTAGGTGGTCTAAATTGAACTCCCATAGTTTTTATTTTGATATGTGTATGAGTTTATGATTATTTATATTCTCTTGAGGATTGATTTCCTAAATTGGAGTAATTAGAAATGTGGAATTGAATTTAGTTTTCCTCGGTGATTAATTGAGAATTGAATCATGGAACAAATGAAGGGGGGTTACCCAAATAGATATTTTGGAAATTTGTTATGGGTTGAGATATTGTAATTGAGATATCGGTTTGATTGTGATAAGATAATTAATTTGGGGGATTAATTATGAAATAATGATGCAGGCCATATAAGAAAATTATTTGGGAGAATTAATTATGTGATAAGATATTGACCAAAGGTAATTAATTGTAAGAATTAATTATGTGGAATGATGTTGATCTAATAAAATTAATTGTGTGAATTAATTATTAAAAGTGATATTTTATATGGATAATTAATTGTGGATAATTAATTATGGAAAGTGAATGGTGTTGATTGATTAATTAATTGATTGATTAATTAATGTATTTTGTGCCTAGTTAATTATTGAGTTAACTAATATCCTTTGAATTTTTTAACTAATTGATGGATTAGTAATGGAATAATGTGGAAAATTCTTGTTAATTAAAGAATTATTAAATGGATGAGATTTTTTTGATGATATACATGGCGTTCAAGACCAATTAGAAGTTGGGACTTGTACATGGCGTTCCTCCCCAATAGTTATTCAAGCTTGAGATTATGGGGTGATAAGCATGACAACCTACACTGAATGAGAAAAGGAGTGCTAGGAATGATGACCTACACTCAATGAGATTGCGGTTCTAGGAATGAATAACTACACCAAATAAATTATAATGATGAATGATGATTCAACTAATATTTGGGGTGCTAGGCATGACAACCTAAATCGAATGATTAATGATATTGAATGATGATTCAAATGGGAAACATGAATTGAAATTGGCCCAAGGTTTTTACTTAAGATTAAATGAAAATGTGATAACTGTTTAAATTGTTCATTTTATTTATTTCTTCATAAAACTGCATGCACTATCTTTTGACTGGACTCATGTTAAACACTGTTGGTGGTGGCCTACTAAGTCGTACTCACACCCTATTTGGGCTGCCTGATCGGCACCCAAGTAGACTTTTTTGATGCAGGACCTGATAAGGGAAAGGACTTGGGATAGGTTTTTGTTTGGGATTGAAGCATGGGAGAGGGAACCAAACGTGGTTTGGGGCCCATTTTGGAGTTGTTGTGCCTTAACTTTCAGTTTCATTGTAGATAGTTGACATTTGCATTGTCATAGAAAGTTTTAAATTTCAGTTGAGTATTGTATTTTCATGCTTTTTTTATAATGTGACATGGACTATTTTTGGTTATTTATATGCTTCTGCACTTGGTTATTGTTATTTTCTTCCGTGGGTGTTTTATTTTGATAAAAGAGGGTATAGTCTCCCAAAGACTGACTTACCAGACCCCAACTTCTAGTCGGCACCCTCTGGCATATGGGGAGGCATGCTTGAGGGCATGTGTTCAACCATCTCAGGGCACCGTTCAGTGGATCCCGGGTTGGGATGTCACAAAGTGGTATCATAGGGGTTTTCTTTTCTTTCTTCTTATTTTGTCTTACTATTTTGGGAGAGGTAGACAGTAGACTAGGAAGAGTCAAGGCTTGGTAATGATATTGTGCATGGGAGTTGCAAACCCATGTACGGGGAAAAATCCGAGTACTCCGGGTGGGATTGTTTTGATTTTTGTTTGTTGTTAAAGTATAATATTATTTCACCATTGGTGACGTACTTGTGGTGTGATGTGATTTTGATTTTTAAAATTTTTGAATTTTGATTCGTGGCCTAAAGAGGAATGATATTTGAGTCTTCATGCATCATTATAGGCAATCAGGGTTGTTGTAACAAGCATCATTCTAGGCACTCACGGGAAAATGGGTTATGGGTAAGTTGTTAAACTTGAACAGTTTTCCTTATTTTGGGATTGAAATAATGATGCAAAATGATGATAAATGGGTGTCTAATGAGAACCTTTATAGATGAAATGGTTATGATTAATTAATTAATTTTTGAATTAATTAATTTTAGATAATGTGATTAATTAATGGTTAAATTAATTAATGAGAATGTAGGTACCCTTGTTAACCAAGACCTATGAGTAGGATGGTTAAGGGTAGTGAAAAGGTCTCGGTGTTGCCTCAGTGTTGACCGTGTGGCAAGAAAAAGGGGAAAGTACGTTTTGAAACTTGTTTTTTTAGTTTCTCCTCTTACGTAAATGTTATAAGGTTGCGTTATGAGACCTAAGACATGTGTCTGGCCTTGTAGAGATATGCCTCCACGATGCTTGTTGAGGGAGAGAACAAGGGGTATGGCCTGGAATTAACTTTCAGATAGGGAGTTGGAGGCACCATTGGTGAAAGATGGGGAATAATGGGAACAGTTCCAAGAGAACTTTTCTCGTTTCATGCAATTTATAGAGAGAGAGACCCAGGTCGGGTTCAGAAATGCATGTCTGAGTTCACAAGGGAGTTTCAGCTACAGAACCCTCTTAATTTACTGGATAGGGTGGACCCGAGGGAGCATAATTCTGAATTGAATCCATAGATATGATACTTTAACATTTGGAGACTTTGGCTAAGATGAGGGTCCAGTTGGATGGTTATATGCTATGGGTTTTAGCGAAGTGCTGGTGGGACATTCAGGTATGATCTGGACAGACTGATGAGATGTTATGGAAGGACTTTCTAGAGAAGTTCTTGGAGCATTTCTATCCAGAGAAGCTGATACAAGATAAGGATTCATATTTTATGCATATGATCCAAGGAAGCATGTCCATAATGGAATACACAGGATGTTTCATGGATTTATAGCGTTTTTCTCCAGCTTTGGCGGCAGATGAGGCTTATTCGGAAAAATGATTTCAGGATGGACTTAGGTGTGAAATTAAGTCCCATGTGAATATATTTAGGATAAAGAAATTCTCAACAGTGGTTAATAAGGCTCTCATTTTAGAGGGGAACCTGAAGGAGGATTCTAGTATTGGCCAGGTAGCTAGACGATCAGGAAGTGTTCCTTCCAAGAGAAGGAAGCTTCATTATGAGAACCTTAGTCAGGACAGTGGAAAGAAAGGTGGACAGTTAGGAGGAACAGTTGCACCGGATCTTTCTCATGTGATTTTCCACCAGTGTGGTAGGTAGGGACACTTTCATACACGTTTTCCTTGACCACCAATGGAGTACGGATTTTATAGAAATATGGGTCACCTACAGAAGTTCTGCAGGAAGCAGCGGCAAGCTAGTGCTGAGGGAGCAGCTGCTCAGAGTCAAAGTGTGGTAAGGGGTATTCTACACTATATAGGCCTGACAGCTAGAGTTCTACTGGAAGAGGGGTAGCGGTAGTGGATGTGGTGCTTTAGGGTATGAGTGCTCGTATCAGTAGAGTAGTGCTACTCAGGGGAATCAGACGACACCAAAGGGAAGAGGGGCAGGACAGTTACATGCAGTATAGACTACACTTGTGGAGAGCAAGGCTGGTCCATCGATAGTGAGAGGTACTCTTCTAGTTTCTTCTATGTTAGTTATTTCCTTGTTTGATACTGGTGCATTGCATTCTTTTATATCTAAAAATCTTGTTAATCGATTGAGCCTGGAGATGGAGTCTGTAATCGGGTTTATGAATATCAATACACCATTGGGAACACGGTCTAGAGATATCTGTTTATACAAGGGATGTTCGCTAGAGATTAGAGAGTATCATTTCCTTTGGGATATATATTTTCATAATATAATAGTCTTCGACCTGATTATGGGTATGAATTGGCTAGTCGCATACCGATCCCACATAGATTGTTATCGAAGGAGATTGACCTTTTTATCTCCTGAGGGTGACCATATGTTCACCATGGAGAATGGGATATCCATGAAGGTAGAGATGGGACAATTACTCAGCAACTGGGAGAGCTCATAGCCCAAGTTTCAAGTCTTTCGCTGGATGATGGTAGTGGTAGGCAAGATGTCCTTCCACTAGTAGTAGAACAATCTTAGGATGTCTTTACTAAAGACTTTTTAGGGTTTCCACATGAGATAGATGTGAAATTCACTATTGATATCATGTTGGGGACTGAGTCGGTATCTATTCCACCATACAAAATGGCACTGACTGCTCTTCAAGAGCTCAAAACACATTTGGAGGAGTTGGAGGATAAAGGTTTTATCCATCCAAGTACATTGCCTTGGGGGTCACCTGTTTTGTTTGAAAAAAGGCCGATCGAAGTTTATGCTTGTGTGTCAATTACAAGAAGTTGAATAAAATGATAGGGAAGAACTGATATCCTCTTCTACGTATTGATGATCTATTTGACCAGATGAAGGGGGCTTGTGTGTTCTCAAATATTTATTGGAGATCAGGGTATCATCAAGTGAGAGTTCGAACCTCTGATATTCCAAGAACTTCTTTTAGAAGCAGGTGTGGCCTTTTTGATTTTTTCGTAATGCCATTTGGGTTGAAAAATTCTCCATCAGTATTTATTTCCATTATGAACATGATCTGTCTTCCGTACTTAGATCAGTTTGTGGTGGTGTTTGGGGAATATATCTTGGTCTACTCTAAGACTCATGACGATCATGCCCAACGTCTTGACATCATCCTGGGTACACTGAGAGAGCATTGGCTTTATGCCAAGCTATCTAAATGTCAGTTTCGGATTGAAAATGTACACTTTTTGGGGTACATCATCTCGGAATAAGGTTTGGTAGAAGACCCAGAAAAAGTGTAGGTAGTAATTTCTTGGAAGCATCCCAAGAATTTTTTTGATATCCAAAGATTTTTCGGATTAGAAGGTTATTATAGGAGGTTCATCTAGGACTTTTTCTGATTGGCAGCACCTCTTACAAGTTTGAAAAAGAAAGGGGTAATGTTTTTTTGGACAGAAGCATGCAAGAATGATTTCCAAGAGTTAAATAATCACTTGACAACTTCACCAATTTTTATCTTACCTGAGTGGGGTAAAGATTACACAGTGTATTGTGATGCTTCTAGGTTAAAACTCGGAGTTGTGTTGATGAAAAGGGATAGAGTTGTTGCTTATGGGTCTCAGTAGTTGAGGCCACATGAACGGAATTACCCTACACATGACCTTGAGTTAGTAGTAGTAGTTTTTTCTCTTAAGTGTTGGCGACACTATCTTTTGGTTGAAAAGTTTACAGTTTTTATGGATCACAAAATCTTGAAGTATATCTTTTCATAGCATGACTTGAATCTTCGACATCGAATATGGGTAGAGTATATGCAGACCATTGATTTTGAACTGGCATATACACCCGAGAAGGGGAATAGTGTGGCTGATGCCTTGAGCAAGAAAACTCAGACTCAGTTGGTACATGAGTCGAGTTCATAGTGGAATATGATGAATTTTCTGGAAGAAATTCATGTGGTAGTTCAGAAGAGTCAGGAGAGGATGACTCTGGTTACTTTAGTAGTGGATTCTACACTCTTGGTATGGATCAAGGACAGGAATTACAAGGATCTCGAGTGTTTAGCCTTGGGGGAAAGCCTTAAAGGTGGGGAGACACCTTCAGATTGGATAATAGATGAGGATGAGATCATCTATATGAAAAATCAGGTTGTTGTGCCTATGATTATGTGAGAAGAACTCATGCATGAATTTCATTCTTCAAGGTGGGTGGTACATCCTGGGGTGACAAAAATGTACCATGACCTAGGGTGACAGTTTTGGTGGCCAGGCATGAAAAAGGAGATAGTAGGGTTCCTAAAAAGGTGTTTCACCTATCATTAGGTGAAGGCAAAGCATCAATGACCTGGAGGCCTTTTGCAGCTGTTGACTATTTCAGAATACAAGTGGGATGACGTGACTCTGGATTTCATGGTAGGAATTCCAAAGATTCTTAGGAAGAATGATGTTATTTAGGTCATTGTGGATCGACTAAAAAAATTATAACACTTCTTTCCTATCAGGGAAACCTTTATAGTAGAGCAGTTGGGAGAGCTACGTGAGATAGATAGTTCGTTTACATGGGGTGCCACGAACTATAGTTTTAGATCGCGATTTGTGCTTTAATTCACACTTCTGACAGGGCTTACAGAAGGCACTTGGTACATAGATTTTTTTAAGTATGGCCTTCCACCCACAGACAGATGGTAAGTCGGATCATACCATATAGGTGTTAGAGGATGTACTACAAGCATGTGTTTTTGACTTTGGGGATTCTTGGGAGAAGCACTTGGCTTTAGTGGAGTTCTCCTATAAAAAAAGATATCATGAAACTATATAGATGGCACCATATGAGGCACTTTATGGTAAACCTTGTATATCACTACTATGTTGGTTAGAGGCGGGTGAGTCAGAGCTATTGGGACCAATTCTCATTTAGGAGACATCGGAGTAGGGACAGTTGATTCGGAAACATATGGATACATCTTAGAGTAGATAGAAATTGTATGCTGATAGATGGAGACAACCCCTAGAGTTTACAGAGGGTGATCATGTATTGCTTCAGGTGTCACCTATATTGGGTCACCATAGGATACAGAGGTAGGGAAAGTTAGCGCCCAGGTTTGTGGGACTGTTTGAGGTGCTAGAGAGAATCGGGCCGGTGGCATACCGATTAGCACTTCCACAGAAATTCAGCGCTATACAAGATTTTTTCAACGTGTCACAACTATGGCGGTATCACCCCGACCCTTCTCATATGATTTATGTGGAATAGGTTGACCATGAGATAGATGCGTCCTTGTAGGAGAATCTGATACGTTTGCTGGGTCATGGTGAGAAATTGCTAAGAGTAAAGACTGTGTCGTTAGTTCATGTGTTACAAAATATATATAAAATAAAAATATATATTATACAAATAAAGTTATATATTAAAATATATATATATATATATATTATACAATTCACAAATATATATTATACAAAGATTCATATATCATAAAATGTCCTCTTCGAGACCCCTTGAATCACAGACAAGAATGTTTATGCCTCCCAAATCTCACCTTCAATTGTCCACAACTTAATAACTAGTTCCAATGGTGTAATTCTCACAAATGGGAGGAATTATCCCTTTCAAAGAACACAATGCACGATAATTGTCATCCTCATCAACTTCATCTCTTGAACATCCACTATTGCAATTTGTTTCTTGGGACTCATCCCCCATCTCTTTTATGTTTCTTACACTACTCTAATCATTAGTCGTCTCATGGATGACTACTGCTTAGATTATTTCAAGAAACATAGGTGCATGTCTACAAGAGATGGAGGATATTTGTCAAACAACAAAATGCATTAATAAATGTTCAGAAGATGAGTTGATGAGAATGATGGTTTTCTATAACTTTCACATTTAAATGAATTCAGAGGATAACACCTACCATAGTGGAGTAATTATTTTCTTAAATTCAATTATCCATTTTCTTCAAAGCATACTAAAATTCTTTGAAATAATCAAATGTTGGTTTACCTTATTAGAATTATCTATAACTTTCACTTTTGATAATTAATATCTTATTTGTATTTATTTATTTATTATAAAAAATTAATATTTTATGAACCTATTTGGATGGATATGAATCAAAAATAGATAGATGTTAATCATTTGAAAAAAGATTATGAAGATAGAGTTAAAGAGTACATCAAGTTTGTAATAGAGCATGCATACGACCCTTCTCAAATCCTTTGTCTGTGTTTACATTGTTTTTATTCAATAAAAATTAGTATGGAAGAGTTAGAAGAGCATTTTATTTGACGCAAAATATACCACGACTATAGATATTGGACTAAAGATGGGGAAAAACTGAATGTGCACACTGATTGGGATGATATTTTGATTTATGGATCATTTGATATGAATACCAGTGTAAATGATGATGGAGATCACATGTAAGAAATTATAATGGAAATTTAATATGGCATTCATGATTGTATAAAGTTGTTTTAGATGTTAAATAGTTTTGTTAAGAGACCATTGTATACCAGTTGTACTAAATACACAACATTGTCAGCTGTATTGATGTTGTATAATTTGAAAGTTGGCAGTAGATGGAGTGACACCAGCTTTACAGAACTACTTGGTCTCCTGAATGATATGCTACTAGAAGAAAATAAACTACCATGTCAAACATGTGATGCTAAATGAATTCTAGGTTCAATGGTAATGATCTCTAAAAAATACATGATTTTCCAAATGATTGCATATTGTTTTTCAAGGACCATTAGTCACTCATAAAATTTCCTGAGTGTGGCATGGATCGATACCAGAAAAAATGAATCAAGTTCTTCAAAATTTGTATGGTAATTTATTATCATTCCATGGTTTAGAATACTATATTGATGTCAAGAAACCATGTGAAAATTTACATGTTATGTAGATATAAGAATTAAATATGTGAACCTACATCATCGAGCAGATTCTCCTCAGTGGAAAAAAATTGATTACAAGTATCCTGAATTTGGAAATTAGTTGATAAAATTTTATCTTGCATTATCTACATATGGAATAAATAATTTTAAGACTGTTAGGAATTAACTACACCTCAATCCGACACATGTTGTGACCCGTATAACTCTGAGTGCTTCTTTCTATTTAAAATTGACATTAATTTTAGTAAAAAATGAAACTTACATACTCAAAACTAATCAAACATATAAATATTATTTTGATACTTTAATTAAATTATCCATAAGTTAGTTTTGATGTGTATGAAATAGTCTCATCTCAATCTGATGCACAATGTGCTCAGTATGACTCAAATTGTCTGTTATCAATTTAAAAATGATATTATAGTTCAAAAAGTGACACTCAGTGAAAACAAAGAAAACATTCTCAAATTTTCCTGATAATTTATTACATCAATTCATAAATAATTTTTGATTTATAGGAATTAGTCTCATGTTAAACTAATACACAATGTGATCATTATGAGTCAAAGTGTGTGTTTCCAGTTTAAAATGACATTTTAGTAAAAAATATGAGTGATGTACTCAAAACCAAGAAAACACATTCGTATTATTTTAATACTTTAGGAAAATGATCCATAAGTAATTTGGGGCATGTAGGAATTATCCATACCTCAATCTGACACACTGAATTATCGGTATGACTCCAAGTGCATCTTTTTATTTAGAATTGACATCGATTTTAGTAAAATGGAAAACCGGTCTACTCAAAACTAAGAGAACGCATTCATATTGTTTTGATAAATTATGAAAATAATCCATAATTCATTTTTAATGTGTAGGAATCATCCTCATCTCAATCCAATACACGATGTGCCCGTTATGACTCAATGTGTTCGTTATCAGTTTAAAATCAACATTTTAGTTCAAAAAGTGTCACTCACTGAAAACAAAGAAAATGCACTCGTATTTTCATGATAATTTAGTACAAATATTCATAATTAATTATTGATGTGTAGGAATAGATCTCAAATCATACTGGTACACGATGTGATTGATATGAGTCAAAGTGTGTCTTTTCAGTTTAAAATGACATTTTAGTAAAAAAGACAAGTGATGTACTCAAAATTGAGAAAACACATTATCATTATTTTGATACTTTAGTAAAATGATACATAAGTCATTTAAGACATATAGGAATCATAATCAACTCAATATAATGAATGGTGTGACCAGCATGACTCCAAGTGTATCTTTTTATTTAAAATTGACATCCATTTTAGTAAAAAGGACAACTGAACTACTCAAAACTAAGAAAAAATATTCGGATTATTTTTTATACTTTATAAAAATGATCTATAATTCATTTTTTACATTTTTGAATCATTATCACCTCAATAAGATACATGATGTTCCCAATATGACTCAATGTGTTCGTTATCAGTTTAAAATCAACATTTTAGTTCAAAAAGTGTCACTCACTGAAAGTCGAGAAAATGTGCTAATATTTTATTTATAATTTAATAAAAATATTCATAAGTCATTTTTAACATGTAGTAATTATCCTCACATCAAACCAATACATGGTGTGATTGGTATGATTCCAAGTGCATGTTTCCAGTTTAAAATGAAATTTTAGTAAAAAAAGACAAGTGACGTACTCAAAACTAATAAAACACATTAGTATTGTTTTTATACTTTAGAAAAATTATAAATAATTCGTTTTTACATTTAGGTTTCATCCAAACCTCAATCCAACACACGATGTCACCGTTATGACTCCAAGTGCGTCTTTTTATTTAAAATTGACATCAATTTTAGTAAAAAGGACAACTGAACTACTCAAAACTGAGAAAATGAATTCATATTGTTTTGATACTTTAGGAAAATGATCCATAATTAATTTTTGACATTTATGAATATACCAAACCTCAATTAGATACATGATGTTCTCGGTATGACTCAATGTGTTCGTTATCAGTTTAAATTTGATATTTTAGTTCAAAAAGTACCACTCATTAAAAATCAAGAAAAAACATTTAGGATTTATTTATAATTTATGAAGTAAATTTATAAGTCATTTGTGATGTATAGGAATTAGTATCACATCAAACTGATACATAATGTGATCGGTATGAGTCAATTTGTGTGTTTCTAGTTTAAAATTACATTTTAGTAAAAAAAGATAAGTGACGTACTCAAAACTGGGAAAATGCATTCAGATTGTTTTGATAATTTTTTAAAATGATCCATATATAATTTTAGACAAATAAGAATTATATTAACCTCAATATAACATACGGTGTGACCGGTATGACTCCAAGTGCGTCTTTTTATTTAAAATTGACATCAATTTTAGTAAAAAGGAAAAATGACCTACTCAAAACCGATCAAACACTTTCACATTGTTTTTATACTTTTGGAAAAATATCCATAATTCATTTCTAACATTTAAAAATCATATTTACCTCAATATGATACATGATATGCCCTAAATGACTTAATGTGTCTGCTATCAATTTAAAATCGACATTTTAGTTCAAAAAGTGTCACTCACTGAAAACCTAGAAAATGCACTTGGATTTCATTGATAATTTAGGAAAATATTTATAAGTCATTTGTGACATGTAAGAATCAGTATCACATTAAACCGACTCACGATGTGACCAGTATGATTCAAATTGCATGTTTCCAGTTTAAAATGACATTTTAGTAAAAAAGACAAATGACATACGCAAAATCGAGCAAACACATTTGGATTGTTTTGATACTTTAGAAAAATGATCTATAACTCATTTGATATGTGTAGGAATCATACAAACCTCAATCTAATGCACAGTATGACCGGTATAACTCCAAGTGTTTTTCAATATATACGTGTCATTTTAGTTTAAGACACGCATCACATCGCCAAAACTGAGAAAATTAGCCTAGATTGTTTTATAGTCATTATATTTGCTATTAATTAATTGATTTCCTTATAATTTTTATTTTATACTTATTTATTTTACATCATTCAAGTGAGGGGGGATAAAAAAATGAAATCCTACCTAAATGCACATGAGGAGGCTCGAAACTGAGACCGCCCAAATAACACCACATGTCGCAACCACTAGGTTGTGCCCGTGGGGCTTTATATTGTACTTGTTTAATTAATATTCATATAGATAATGCTTGAATATGAATAATAAATGGTGTTATATATAAGAATCAACCATGAATCAATCTGATACACAGTGTTCCTGGTATGACTCAAAGTTTAGTTTAAAATTAACACCTTCTGTTAATTTATTTCTTTGTATTATTACTAACATAAGAAATATTTTCTTATAAAGGTGCATTATTTTGCTCTAGTAGGGGTTGTTTGTTAGAAAATAGCATGAACTAGGGTCAGTATCAAAAGAAAAAAGAACATTGATTATTTTGAATGTATGTAATAATTTTTACTTATATATAATTGTATAAAGCAATGTTTGAAATGTCTATAATATAGTGTTTTTTTCTTGTATTTGTGTTTTAAATTGAATTTAATTTAAATTCTATAATAGTAATTTATTTTATTAATATCTCGTGTTGTTTCTAGTGTTTCAGTGTGTTGTTATAGAACATTACACTAGTGCTGCAGTGTGATGTTATAGCACACTACAGTATGACCCTTTATCAGTGTTTTTAAAATCATTGATAAATAGCTCCTTTATCAGTGCTTTTAAAAGCACTGATAAATGGTTCCTTAATCAAAGCTATTACAACTGCTGATGAAGTACCCCTTTATCAGTTCCTTTTTAGTGTTGATAAAAGACTAGGGATTTTAATCTCGCTTCAATAGTCAATGCTTCCCTAGCATTGATAAATGCCATTTTTAGCGATGTTAAATGCCTATTTTGTAGTAGTGACCTTTGGGTGATACACTAATATGCAAACATAATTTATACAAATTAAATTAACTTTATTTATAAATAATATACACATCAATTAGATTTATTAATTATCTTTGGATATATAAATAAATCTCATAATACATATGTATCACCAACAATTATATTCATTTATTATAAGAATATGTAAATTAACTTTGGGAAATTAATTAATATCTCATAATAATGAATTTAAATTACTCATAAAATATCATAATAATGTCAAATTTTTGAGTGATCAATATATATCATTTCAACATAATTTTTAAACAATTTTAATTTTATTATTTGACCACTTTTATGATTAAAAAATCTAATGCAGTAATGTTAAAAATATAAAACATAATAACATAACATAATTATAAATATAAATAAATTTTAATAAAAATAAATCCAACTTTTTTTACACTTTAATTTGTTTTGGCGTCAAATTTAAAACTCTAATAATTATTTTTAAATAATGACGAATCAATAGTTTTTTTATTTTTTTAAGATCCAAAAATTTTAAAACACATATCCATACTATTTAATATTATTTATTTATTTATTAAATTTCTTAACCATAATAACTAGTATCAATTTTCAATAAATTGATTTAAACATCATACTACATATTAATAATTTTAAAGAGTAATGATTATCTTAAAAATTGAATAACATGATACTCCATTATTTGATTTCTTCATTCATTAACTCATTAAGTTAATAAATAACTATAAATGGAAATTTAATAACAAAAATATTTTATAATATAAAAAATTCCTTGTCTAAAAACACATGAGGATAGAGGTAGTGTTTTAGAAAAATTTCACCTCAACTTTCAGATTTATAGACAAAATTCTAGAGCCGATTATCAAAAAAGAAAAAATAAGAATCCAAAATCATGATTTCAAAAAAATCCACCACACTATAATTATTATTATTAATGATCATTTATAATAATAAATAAATAAAATTATAAAACCCATTTCTTGAAGAACATAATCCATATTTTCAATTCTTAATTTAACACAACACATAATAAATTTAAATATGGAAAAACATAGATTTCATAACCCCCTTTTATACCACATGTAAATTGATTTCATTTATTTTACGATCTTTAAAATATGTATTTATCACATATCTAAATAATTAAATTCAAAATAAAAGACATACCTTGATCCATTGAACTTCTATATTTGAGTCTCCTTGATTTTCTCCCACTTAAAAGGATTTATATCCTTTACCTATTCTCTCTTCCACATCAGTTTTAATGGAATGTACTAGAATTGTTATTGAGACATAATTGGCAAGGACATGACCCTTTAAATAGGGATAAAATGGTTTTCATGAGTGATTTTTTAATTAACTTTCAAAGTACATGAATTGTGATTTAGACATAATTGGAAAGGACGGGACCCTTTAAATAAGGATAAAATGGTTTTCATGGGTGATTATTTAATTAAATATCAAAGTCCATCAATTTGAAAAGTTTATCCCTCATTATCTCATTATAATAATATTGAAAAAAATATGATGTGAGTTATTCCAACAAAGTGATCAGCAGCCCCGAGTCATGATTCATCAAGGGGAATATAATAGAGATGCAATGGCTTCAATCCACTGCACCAACCTCAGACTCTCTTCACTTCTTCTCTCAAGTTTTCCCATTTTTCAAGCAATGGATGATGTAATATGGTAATTTCAAAAATTCCATTTTGGGTTTGGTTATTCAGCAACACTCATAAATACATCAAATTGGTGGCAAGCGATAGGTTTTTGTTTTCATTTTGTAGCCTACATCTATTGCATGTGGTGGACCCCTATTTGGTGCGATCTATCAACAACTTCAAGTCACTGGACCTCGAGAATCCTCGGTATTTCCAGGAGGAACAAAGGTCGCTGCTGGGAAAGGTCATCCTGGACTCAAATGGCACTATTTGGTCATACTAGAGAAAAACCATCACCCCTCTGCTCTATCTAGACAAGATATAATTAGGTAACCTTGCCACTCACACACATTCATGCACATTCATCAATTATAATCTCATGAATTCTCAAGCGCATAGGGAATGATTACTAAGATGGTGAGTAGTTTTGTATCACTTATGGCTTAATGGAAGTGGATAATAGAATAATCCCATGGTGGGACTGTAGAAATAATAGTGGGCAGCCACGTGGGAGTCTTTATAGTAGCACTGATCTCCAGGATGATGTTCGGGAGGGACTTCGCCCGAGGGATGGAGTTGCTTCCCAAAATGAAATCCCTCCTTGATTCCACTGAGTCCCCCCAACATACTCTCCATAGTTCCCTTCACGAGGTAGGTAGTTTCCCTTCTCTATATTTAATCAATTCAAATTAAAATTCAGTATCATGCATCTTTATCATCAGTCATATACCAACCAAGAGTAATAGGGAGGCGTGGAGGCTATCCAAGGAGATTTATGACCTGAGCATGGATAGGATGAGAGGTCACTATGAAGCACTGCCAGTGGAGTAGCACAGCATGCTTGGGGCATTTTAGGCGGCATGCAAGGAAGTGGTGGTGGAGATTTTGTCATTGGGGGAGTTCATTGTTTTTTGATTCACTGATCACAAATATAGAATAATGGAGGAAGAAAATGGGAAGAAAAATGCGATTTATTTGACAAAGAAAAAATCTTACAATACTCCCTCTCCACACCTTTATCTCTCTTACATGGAGCTCTCTTGGATCTCTCACAATATAGAGGATCTATATTGTCTTCGATTGATGAATTGTGGAATCTCCCATGGACCTCCTTAAATAGGCATGGTGGGGGTGTCAAGTTTGACACAACTCTTCCCACCAACCACCAACAATCCCCACCTGCCATGGTGGGTGGATTTGGTGCACCATCTACCTACCAAGGCATATGGAAATCTCTATCAATTCTCTCCCTCCAGCTGCAATCCACTAGAGCATATGCAAAGGTCTAGCTTCTCCCAAGAAACAACCTTTTTCAATATATCTATTGGGTTATCCTTTTTGTGGATCTTCATAATTCGTAGCATTTTTTGATCTATCACTTTCTGTATCCAATGATATTGAATGTCATTGTTCCTTGTATGAGAATAGTGCATGGAGTTCATGCTCAAGTCTAAAGAACTTTGATTATCATAATGAACCATGTACTCCTTATGGATGAATCCAAGCTCCTGGATAAAATGCTTTATCCACAAAATCTCCTTGCCCACTTCTAAAGTATAAATATATTCTGCTTCCATCATGGATAAAGTAACACACTTCTACAACCTTTACTGCCATGATATAGCTCCTCCTACAAATATATAGATGTATCATAATGTAGACTGCCCACTATCAGGGTCTCCAGCCATATCAGTATCTGTATAAACCTCTAAGATAGGTTCATCTCCCTCGTAGCACAAAAATAGATTTTACGTACCTTTAAGATATCTCAAAATCCACTTGAATGCATCCCAGTGATGCTTTATGAGATTAGAGAGAAATTGGTTCACAGTTTCCACTGTATGGGAAATGTCTGGTCTCATACTCACCATAGTGTACATTAAGTTTCCAACAACTAAGCAGTATGGTATCATCTCCATCGCCTCAATTTATTCCTTGGATGATGGTCATGAACTCTTTCTCAACTTTGAATGGTTGGGAATAGGAATGTTCACTAGTTTGGCTTTTTCCATGTTGAAACGTTTCATAACACTTCAATATACTTCTCCTGAGATAGCCATAACAACCTTCTCTTTCTCTCATGAATGATCTTCATCTCTAAAATCTGTTGACCAAATCCCAAGTCCTTCATATCAAAAGACTTGGATAACTCCCTCAATGGGATAATCTTCATTTCATCCTTCCCAATAATCAACATGTCATCAACATAAAGTAGAATATCAACAAAGTTATTACCCAAAAATCTCTAGATGTAAACACATTGGTCTGCTTGGGTCTGCTTGTATCCATGACTCACCATGAATGAGTCAAACTTCTTGTACCACTGCTAGGATCTTATTTCAGTCCATACAATCTCTTAATTTATTTTCTGATGGGGTTTTATTTTCTAGAAACCTCAAAACCCTCAGGATGCTTCATATAGATCTCCTGAGAGAGTTCACCATTAAGAAAAGTTATCTTTACATCCATCTTTTCAATCTCTAAGTCCAAGATAGCCACCAATTTGAAAATGAATCGAATTTAATCCATCTTCACTGTGGGTGAAAAGGATCTCATCAATGTAAAATCCTTTATTCTAAAGGAATCCCTTGATAACTAACTAATATTTGTGTTTGACCTCCTTTTTATTGTTATCCTTCTTCAGCCTGAACACCCATTTGGTCATTAGTTATTTCTTACCTTTGGTTAGTTCCACCAAATCATATGTATGATTTTTTGTCAAAGACTTCATCTCATCCTCCATTGCATGCAGACACTTCAGTTTTTCTGGATGAGACATTACTTCCTGGTATCCTTTGGGCTACCCCTCATCAGTCATCAACATGTACTCCAACTCTGAATATTTTGTTGATGGAATTCTTCCTCGCGAAGATCTTTGAACCTGTGAAATGTTATTTTTGGGAGGCACAACATCACCTATCTCCTGTGATGGTTCTATAAATTTTTTTAGAGTGGATTGAGTCTCCCCTTGCTCAATATCCTCCTCCACTACCTCCTAGTATGATACCGATGAGTCTTCTTGCACCTTATCATATTCATTGATAGGTGGTGTGTGTTGGATCATGAATTGATTCCTCAACACTTTACATTAGATACATTCTAATATTTTGAATTTCCTCAATCATTTGGTTCCCATGGAATACGACATATCTTCTTCTGATCACCTTCTTCTCCTTCAGTTCCCAAAGCTTGTATATGGAATCCTCATATCCATAGTCGATGAAGATGCATGGAGTAGATATCTTGTCTAGATTCTACCTGAGCTCCTTGGATACATGTTCAAATTCCAAACATCCAAATAATCATAAATGAGAGTAAGAGTGATGTTTACTAGACCATCACTTCCTTGGAATCTCAAAATTCAGTTGGAACAATGGTGATCTATTGATGAGGTAGAATACAGCCTGAACATCTTCTTCCCAAAATGGCTTTGCCAGCTTAGCCAAACTCATCATACTTCTGACCTTCTCCATGATAGTTTTTTTCATCCTTTTTGACACTCCATTATGTTGTGGGGTGTGTGGGACTATCCTCTCATGTCGGATGGCCTAAATCTGGCAATAGGCATCAAATTTCCTAGATGTGTACTATCCTCCATTGTTTGAAAGAAGACACTTCATCTTCCTTCTAGTTTCATCCTCCACCATAGAGTGGAACATATTGAAGTATTATAGTACTTGGTCCTTCATCCGTAAGAAGAACACCCATACCCTTTTATATGCATCATCAATAAAGGATATAAAATATTTTCTACCTCCAACTGAATCCACCTCCACTGATCCACATATATCAGAGTGCACCAGATCCAAAAACTCCGATCATTTTAATGAATTAGTATTGAATGAGACTATATGTTTCTTCCCATACAAGAAGTATTTACAAGGATCAAGTGATGCATCCTTTTTAATACTATTGTACTTATTCTTCTTCAGGGTAGATAATCCACTTTCACTCATGTGGCTGAGTCTCTTATGCCACATATTGGATGACGTCTCTCCTTCTAATATGGTGATGTTTTCCGCACATATCTTCACATGAGTTTTGTACAATTTACCACATATGTGTCCTCGGTAAATGATTATGGCTCCTTTAATCATCTTCCGTGCTCTATTTTTTAAGATGTTTCCATAGCCTTATCAATCAAAGGATATTTTTAATAATAGGTTGAGTCAAATTCTTAGAACATGCTGAACATCCTTTAGAGTGATTGTGTATCCAACGTTCTTCTTGACTTGGATATCACCCATACCAAAAATCTTTGTCAAACTAGTATTCCCCATTTTGACTGCACCGATTTCACTAGGTTGATAAGTAAAGAAATACTCATGATGTAGAGTGATGTGGTATGATGATGCAGTATCGACCACCCAATCTGTTTCATATCCTGATGTGTGGAAGCACATATCTTCTTCCTCTTAAGAGAAAAGCATGTGTTCTCTGGAGACTATCACATGCACGTCTCCATTTATACTTTTTTGGTTGATAATTTATCCCTTTTCTTGTAGAAACTTTCAGAAGTTCTTCTTTATGTGTCCCTTCATGCCATGATGGTTGCAGTTGCATGATGTTTTCTTATATAGATCTGCTTGGGCTTTGGTGTTCATTTTCGACCCATCGACCAACTCTCATGGATGGTCCCTCCATTGAATTTCAATTCTGTAAAAATTGGTGCAGAATCTAGAAAAATGGAGTTCACCATTGTATCTGGAATGATAAAAAATGATAGAATCAACTCCTGGATCAAAGAAATCAGAAATCGATTGATCAAGAAATGACCAAATCAGTGTCAATAACTGAGATCATCCTATGACATGGCGATGATGTGGAAGAGTTTTTTTATACATTTTTCTAGAAGAAAATTATTTAAATAATTCTAGGTTAAAAATATTTAAAACTAATCCCCAAAGGAAGTAGGGCCCCTACCGCCTTTGGGTTTTTTTTTTGCTCGGGCGAAAGACAGTAAGGCACTTACCGCCTTTTCCAGAATAAAAAAATATATATTTCAAATATACATGTTTGTATATTTAAAACTTTTTTTATTCTGTTTTGTTTTTGTTTATATATATATATATATATATATATATCATTAGAATTTATCTGTTATTTTATATCTAGCATTACTATCATTAAAGTAGTCTGGAATTATGACAGAAACCATCACATAGTACCCCCTTTTATAAGAGGTCTTACCCTGGAAATTATTCTGGATTTCTAATGTGAGATTCAGGGTCTCTCTTTCCTACACAAAATTAATAATTATATTATTATTAATCATTTTTTAGTTAATTAATAATAAATATTAATTACTAATAAATAATAACTATTAATACTTACTACTAAATATTAATAATTAACTAATTTGTATTATTAATATTTTAAACAATATTAATTAATAATATTAATTACTATTTAATAATATTATTAAATAACTAATTAATTTGTAAATAGTTAATAATAAATAAAAGGTTTTAATTTATTAGAAATTAAATAATATATAATTAATAAAAAAGTAATATTAATAATAACCAAATAATAAATAATAAACATATAATGAATAATGATAATAATTAGTAAATAGTAACTAAAGAATAATTTTAAACATTTATTAGTAATTACTGTTTATTGGAAATTAATATTTTTAAATACTAAATAATATTATTTAATTAATAATATTTATTAATTAATATTATTTAGTAATTAATATTATTTACAAACAATTATTTAATTAAATAATAATAATTTAATAATAATTAATTAAACATTACTATTTTAATAATTTATTCATTATTAATAATAATTAGTTACTAAATAGTATTTTAAAATATTTATCAGTAATTGTATAGTAATAATTATTAATTCATAATTAGTTAGTTATTTAATTTTTACTTAATATTATTAGCAAGTAATTACATATTGTATAATTACTAATTAATAAATAACTAAAAATTATATTACTATTTTTAATAATTAGTTGCTAAATAATAATTTTAAATATTTATTAGTAATTAACATTAGTTATTAATTAATATTTATTAGAAATTAACAATATTAAATAATAAATAATATTATTTAATTAATATTTATTATTAATTAATATTTATTAGTAATTAATATTTATTAACAACAATTAGTTAATTAATTGATGACATTGCCTCAACAATTGGGAATCCTATCAAAGTAGATCGTGCAACAGAGGAAGCACGATTTGGATACTTTGTGTGCTTCATAGTTGAGGTGGACCTCAGTACCACCCTAATCAACAATGTCACACTATCAACTGTGGATTATATCTTTGATCTTACTGTTAGATATGAGAAGTTGCCTCCATTTTGTATTGGTTGTAAATCTATTGGTCATACCAATGAAAGTTTCAAGCAAGAGAGATTTTGCGACTTCTGTAACATGAAAGGGAATTCTGTTTCTGATTGCAGGAAAAAGAAACTCTCAAAATAAAGCATCAAGCCAAATTTTGGGGTTGACATTTCTCTCCCAGTGGTTCCTATGAAAAATGCATAGATGATTCCCCCTAATAAAAAAGGTACTGAAGTGGTTGATCGTGTTTTTGACCCTGATTATAGGATAAATGTAAAACCTGTTCAGATATGGTTTTTGAAGATCCTGTGCACTTTTAAGAGGATGATATCCTCCCTGAACAAATAGATAATAAATTGGTACATTCCATGGGTGAGAAAATGCCCCTTTCTTACAAAGATATGATCCTGTGATCTAATTATGGTCTTCCTCAGTAAATAGAAGGGGGTGAAGGATTCATCCCAATCTCTTATTGCAGAGGTTAACATGTCAAAAGATTTTCATGCACCGATTGATGAGCAGGCTGAGGTAGTAATTGACAACTATTCAATTGATGAGGCAACCATAGAGGATAATGTTGATCAGCAGGTCATGGATGAACAGAAAATTATGGCATGATATCTAAAAGGTAATAAAAAATTAAATGTTGAATCCCCTAGAAAATTAAAAGTGCAGAAGGTAGTGTATGAGGAGGGGTTCCAGATGATTCCTTTAAAAAAACAGGTCATATCTTGCTCTTGGAAAGGTTTCTCCAACGCTCTATGTGGAAGAGTTGACCCCCTCTCAGGTGGTGTTACCATCTCATGCTTAAGATGATAGATTAAATGGAAACACAAAATGGTATTTTCCTCCTCATTTTTCTGAACTTAAGAGAAATTCTTATCACTAATTTGGATTGGGTTCTGATGAGGAATGTGAGGCTGCGGAAGCTCAAAATAACAAAATTAGCATTCCACCTGAGATATTGGAAGGAGAAATACTTTCAAGCATCCTCAAGATAGAGGATGCAAAGTGGTTTGGTGAATAGTTGGAACCTCTTCTTGCTAAAATGGAACCAAAAACATCTGGTTTCAATGATTACCTCACAGTTGTGAACCTTTTATCTGTTAATATGGAAGAGAGTTTTCAAAATAACCAGTAATTGAATACGTGTGACCTCTCGTGCAAATATATGAAATGCATCGATGTTTCTGATTCACTTCCATGCAATGATCATATGACCCCTCAGGAGCCCAAATCATGGAGGCGTGGGAGATATCCTCGAGGTAGAGGTAGGTACCCTAGAAACATGGGTTCCAGAATGACCCACTAATGGGTTTTCCTTTTCTACACTTGATCCCTAACTCTGTGTTCTCACCTGCCTTCTTGTACTTGTTCTTACTTTTTTCTAAATAAATTTTGAGTCCATGCCTCATCTTTTTCAAAAAAAAAAGTTAATTAATTAATACTGATATAATAATAATTTATTAAAAATTAGTAATTTAATAATTTAATCATTATTATTAATAAGTAATTAAATATTGCATAATTATTAATTAATTAATAACTAATAATTATGTTATTATTTTTAATAATTGAAATAAAAATTTTAAATATTTATTAGTAATTAATATTAACTAGTAATTATTATTTATTAGAAATTAATATTAATAAATTGTAAATCATATTATTTAATTGATATTTATTAGTAATTAATATTGATATTTTCAGAAAAAGTAATTAAGATTGATTAATAATTAATATTAATTAGAAACAATTATTTAATTAATTAATACCAATATAATAACAATTAATTAAAAATTAGTAATTTAATAATTTAATAATTATTATTAATATTTATTAACTAAATAGTAATTTTGAATATTTATTAGTAATTGTTTAATATTAATTAATAATATTTAATAATTATTTAATAATTAATTGATAATTAATTATTTAATTATTAATTACTATTATTAATAAGTAATTAAATAATTCTTAATTAATACTTAATTAATAACTATTAAATATTAAAAAATTAGTAATTAATAGTATTAATTAATATTGTTTAAAATATTAATAATATAAATTAGTTAATTATTAATATTTAGTAGAAAACATTAATAGTTATTTATTATTTATTAGTAATCAATATTTATTATTAATTGACTAAAAATGATAAATAATAATAATAATAATAATAATAATTTCGTGAGGAAATGGAGAACGTGAATCCCACAACGGAAATCTAGAATGATTTCCAGGGTAAGCCCTCTAATAAAAGGGGGTCCTAAGTGATGGTTTCTATCAAAATTTCAAGCTTTTTTAATGGCAGGAATGTTGGATATAATATAGTAGATAAATTATGTTGAAATTTTTTTGTTATATATATGTGCCTTTGTGTGTGTGTGTGTGTAAACAAAACAAAATAAGTTTTTGAGAAAGGCGGAAAGGCCCTTACCGCCTTTTTCCCGAGCGAAAAAACAAAAACAAAAGGCGGTAGGGGCCCTACCACCTTTGGGACATATTTTTCAAAAAAAAGTAACCTAGACTCATTAATTGACTTTTTAAAAGTAAAAAAAAACTCAACGTGGTGTTGATGTGGTGCGCCGAAGCAGCTATCAGAATCTCACCAAAAATGTCACTGGTGCCGAAACAATACCTTCTTCTCCGACAAGAGGATATTGTAGCATCCCAAGTTTGACCAAACTTTGACCGAGCCTAGGGAGGTCGTTTTACCTTCTTTTTCGATGTTGTTTGCACAGTTAGAATCTCCTCAACACATACTTTCATAATCTGCCTTAAAAACAAGATTCTAGGGAACATGAATTTTCAAGTAATCGAAAAGTCTTCACTGCTTACTATTTTTTAACTGAAATATCCTCTGATTCCACTATTGTGATTTTCCAATCATGAATAAAGAATAATGTAGGAATAAAATGGGAAGGAAATGGGCTTTATTTCAAAAAGGATAAAGATTACAAAAAATCATTTCCACACCTCTATCTCTCTTACATGTATCTATTGCGGCCTTCCCACTATATAGAGGATCACTCTTGGCTTTGATTAATGAATGATGGAATCTCCCATTACCCTCCTTAAATATGCATTGTGGGGGTGACAAGTTTGACACAACTCTTCCCACCAACACCCACCAAGATACTCATATCACGGTGGGTGGAGTTGGTTCACCACCCACCTACCAAGGCAGCTGGAAATCTCTATGACATTGTGGACAACTGCAAGGGCCTCTACCCTGCTGGCATAGAGTGCACTGAAAACATGTCCATTTGGGGGCTCATGTTGTTGACTTCATTTCTTGAGTGGCAAACCCGGGTTCATGCTGAGGTCCACCAAGTTTTCAGTCGCAAGTGATGAATATTCTCCAACTTCCATGATTGATGGTTGTTGCACCAACCACACCCACCATAGGAGGACTTCCATTTTGGGTGCTGCATATTTCACATGTGCAACAACTATTGTTTTGGAAACCATTAGAGTTGTCAAAGAATAAGGTGGCCACCATATTTGAAGTCCAAGGTTGGTGGGGGGGATTAGTGGGAGAGGTGTGTCGAACTTGACACCTCCCACCATGGCTATATAAGGAGGCCAAGGGAGCTTCCAACATAGAGATCCAAGCCAGAGATCAGTTCAAGTCAAGAGAGCTCCATCCTTGAGAGAGACTTGAGAGATCCATGTTTGTGAAAGAAAGGTAGGTGTGGGAGGGGTCATTGTAATCCTTTGTTCTTGTGAAATAAAGTTATGTTTTCCCTCGGTTCATCTCTCTTAGTGGTCAGTGAACCACAACAAGTGGTATCAAAGGTGGTTTCGGTGAAACAGTTATGGGCAGTGGAAATTTTTCAATGACCAGAAAATTCAAGTTGCCCAGAATCGTGTTTTGAAGGCATATTCTGAAAGCATGTGTCGAGTAGATTCCAACGGTGCAAACAGCATCAAAAATAGAGCTAAAACAAGCTTTCTAGTCCCGGTCAAAGTTTGGTCAAACTTCGGGTGATACAGTACCCCCTTGCCAGAGAAGACGGTAGTGTTCTGGCAACAGTGACTTTTTCAGCAAGTTTCCAGCAGCTGCTCCGGCGTTCAACGTCATCGGATGATCTCAGTCGTTGATACTATTTTGATCATATCTTGATCAATCGGTGTCCTATTTCAATGACCCAGGAGTTGATTCCATCATTTTAAACCATTTTGGATGCATTGGTGCGATCTTGTTTTTCAGATTATGCACCATTTTTTCAGAATTGAAATTCCATGTAGGGATCATCCATGGGAGGTGGTCGAGGGGCCGGAAACGAATGCCAAAGCCATAACAGGTCTATAGATGGCAGGATACCATCATAAAAATTCTATCATTGCGTCATAAAGGGTCATATGAAGAAGAATTTTTGAAGGTTGCTGTGAGAAAAGGTTCAAAGTAGCAACCTACAAAGAATAAATGGAGACGCACATGTGATAGTCTCCGAAGAAATCACGCTCTGCTCCAAAGATTAAGAAGAAACATGTTGTCATACATCAGGACAAGAAACGGAATGGGTGGTCGATACTGCATCATCGTACCATGTCACTCCACATCATGAGTATTTCTTGACTTATCAATCCGGTGAATTTGGTGCAGTCAAGATGGGGAATACCATTTTGGCGGAGATTGTTGGCATGGGTGATATCCAAGTCAAGACGAACATTGGATACACAATCACCCTGAAGAATGTTCGGCATGTTCCAAGTCTTCAACTCAATTTGTTATTAGGTATAGCCTTTGATAGACAAGGCTATGACAATATCTTCAGAAATGGAGCATGGAAGATGAAAAAAGGAGCCATCATCATCACTCGAGGACACATATGCAGTACGTTATACAAAAATCATGTGAAGATATGTGCAGATAGCCTCAACATGGTGGAACGAGAAATGTCATCCAATATGTGGCATAGAAGGCTCGGACACATGAGTGAAAAAAAGGTTATCTACCCTAATGAAGAAGAAGTACATCAATATTGACAAGGATGAATCACTTTATCCTTGTAAATACTTCGTTTATGGGAATCATCATAGAGACTCATTCAATAATACCTCATCACAGAGATCAGAGTTTCTGGATCTGGTGCACTCACATGTATGCAGATCCATGGAGGTGGATTCAATCGGAGGTAAAAAATATTTTCTATCCTTTATTGATTATGCATCTAGAAGAGTGTGGGTTTTCTTATTACGGACAAAGGACAAAGTACTTGACTAATTCAAGATGTTCCATGCCATGGTGGAGCATGAAACTGGAAGGAAGCTGAAGTGTCTTCGTTCAGACAATGGAGGAGAGTACACATCCAAGGAATTTTATACCTATTGCAGGATTCAGGGCATCCGACATGAGAAGACAGTCCCACGCACCCCACAACACAACAGAGTTGCAGAAAGGATGAAAAAAACCATTATGGAGAAGGTCAGAAGCATGATGAGTTTGGATAAGCTCCTGAAGCCTTTTGGGGGAGAAGTTTTTCAGGTTGCATGCTACCTCATCAACGTATCACCATCGGTCCCACTGAATTCTGATATTCCACAAAAGAGATGGTCTGGTAAACATCCCTCTTACTCTCATTTACGAGTATTTGGATGTTTAGAATTTTCACATGTATCCAAAGAGCTCAGGAAGAAGCTAGATGAGAGACCTACTCCATGCATCGGCTGTGTAGATGAGGAGTTTGGATACAAGCTTTGGGACCTGAAGGAGAAGAAGGTGATCATAAGCAGAGATGTCGTGTTCCATGAGAACCAGATGATCGAGGACATTCAAAATCCAAGAATGTCTCGAAGGGAAAGTGTTGAGGACTCAATTCATGATCCAACACCTATACCAACACCACCTATCGTTGAAGAGGAGGAGGTGAAAGAAGACTCATCGGTAGTGGAGCAGGAGGTAGTGGAGGAGGATATTGAGCAGGGGGAGACCCAATTCTATCCACAAGAAGTTTTATAACCATCACAGGAGCTAGGTGATTTTGTGCCTCCTGAACCTAACATTTCACGGGTTCAAAGATCTTTACGAGGAAAGATACCATCAACAAAATATTAGGAGTAAGATTACCTATTTTTGACTGATGAGGGGGAGCCAGAATGATACCAAGAAGTAGTTTCTCATCCCAAAAAAATGAAGTGGCAGCATGAAATGGAGGATGATATGGAGTCTTCGATGAAGAACCAAACATACTATTGGGTAGAATTAGCCAAAGGTAAGAAGGCACTAACGAACAAATGGGTGTTCTGGCTGAAGAAGGATGGAATCAAAAAGGAGTTCAAGCACAAAGCTTGGTTAGTTTTCAAGGGATTACTTCATAATAAAAGAGATGAATTTGATGAGATCTTTTCACCCATGGTGAAGATGGCTTCAATCCAAGTCATTTTCGAATTGGTGGTCAGCTTGGACTTGGAGCTTGAACAGGTGGACGTAAAGACATCTTTTCTTCATGGTGACCTCTCTGAAGAGATCTATATGAAGCAGCCTGAAGGATTTGAGGTTTCTAGACAAGAAAACCTTGTTTTAAAATTTAATAAGAACTTGTATGGACTAAAACAAGCTCTCAGACAGTGGTACAAGAAGTTTGACTCATTCATGGTGAGTCATGGCTACAAGCGGACCCAAGCGGACCAGTGTGTCTACATCTATAGATTTCAGGATGGTAACTTTGTTTCCCTTCTACTTTATGTTTATGACATATTGATCGTTGGAAAGGATGCAGTGAAGATTATCCAGTTGAAGAAGGATTTATCAAAGTCTTTTGATATGAAAGACTTGGGAGCAGCTCAACAGATTTTTGGGATGCAGATCATTCATGATAAAAAGAGGAAGTTGTTATGGCTATCTCAGGAGAAGTATGTTGAACATTTTCTGAAACATTTCAACATGGACAAATCCAAACCAATGAGAATTCCTCTTCCCGGTCATTTGAATTTGAGCAAGAGTTCATGACCATCATCCAAGGAAGAAATCGAGGTGATGGAGATGATACCATACTCTTCAGCAGTTGCAAGCTTGATGTACGCTATGGTGAGTATGAGACCTGATATTTCCCATGCAGTGGCGACCGTGAGACGATTTATTTCCAATCCTGGGAAGTAGCACTAGGATGCAGTCAAGTGGATTATGAGGTATCTTAAAGGTACTTCAAAGTTATGTTTGTGATATGGAGGAGCTGAACTTATATTGGAGGGCTATACAGATGCAAATATGTTCGAAGATCCTGATAGTAGGAAGTCTACATCGGGATACATCTATAATTTTGCAGGAGGAGTTGTATCATAGCAGTCAAGGTTGCAAAAGTGTGTCACTTTATCCAAAATAGAAGCAAAGTATATTGCTGTTTCGGAAGCTGGAAAGGAGATGTTGTGGATAAAGTGTTTTCTCCAAGAGCTCAGATTTAGCCAGAAGGAGTACAGAGTTCATTACGATAGTCAAAGTACTTTGGACTTAAGAAAGAACTCCATGTATCATTCTTGGATAAAGCACATCGACATTCGCTATCATTGGATACACGAAGTGATGGATCAACAGCTCCTGTGACTTGTGAAGATCCACACAAAGAAGAACCCAGCTAATATGTTGACAAAGGTGGTTGCTCGAGAGAAGTTAGATATTTGCAGATGCTCCAGCAAATTGCAGCTGGAGGGGAATAATTGATGAATATTCTCCAACTGTCATGGTTGGTGGGTGTTGCAACAACCACACCCACCATAGGAGGACTTCCATTTTGGGGGCTACAAATTTCACATGTGCAGTAACTATTGTTTTGACAGCCATTGGAGTTTTCAAATGAGAAGGTGGCTACCATGTTTGAAGTCCAAGGTTGGTGGGGGGATTGGTGGTAGAGGTGTGTCAATCTTGACACCTCCCACCATGGCTATAGAGATCCAAGCCAGAGATCAGTTCGAGGCAAGAGAGATTCATCCTTGAGAGAGTCTTGAGAGCTCCATGTTTGTGAAAGAAAGGGAGGTGTCAGAGGGGTCATTGTAATCCTTTGTTCTTGTGAAATAAAGTTCGGTTTTCTCTCCATTCATCTCTCTTAGTGGTCAACAAACCACAACATCAAGCCCCCCACCATCAAAATGTTGGGCGAGATGAAACTGGAAACCCCCCTGCTCACTCATATCATGATATCTAGTCAAAATCTATATTACATGATTCACAACGGTGGGTGTAGTTGAGGATAGTGATTTTAGAGGTTCAGAGGCTTTATTTGATGACATCGTTCATGTCCAAGGAGGCATTATGGGAGGTAAGAGTGGGGGACGTGTGGCTGCCGAAGGGGGTGCACGTGTGTATATCGATGGGGGCACAGCACTAGGACTCGATGCTCTAAGAGGAGGATGCATATGAGTTCAGGAAGATGAGGTTTTCCAACGGCGTTGCTGGCACGTGCAATGCCCCCCAACGCCTACACACCGTTCAAGTTAGGGAAACCAGTGTGCCTTGGTCAGAACCTAGCAGTGATCGAGGTAAAGCTGCGATTGGGCACCATCCTCGAAAAATTCTCAGACTCCATCTCTCCAAGTTATCTCCACTGCCCCCAATATGGGGTGGTGTTGTGACCAATGCATGGCCTTCAACTCACTATTCAGAAGCTTGACTAAGAGCGGCGAGGAAGATTCATTTTGGTTTGGGTTGTTTTATTATTAATAAGGTTTGTGTTATATTGTGACACCTCTTAAATAAATAAAATTTAGAAGTTCCGGTCTGACCTTTGAAATTTGAGAACACACTACAAATTTACAGTAAGTCAGGGATCCTGGTGAGAACACACTAAATATATTTATATAAATATAAATATAATATATTTTATTAAATATGATTTATATATTTGACTAAATATATAATATCAATGTTACACATAGATCTTTCAAACCAAAAGAAATAAAAAAAATCAAAATAACCTTCCCCAAGTACAGGTGCTTATATTCAGGTTCCGAGCACAGTTTGGTGTACCAAGATAGGCAAAAAGAGCAACGATAGATGAATGTCTGGTATTCACAGCAACAAGCCAACAGGAAGTATAATCCAAGAGCGAGGGGAGTGTAGAGAGATATTTGAACCCTTTGATGCCATCATTAGTGATGAAGAGATCTGTGGTCGTGAAATCAGAAATAGAAGTGGAGACCACCAGTGGAGGTTGAATGATGGTTCCAAAACAGATGATCCCAACAAAATGGAAACACAGTCAAAAATACAAAAACAGGACCACACGGCCATTTAATTATGTTTACCGCATGTATACAAAATTAGTTATGATTACTTGCATGTCTTTCCTTTTTCATTGCCACCATTGAAATATGGTGTACCTAGACATAGATTGATTTTCACCCATTGTCATCCTTGACATCCACCCGTTCACTCTCACTCGAGTGTGTCGTTTCATTTCGGTTCTGCAGCATGTACATGGTGTAGTCGAGTTGGTTGTCTTGTTTCGAGATGCAGGGGTGTCAGGTGAATTGAACACCCCTGTGCCCAGTTCCTTCTCCTTATTCGCACATCCCTTTATGATGAGTTTGGCTCCAACTCTGGTCCTAGAAAACCCTATCTACTAGAGTGTTCATATTCCTCAATGATAGAACTTCTAATGCCTTATGTCCTCCATGTGCACCACCACTGTGTAGTTCGTGATGGATTTCTCGATGGCATCCATCATAGTGAATAAGTGTGGCCAAGTTTCAGATCTGAGGACCTTTGATCTTGACCAGGTGAGAGCTTCCTTCTGTGAGTTTCCATGAAGTGGTAACAGCTTTGCTTCACAACTGCAGCAAAAAGAGAACAAGACTACCCAACTTGTTGGGGTTAATTACTTAAATCCTAGATAAGCCACAATCCACTGTTTTGTATAATGGAGCACCAATTGATAAGTTTAATTAAAAGATTAGTTATTAAATAATTAGATTGAGAATGATAAACTCAATCAAGAAATTTCAACAAGATAAACAGCCAATGCAAGAAAATAAAGGGGACAACAAATTTAATGTGCTTCGGCCCCAAGTGGACCTATGTGCATGGCGAGAACACCTCCAGGGAAAAATGTTTATTAAGATGCAAGAAAGGAAAGCAAGAACAAATACAGATTCAAATGCTGAAATTAAAAAGACCACAGAAACTATCCGAGGAGGCCGAGATTGATGAACGAGGTGGCAGTGGTCAACCCTGTCATGTAGATTCAGCCCCTTCCAATCATGGACGGACTCACGCACACACACAATAAGGATACAGCAGCATACATTATGAAGAAAAGATGAGTCTCTACAGATCCAAGAACTATAAACAAGATCTTGGTTATGATGGAAAGAATATCAAAAAATTTACCACTTGAGGCGTAGTTATCCAAATACCCAGAACCAAGATGATCCCCACTGATTCTCCACCGGAGAAGGAATCTGGTTGCAGGAGGTGGCACATACAGTGATAGAGGGGAGTGCGGGTAGCCGGTATCTCCTGGATGGTCGCCTTTCTTATACATGGACCTGGAGCAGCACCTCGCCTGTCGAGAGTCTCCACCGAACCAGAGAGAAAACCAAAACTTCACCGAGGAAGAACAACGGGGCAGCACAATGAATATGTGCCAAAGGAAGCGTTGGGCAAGTTAGGTAGAGGCACGGGATGGAAGCCACATGGATAGCTCAGATCATCATGAAGGTTCACATAACCACACCTAGGATAGCGCATAACCCATGTGGTGCAATAGGATTGGCAGTATGGCGTTGAAAGTGGATCGAAGCTGATCAAAGAAACACACCAGGAGCCATGCTGGACCGTCGAATCATGCCCAATTGACAGTCTATAAACATGTCGCAAATCATCATAAGGAAAATAATGAACTGGGTTCCAAAAATAAAACTGGCATATAAAATAGGACAGAATCAGAAATGGGAAAAGACGCACATAAGGTGCCATGCAACCATAAAGAGTAATAAAACCAATAAAACAAATTATGTTCAATAAACCAAACTAAAAAATGAATTCATTTCATTGAAACCATAATACATGTAGGGGAATATTCAACAAATCTCCACCTTGCAGTCAAATAAATTCCATGATGGTGTTCTCACAACCTAAATTATAGAATTGGTACTAAATTCAAAAGCTTAAGACAATGCATGAATTTAGATAATGGAGCAGCCTTAGTAAAACTATCGGCCAGGTTATCAATAGTGGGTATCTTTTTGACAATCACTTTCCCAGATTCTATAATATCCCTAAAAAAATGTAACATAATGTCTATGTGCTTCAATCTACCATGGCATACATAATTTTTAGATAGATGCAAGGCAGATTGGCTATCACAATGAACTACTATACTATCAAAAAATAATGACAACTCATAAAGAAAACCTCTAAGCCAAATGGATTCCTTAATAGCTTCTGTCAAGGCAATATAATCTGCCTCGGTAGTGGAAAGTGAAACCACTGATTTCATGTTGCATTTCTAGGAGACTAGTCCTCCATATGCAAGGAAAACAAAACCAGTGATTGACTTTCGGGTGTCAATATTTGTAGCATAGTTAGAATCAACAAAACCAACTATATCATCATCAAAATTAGTATTCAAGCCATATTGAATGCACATTTTATCAGACATAGAAACATATCTTAATAACCATTTTAAATCATACTAATGAGCCTTACCCAGTTTCCCCATAAACCTACTCAGTGTACAAACAATAAAGGCTATATCTGGCCTAGAACAGACCATGGCATACATAAGACTTCCTACAACATTTGCATATGAAATCTTATTCATAAAGATAGTTTCATCTTTATTCCTAGGTGATTGGTTCAAGGACAATTTAAAATGTTGTCCTAAGGGAATATTTACAGGTTTAATGTGTTCAAAAAGGTATCTTTTTAATACCTTCCTAACATAAGAAAATTGGGATAAGTATAGGGTTCTGGCCTGTCTATCCCTAATTATGTCTATACTAAGGATTTGATTTTCATGGACTAAATATTTCATTTCAAAGGAACAATTTTACTAGTTCTTAACATAATTTATAATCCTCATGTTTTTACAGACTAACAGCATGTCATCAACATATAATAAAAGGTAAACAGACTCATGTTTAACAGTCTTAAAATACACACATGCATCAAATATGCTTCTAGAAATTGATTTTAAATAATAAAGGAATCAAACCTTTGGTACCATTGTCTTGAATATTATTTAATCCCATACAAGGACTTCTGTAAAAGAAAAACATGATTAGGTTTGAAAAATATTGAAAATCCTTCAGGAGGGGTCATATAAATTGTTTCATCAAGGATACCATGTAAAAAATCAGCTTTTACATCAAGTTGTTCAACATGCATATCGAGTTTGGTAGCAAATGAAAGCATAATTCTAATGGATGAATGCTTAACAACATGAGAGAATATTTCACTATAATTAATTCCTTCACACAATAGAAATCCTTTAGCTACCATGAGGGCTTTGAATTTCACTTTAGTCTCTCCTACATTATTTTATTTCTTCTTATAAATCCATCTAGAACCTATAACTTTCTTTTAATTGGGTCTGGGAACAACAACCCAAGTATTTTTCTTAAGAAGAGAATCCATTTCCTCTTGCATTTCTCTCTACCAACTACTGGATTCTTTGGATTTAATGGATTGATTATAAGTTTGGGGATCATCATTAAACAAGTCCTAAGCTACATTGAAATCATAGGTAGCAATATCTTCCTGGTTGAAGTGGGCTGGAGGTCTAATAACCCTCCTTTCTCTATCTCGGGTAAGTTGATAGTTGCTCAGGTCATCAGGTTCTTGGCCCTCAGGTTCTAATTTTGAACTGGAATATGATTTAGGTTGGGCTTGGGTATCCGAGTGTGCAGAACCAACACTGGACTGGGGTTGTTCACTGGATATTAAAGGAACTTCAACACCTAAAGGTTTCAGGACCCCTATGGGTTCTGCATCTTCTTCAGAATATGCAACAGGTTCAGGTTGTTTGTCTATGGACATACCAGACTCATGGAAGACAACATCGTGGCTAACGATGCATTTCTGGTAACCAAGTTTATCAACCCATAAATGATACCTTTTAACACCCTCTCAATACCCCCACAAATATACACTTAACAGCCCTAGGATCTAGCTTAACATTACATGAGTGTGCATAAGTTATGGATCCAAATATCCTAAGGTGATCAAGATTTGGTAGTGAACCTTTCTTGAGTTCTTCAGATGCCTTAAAGGAGTTAGAAGAAGATGGGAAATGGATAATGAGGTACACTACTATTGAAGCAGCCTCAGTCCAAAAGGACCTGGGGAGTTTTGAGTGGGACAACATACACCTCACCCTCTCAAGGAAAATCCTCATTCTTTCTGCTAACCCATTATGTTGTGGAGTTTCCACAACAGTCCATTATATTTTAATTCCTTGATATTCACAATATTCAATTAATTCATTGGATAGATATTCTAAACCATTATCAGTCCTTAAGGCCTTAATTTTCTTATTAATCTCACTCTCTATAGCAGCTTTCCATTTCATAAAAGTCTTAAAGGTATCAGACTTATGTTTGAGTATATAAATCCATACTCTCCTACAGAAATCATCAATAAAAGTCACAAATTATAAGCCTCCACCATGGGAGGTGACCCTATAAGGATCCCACAGATCATAATGTACACATTCAAGAGGTTCTTTAGCCTTATACAAAGACCTACTAAAACTAAATCTCATAGACTTCCCATATACACAGTATTTATAAAAGGGAAGACTACTAGGAGTGATGTTACTTAGAATTCCCTATTTATTAAGCTCACTAAGACCCTTGGCACTAACATGACCTAGTCTCCTATTCCACAAAGTAGTGGAATCAATTTCTGAATTATTATTCAACTGATTTCTAAAAACTTTACCATCTAACACATACAGGCCATTGTGAAGGGTTCCTTTCATAACTGTGAGGGGTCCTCGGGTTACTCTGAGGCTTCCAGATCTAGACTTAAAGGCGTCCCCTTTTTGGTCAAGGATTCCTAGGGATATTATTTTTCTTTTTAATTCGAGTACCCAACTAACTTCCTCAAGAGACTTGACAGACCCATCATGAAGCTCAAGTAAAATTGAGCATATTCCCATAATGTGGAAGCTCTTGTTATTCCCTAGAAAAACCTCACCAGTCTTGACTTACCTCAACTCAGTAGTATCAAAGTCTTGTTCAACTAATATGGAATGGTCATTGTTACTATCTTTGTAGTCACCCTTCCTATTAGGGCAGTTTCTATTGATATGTACAAGTTGTTTACATTGAAAACATTTAATTACCTTGCCTTTAGACTTGATTTTATATTTCTTAGATTGACCCCTATCTTTTCTCCTACCCCTTGACTCACTTCAGCCACTAGTTTTACATTTGTCCCTAACATTTAAACCATCAGCCTCAGTTTTTAAACTACCCTTTCTTTGAAGGTTTTTAGAGATCAAAGCATATTTCACTTCATTAAGAGTTAATGTGTCTTTTCCACACATCATAGAGTCTTTAACAGAGTTAAATGAATCATCTAATGATGTTAATAACATAATGGCTTGGTCTTCATCATCCAATTTAATGTCAATGTTGGCCAAATCTAACAATATTTTATTAAATTCATCAATGTGTATCCTAACTATAGTTCTAGGGCGTATTTTGAATGTATATAATCTCATTTTCTTATATAGTCTACCAATAAGTGATTTTTTCATATAAAGGGATCCCAATTTACACCATATATCAGTGGAAGAGGAATCATATGCAACTTATCTTAAGACTTTGTCACCTAAAGATAAAAGGATCAAACTACAGGCTTTCCTAAGGGTCTCCTCAGGGACATCTACAAAAGAGGTGGCATCCTGCCCATCAAGGGCAGTGGTGGTGATTTTCTTCCTAGATCCAGAAATGGAATCAATAAGGTCATTATGATCTAATAAGGTTTTCATCTTAATTCTCCATAGATTAAAATCATTATCACCATAAAACTTATCAATATCAAACTTAGTTGAACCCATAGCAACAAAACAGTAGGCTCTGATACAAATTTTTGGGGCTAATTACTTAAACCCTAGATAAGCCAAGATCCACTATTTTGTATAATGGAGCAAAAATTTATAAGTTTAATTAACAGATTAGTTATTAAAGAATTATATCGATAATGATAAACGCAGTCAATAAATTGCAACAAGATAAATAGCCAATGCCAGAAAATAAAGGAGACAACAGATGTAACGTGATTCAGCCCCAAGGGGACCTACATGAACAGGGAGAACACTACTAGGGTAAGACATTTATTAAGATGCAATAAAGGAAAGAAAGAATAGATATAGACTCAAATCCAGAAATTAAAAGGACCACAAAAACTATATGAGGATGTCAAGCTTTCTGAACTAGGTGACAGCGGTTAACCCTGTCATGTAGAGTCCGCCCCATCCACTCCTGGATGGACACACACACACACACAAGCAGGATACGGAAACATACATGAAGAATAAAAGATGAGTCTCTATAGATCCAATAACTAAAAAACAGATCTTGGTTACAACGAAAAGAATATCAAAATTGTTACCACTTGAGGCCTAGTCATTTGAATGCCCAGAACCGAGTTAATACCCATTGATTCTCTATCGTAGAAGGACTTTGGTTGCAGGAGGTGTCACGTATAGTGGTAGAGGGGAGTGCGTGTGGATGGTATCTCCTGTATGGTCTCCTTTCTTCTACACAGATCCAGAGCAGCACCTCACCTACTGAGAGTCTCCACCAAACCAGAGAGAAAACCAAAACTTCACTGAGGAAGAACAATGGGGCAGTGTAATAAATGGGTGCTAGAGGAAGCATCAGGTAAGTCAGGTAGAGGCATAGGATGGAAGCCACATGGAGGGCTCATATCATCACGACGGTTCACATAACCGCACCCAGGACAGTGCATAACCTATGTGGCACAACGAGATAAGTGGGATGGTGTTGTAACCGGATCGAAGCTGATCAAAGAAACAAACCGGGAACCACACTAGACTGTTGGATCACACCCAATCGACATTATAGAAATATTTTGCGAATCATCCTAATGAAAACAATGAATTGTGTTCCATAAATAAAACTGGCATATAAAATAGGATAGAACCATAAATGGGAAAAGACGCACATAAGGTGCCATGCAACCATGAAGGGTAATAAAACCAATAAAACGAATTGTATTCAATAAACCAAAATAAAAAATGAATTCATTTCATTGCAACCATAATACATGTAGGGGATATTCAACACAACATTTAGCATCCAATGTTGTAAGTTCTTTCTTTGTTCTTGTTTCTTTCTTTTATAGCTTTCAATTTTCAAATCTTCTGTTGATGTTGATTTCTTTCTTAAATATGTTCTCTGAAAATCAATTTCTCTTTGAGCATTAATAAAATGTGTGAGTGTGTGAGTGGTGTTATCATCTTTCATGTAGGCCCCAAATGGACAGAATCATGTTAAATCCTTGCATCCCTTTTACATATTTCTTATATTATTTCATCTTGAATGATTAATTTCTGTTGAATTCAAATACTGTGAAAAAAGACCCAATTGGTCCTTTTCGGGTTTGTTTTGACTATACCTTGTCTATGAACCTTCCCCTTAACAAAGTGTTATTAGAGACTCATTGGGTTATCTTTTTTTTCAAATCTGTTTATTGTTTCCATTTGGTTTCTACTTTAATTCTGCGCTATAATATCATTTTGATTCACCTCTCCCCTTTTTTGTTTGTAATCGAAGTCACTGTAACCTCAATAATTCTTTTTAATTCTTAAACCAAAGTAGATAATCATGTATAACCATTGATATTGGTTAGTTATTTGGGGTGTGTGCTTATTGTTGTCCACAAAAACTCAGTATCTAATCTTTTGGGTAAACATGTCAAAAACTAGTTTCAAAATTGAAAAATTCAATAGTGAAAATGACTTCAATATGTGGTCAATTAAGATGAAAGTATTTCTAGTTTAGCAAGGATTAATTGATGCCCTCTTCAGGCCTATAAAAGCTATTGTTACTATTTTTGAAACTAAACAATCCTATATTATTTATCAAGATGTATCCCCTGATGTTCTTGTTAAGGCACATAGTTCTCTATTTCTTTCTTTAGGTGATAAAGTCATTAGGAAAGTTTCATTTGAAACTAACATTGCTAGTAAATGGATTAAATTAGAGAAATTATATATGAAAGATTCACTTTTTGATAGGATTTATAATAAAAACTACATGTTTACATTCAAAATGAAACCTAGTATTTCAAAAGTCCACTTATATTAATTTAATAAATCCATGTTAGATCTGTAGGTTCTAAGTGTAGTGGAAGAGTGTGATAGTCATGCCCAACTTTAATTTTTATCATGATCAATGATAAATTTGAGTTCTACATGATGATAAAAGTCATAATAAATGGAATTGAATCAAATAAAATAGACAATAGATAATATGATAGAACCAGATGGAGGATCATCACGTACTATTTATAATTAATTTAATCAGTTAGAGAATTACCTTGATGAAATTCTTTCTTTATTGATGGATTTGAAAACAGATCTACATTGTTCTGTCATTGTGTTGTAGGAATCAAGAGTAGATTCCATATAGTAGTGATCTAAACATGTTACAAAAATATCTGAATGTCAATGTAGGAATCTCTGGGTTCTAGCTCGACAAATCCTATCACTTGCATCATCCACCTTTGATCACCTCGATAACTGCTTCCAAAGCGTTCTCCTTGATCTATCTTGGCTTGAGAGTTGGAGGTGGATAAATTTCTCTCTCAGTTCTTGGGAGCGTTCTTGGAGATGGGAGCTCTCTAGGGTTTGAGAGGATTTTCCAAATCCATTGTGTACAACCAAACAAAATTAATTGGCTCTCAGAGAAAATAATATAATTAGGTTTATATATCGCTAGGGTTAGAAATAAATAATTGTATAATTGTCATTTATTATTTATTAAATCCCTATGGAACCCCATGTCAAATAATAATAATATTATTATTATTATTTCTTGATATGTTCTTAACTTGAAAATTAAATTAAATATTATTTAATCAAATAATATTTATTATTTATTATTTCTCACCGGACCATTAAACTTGGTCGGTCATTCCTCCACAATATTTATCAGGCCTTGAATAATGACTATTTATTTATTAAATAAATATCATTTCATTATTCACCAATAAATAAATAAATATTATATTCACTAAATATAAAATAAATATTTATTAAATATTATGCTCACATTATATTCTCCCAAATACCTGGTGATAGAATATATACAATCAAACAAACATGAATAATTATTAAACTACATGCAAGAATAATATTTATTCAACTTTTTAAATAATAAATATTATTATTATTATTTAATTGAGATTATGGATACACTTATTGTGTGGCCCTCTAGGCCTCTTTCTCAGTGGCATTAAGAAAATCAGCATAAAGTCCAAGGTTATCATCTAACAACACACCAAGACACCCATATAGAAAGAAGTTAATTCCACTACCTCATATGAATGCTTACTGTGTAATATAACCCTTTATCACAATATCTCTAATCAAGTAGGTCATATACCAGTGACATAAACCTATGTGCTCGATGTCTCTTTCTTTGACTTCCCAAAAATTGAAATTTCCTATAGAACACCATGAACATGGATTCATTTAGGATATATCATCTCTATAAAAGGGACAGTGATATAAACATATATTAAATAACATAAGGGAAAAATCCATTCTCCCATTATTCATTAATGCAATATTACTCATGACGCACTTAACATATCCTACCTCACTGTGAACATCTATTGTCATGGTTTTCATCACTACATCAAAGTACGCAACTCATAATACTCATTAATAATAATCTTAAAGTCTAAGGATAAATACACGCATCCACGGATAGGAACATCCAATGGAACATATAAATGTCGATTTCCTACTGGTGGGTCTCATTCTCATAATATTCTACTGGATATTACCAAGGGAGTACACAATTAGAAGGTGCCTCAAATTCTTATGAGTCTCCACCCCTGATAGCTTGTATAATTTGTGTCCCTCAAATGATATAATCCAGATATAGAACATATATTTAAGAATAGAGTCATAGCACTTATGGGTTCTCATCATAGAGGGGAACTACTAGGAGTTTTCAATGTGACAACTACTCTTAGTACATTATCACATATTATGTTACACAAAATAACAATCATAATGTGATAAGGAGTTTGTTAATATTAAAAACTATGACTACATGTTGTCATAAAGTACAAAGAAGTTGGTTATAGGGAACCAACTCCAACAGACTCCCACTTACACTAGATTCAACTACTAACAACCCTCAGTCCACTAGCTCTCACATGATACTCATCTTCTGCTGAGGTAGGACTTTAGTCAAGGGGCCCACTACATTCTCTTCCATGGTTACTCTTCTTACTGAAACTTCACCCATCTAATAAAAATCCCCCGAGAGGTGATACTTACAAATTATATTATTTGTCTGTTGGTGTGACCTTGGATCTTTTGCAAGAGACACCGCTACAACATTATCACAATTCAATGTGATAAGGTATTTACTGTTAGGTACCACATCAAGATCCTAGAAAAAGTTTTGTATCAAAATGGTTTAATTTTTTTCATCAGAAACCTCTATATACTTAGACTCTACCGTAGAATTAGTGACAACTGGCTGATTTGAACTCTTCTAGCTTACAGCTCCTTCGTTAAGATAGAGATTTTTCAAACGCTTCTCATTTACATGACCAAGATTGTGATGCCATAGTTGGGTGTTATATGAGTTGTGTGAAAATGATTTGTTATCAATTTCCAGTACTTTTTTTTCATAATTTAATACCTAAATACCATTATTTAAATGTGCCATACCTGACATATTTTTTCCTTATAAAAGAAAAAAATTTATTTCCAAACATGAAAATAAATTCATCTGCATCTAGGAATGATATATAAATTATGTTCTTAGTAACCATCGGAACATGATAACAATATTTTAAAACCAAAATCATTCCCATTGGAAATGAAAGGTGGTAGTCACCAATGGCTAGGGTAGCTAGCCTCACACTATTAACAACTCTAAAATCCACCTCTCTTCTAGAAATCTTTTGAAATCTACTTGGTTCCTATATTTGGATACAGATGTGAGAACCACAAGATATATCTAATACCCAATGTCTAGATATTTAGAGAATATATTTGATAACCAACACACATTTAGTGTCCACATGATTTTGGGTGTAGTTCCTCTTCCAGTGGCCTAGATTGACACATGAAAAATATACTGCCTCCTTTTCCTTGTACTGCCTTTGGATCTTCCTCTTCTTAGAAGGATAGTGATCAGGAGGTTTAGACTTTTTATGTTTCTTGGGACCCTTTTACTTGTTTTTACTTTTCTTTCTCACCATAAGGACCATGGGTTTATCACACCACATGTTCTTATCCACTTTAAAAATCAAAGTAAGAAGTTTTGAAAGACTTCTCATTATTGCTCATATTGTAATTAATAATAAAACTGTAGAAGGACTTGGGAAGTGATGAAAGTATGAGATCTATACAAAACTCATCCAGTCCTAAGATGTTTAAGTATTAAATATAGCCAATAAGATTGACTACATGAGGATTAGCTGGTGAAGACTCTCCAAGCTTAGTTGTAAAAAAATTATTGTCTATCTCATACCTCTATTATCTCACCTTATCTTGATAGAGATCCCAAAGGTGATACATCATGCTATAAGCATCCATGTCCTCATGTTGCTTCAAAAGATCATTGGTCAAGGATGATAGTATGAAACATTGAATATATATAGAATCATCCAGATGTTTCTCATAGAGTGATAACTCTTTATCAATAACCTCTTTATTAGGTGCTTTAGGAATAGGTTCTTCTAGTACATATAATTTTATTTTCATGGCGAAGGATAACACGTAAGTGCCTTTGACACTCTTATACATTTGTGCCAGTGAGAAGGTTATACTTATGAAGTATGGATTGCACCAATATGTTTGAATTCATTTTAATTTTGTTTCTAAAAATATGATAAGAAAAATTTTATTACTTTATCTGATAAAATTTAGACAAATAAATAAGTATTATATTTATTAGTCACCCACTATTTTATCAAAATTGGATATCCCTCACCATTGTTTTAAAAATATCTTGTTGCTTGTACATTATAGTAGAAAGGATTCATATTCCCCTTCCCATTACACCAACATTATTTATTCAATCAAATTGAATGTTTTTAGGTAGGCATTAAAAATGCCAATTGCATTCACTCACAGTTCCTCAATCTGTTGAGTAGACTCCCCAATCTTGAAATCCTTAAATTGAATTTCCTCCACTCTTTCCTCTCAATTACACCAAGTCCTTCTTTGGTATTCAACCCTTGATGATAACTAAGTTAATTCAACCCAAAACTTCAAGTTAGAATTCCACAATAATTAAAATCACCCCAACTTTGATTGGTCAAACACTTTGAACTATGGTTTGATTTTAACAGAAGTAGTGGAAGTTTGTACTGACTTAATATATATTATTGATGGATTTTATCATTTTATTCATAAAATTTCAATTATTATATTTATCTCATGATTTTTAAAATTAATTTTATTTACTTAAGTGATTAACCATGTCTTAGATAATATTTACACATAATCCAATTTATATTAGTTCTATCTTACATGCTTGTTAATTTAATTAATTCATGTGATCATGAAAAGGCATCCATAATGAAATAATCATTCCACTTGATAGAAATAAAATGATTAATTGGTATGATCGTGATCTTTTACTAATGGTTAATTTATCTAGATATTGATAATCTAACCATTGACCTAGGAGAAAAACACCTTGAACTAATTAAGGTTTGTGTTACAACTTTCCACCTGTCCACCTATGTAACTCTCTTGGATTAGTTTCACCTTGGATCTAAACTTGAACTGACTCCACAAGATTGGGAGCTCCATTCGTTACATGTGCTTTTAATCACACACAGGTGAGGGGAAAGGGGTTTACATAAAAGAAGCCATGGGCATGAAGGCTCTTACATGATAAGAGGAGAGAAGGAACACAGACCAACAATTTAATTTAATAATAAATTAAATGGAATCAATCAAATACAAAGGTCTGGTCTATTCTCATGATCATACACATACATTCAAAAAAATTATGAATTTAATAAAACTAGCATTCAATTATTAATCGTTCTTATTTAAGATAAATCATGCTCAAATAAATTAATTATCTTCTTTAATCAATAAATTATTTTATCTTAATTCTCATCCAAATTTACTTGAGATTCTCATCCATCATAATTTTAAACAAATTAAATAAATTTATTTAAAATTAACTGTGTACATAAATGTACCTTGGAGGCAACATGGTGAATACCCATCTAAATCTACCCAACATATATTATACTCATATAATATTTACTTTTGTGACATATGGAATACATGACTTATCATGTACTTTAATGATGTGTACTATCAACTTAATGATTACATGAATTATATGATTTTTTAGTCATGCGTTATGCTTAAATGAACATAGAGTAACAATGGTAATATGACTCATACATGATATGCAGATATGAATATTACACAAATATTAATTAAACATTTATATAAAAATATTAAAACTCATCACATGGATTGTTCTATTAACTTAATGACCACATGAAAACACATGTCTATAAGGTTTACATAGTATAATTAATAAATTTTAAATCTGCATAATTTTTTATAAGTACATATCATGTATAGGTAAGATACATGGTGTGTACATCTCTCACTATCTATTTGAGGAACATCCCTAGGGACTCAGTGTGTAAGCTGCGCCTTGGAAAATTAGAGTATAAGATGTGTACACGTAGTTAGTGTGTGGTCTTTCAGTTATGTGGTCACTAGTTTGGTAGGCCATGTATGGTAATACACAACCCATCAATGACTCAAAGGGACTACATTCCATGTATATGGGCTACACGATGTGTACTCCAGCTAACCGTGTGCTAGGATGGCCTGATCAAAACACATTGTAAGAAATAAATACATTGTGGGTCATCATTATACACAGTTTGAATTAATTTCCAAATTAATTCATAATTCATTGAAAACAAGTGCATGGCATGTAACTATGGTTACACAATGTGTACTCCTGTGTTATCTAACCAAAATCCTTAGAACCTCTGAATGATTTCCTTGATTTTATTTCATACATAAAATTAATCATTTTGATTAGATCTATGAGAAATGAAGTAGGAATAAGAAGATCTAACAATTAAGATTAAAAGAATGATAAAACATGAATTGAAAATTAAATTAAAAATGCATAAATCAATCAACAATCTTTAAATAATTACATATCATTATGCGACTGCTCTGATACAACTTGTAGGTTCCAGACATAGTGGAAGTGTGCGATGGTTCATGACTAACTTTACCTTTTTTCATGATCGATGATCAATCCGAGATCTACATGATGATAAACCTCATGATCAATGAAATTGAATTAAAGAAAATAGATAATGGACAATATTCCAAAACCAGAGGGAGGATTATCACATATTATTTATAATTAATTTAATCATTTAAAGAATTACCTTGTTGGAATTATTTCTTCATTGATGGATATGATAATAGATATATGTTGTTCTGTTGTTTTATTATAGGAATCAAGAGAATATACCCTCTAGTGGTGATCTACACATGTTCCAAAAATCTCCAAACATCACCATAGGAATCTCCAGGTACTAGAATAGAATATTTTATCACTTGTGTCATCTGCCTTTGATTACCTCAAGAACCACTTCCAAAGCATTATCCTTGATCTATCTTATCTTGAGAGTGGGAGGTGGAAGAAGATCTTTCTCCATTCTTAGGAGCTTTCTTGGAGAATGGAGCTCTATAGGGCTTGAGAGGATTCTTCAAATTTATTGTGCACAACCAAACAAAATGAATTGGCTCTCTAAGAGAATAATATAATTAATTTTATATATCTCTAGGGTAAGAAATAAATAATTGCACAAGTGACCTTTATTATTTATTTAATACATATAAAACCCCATGTTAAATAATAATATTATTATTATTATTTATCTACATGCATTTAACTTGCAAATTAAATTAAATATTATTTAATCAAATAATAGACAATATTTATTATTTCTCACTAGACCATTAAACTCGGTCTGCCATTCCTTCATAATATTTATCAATCCTTGAATGATGACTATTTATTTATTAAATAATTATCATTGCATTATTTTCCAATGAATAAATATTATATTCACTAAATAGAAAATAAATATTTATTTAATATTATGCTCACATTATATTCTCTTGAATACCTGGTGATGGAATATAAGTGATCAAGAAAAAATGAATAATTATTAAACCACTTGCAGAAATAATATTTTTTCAACTTTTTAAATAATAAATAATATTATTATTATTTAACTGAGACTCCGGATACACTTATCATGTGACCCTCTAGGCCTCTTTCTCAGTGGAATTAGGTGAACTAGCCTAAAGTCCAAGGTTAGCATCTAGAAAAATTCCAAGGCACCCATAGAGTAAGAATTTAATGTTACAATGACATAATACTTTATATGGATTCTTACTATGTAATATAACCCCTTTATCACAATATCTCTAATCAAGAAGGTTGTGTTCCTATGCCATCAACCTATGTTCTCGATGTCTCTTTCTTTGACTTCCCAGAAATTGAACTTTCCTATATAACACCATGGATAGGGATTTATTTAGGCTATAAAATTTCCATCAAATGGTTTGAGATGTCTACTTCTGTTAAAAAATAGAAGGGAAAAATCCTTTCTCACATTATTCCTTAATACAATATTACTCGTGATGAACCCAACGTATCATACCTCGTTGAAAATATATGTTGTCATGGTTTTAATCAATACATCAAAGTACATGGATCATAATAATTATTAATAATAATCATAAAGTCTAAGTATCAATACACACATCCATAGATAGGAACATCCAATGACACATATAAATGTGGATTTTCTATTGGCAGGTCTCGTTCTCATTATATTCTACTAGATATTACCAAGGGATTACACCATGAGAAGGTTCCTCAAAGTCCTATGAGTCTTCACCCATAATAGTATATATCATTTTTGTCCTTAAAATGATATCATCTGGATATATAACATATATTTAAGAATAGTGTTGTATCACTTCTAATTTCTCATCATAGCGGGGAACTGCTATGACATTTCAGTGTGAAAGCTACTCTTAAGATATTACCACATAATATGTTACGCATAAGAACAATCATGATGTGATAAGAAGTTTATAAATATTCAAAACTATGAATACATGTTATATCATAAAGTACACAGAAGTTGGTTCTAGGGTACCAAATCCAACATGATCTAGCCAACATAAAGGTGATGGTTGATGATGAAGATCAAGAAGTGATTATTTTAAATTCTTTAGACAATTCCCAAAACACATTATTATAAACATTTATGTATGTTCATGAATCTATAACCATAGAAGAGGTTAAGTCTTCCATTCTCTCTAAGGAACTACATTCAAAACCTATAGCTAAATGTGAGGCAGAGAGTCTCATTACAAGAAGTACACCACAATCTAGGGGTAAAAAAGAAAGATTATAATAAGGATAATGTAAATGAAAATAATAAACCTGATCCTAGATCTAAATATTAGCAAATAAAAAATGTTTTATTCCACTATAGTAATCCTAGGAACATTAAACCATAGTTTACCTAAAGAATAAGCAACCTACTGACCAGTCCCTTTTAGTGGATTTTGGTTATGATAATGTTGAAGTGTTAAATGTGTCCAACCATGAACTCACCAATGAGTGGGTCTTAGATTTGGGATGATCATTCCATATGTGTCCTTTTAGGGAGTATTTATATGATTTGGTAGAAAGAGTAGAAGGAGATGTTATTTTAAGGAATAATAGAAAGTGCCAAGTGAAAGTAAGAGGTTCTGTTTAGATATAACTATATGAACACTCTATCATTACTTTTCTATATTTTAGGTGGTTTATTGACCTCCATAGAAACTTGATATCCTTAGGAATTATAGACCATAAGGGATTCACTTTTAGGTTTGAATCAGGTTGTCTAAAAATTTCCAAGGGATGCAGAATGACATTACACCTAGTAACCTTCCCATTTGTGAAGATTGTTTAATGGGTAAAGCTAAGAGAGTCAATTTCAATAGGTCTAATTTTAAAGATAGTTTCCCTTTAGAATATAAAAATTATTATTTATGGGGACCATTTAGAAATACCTATCAAGGAGAAGGATCCTATTTTATAACCTTTATTGATGAATTATCTAGAAAGGTTTGGATTTAAATTCTCAAGAACAAATCTGATGTTTTTCAATATTTTAAAACCTAGAAAAACCTTGTAGAAAATAAATTTGGAAAGAAAATTAAAATAATGAGAACTAAAAATGGATGATAATACCTCTCTACTAAATTTATAAAATTTTATAAATTTGAGGTAATTGTATAGAACTAGATTATTAGGGAAATCCCCTAACAGAATAGGCTTATTGAAAGAATAAATATAACTATTCTAGAAAGATTTTGAAGAATTCTTGTAATATTGAGTCTCCAAAAATATTTATTTAAAGAGTTGGAACTACATTAGTGTATCTTATAAATAGATTTACAAACTCTTATAATCAATTTAAAGCCTCAAAAGAACTTTGTAATTAAAAACCTCTCTCTTATAGTCACTTAAAGGACTTTGACTGCACTTCATATACCCATGTCAATACTGATAAGCTTGAACCTAGAGCTCTTAATTGTATTTTTATAGAATATACTGAGGGTGTTAAAATTTAGAAAATGTGGTTTGATAAATCCAGTTAACAAAAGTGTATAATTAGTCGATATGTGGTGTTTTATGAGTCTTGTTCTCACAAATATAAATCTATAACACCTGAAAATGATGAAACAGCCATTGATGGGGTTTTTGAAATTGAGTCTTCCAGCCTATTTGAGGCTATTTTATAGCCTCTTCCACCTAATACTCATCCTATGACTTCATCTGATTTAAACTCTAGTTCTGATTCATATTTAGATAATGAACCTCCTACTAATAATATTGATTACTAGTTGAATTGTGATAGAGTTAGGAGGGTACCTAGAACTCTTTCTCGATTTATACAATATGATATGTACTCTTAAGACTTTCATGTTTCCCAAGATCTCATTGATGATGATCCTCAGACTTATAAGCAATCCCTTGATAAAAAGATTCAAAAAAGTGGATCTTTTCTATGGATGAATAAATTCACTCCTTAAATAAAAATAACACTTATTCTATCATAGAAAAACCACCCAATTATAAATTAATTGGTTGTAATTGTATTTAAAAATGAAAGTAATACAAAACTACTAAAAATAAAATTAAGTTTAAAGTTAGACTAGTCACCAAGGAATTATTTTAAAGAGAATGAATAGACTCTTATAAAGTTTTCTCACCAGTTGTTAAGCACTTTTCAATAAGGTTTCCACTTGTTTTTTCTTCTTATAATGACATTCACATTGAAAAAATTGATGTGAAAACTATCTTCCTTCATGGTGACCTTAATGAGAAAATTTATATAAATCCTCTCGATGGTTATTATAAGGAATTAAAATCTAGCCAAATTTTCATTTTAAATAAATCATTCTATGGTTCAAAACAATCCTCAAGTAAATGGTATAGAAAAATTGATTATTTTATTCTTAATAACCATTTTTTTAATATTTAACATGATCCTTGTGTTTATTTTAAGTCAATTAAAAATAGCATGATTTACCTTCAATTGTATTTTGATGAAATTATTATAATTTGAAATAACATGAAGTTTATCAGTACTATTAAATCTCAATTAAAATGTATTTTTTAGATGATGTACTTTGGGTTGGCTAAGCCTATTCTTTGTGTTGAAATCATTTGGGATAGACCTAATAAACTGTTATATATTTCACATCATGCATATGTTTTGAAAAGTATTAAAAGGTGCCTATTTGAATCTCTAAAACCCGGTAGTATACTTTTTGAACAAAATTTTAAGCTTTCATTAACTCAATAACCCACTAATGCTATTGATATTGATTTTATGTTTAAAATTCCCTATTCTAACATAATCGGTGGATTTATGTACTCTGATTTTCACTAGGCCTGATGTATATTTTTCAATATTCACCCTTAGTAGATTTATGGAAAGTCCAGGGAATCCACATTGGTGTTTCCTGAAGTGAATACTATGATATTTTTCATGTAATTATGATTTATTTTTGTGTTATGGTAAAAATGTTGATTCTAATGAAATAATTTATTAATATGTAGATGCTGACTATACAGAAACTAATGACACTAGAAAGTCATTAAATGGGTATTTTGTCACTACTTATGGAGGCCCTATTTCCTAGAAATGTAATATGCAGTATTTGGATTCCCTTGAAACCACATAATCAGAATACATAACCTTATTAGAGGTTATTAAATAAGCCTTATGTATCAAGGGTTTTTCTACATAACTCAAACTTTATGATTCTACTATTAATGTGTATAGTGATGGTCAATATACTCTACATTTATCCAAATATTTAGTATTCCATGATAAATCCAAACATGTAGATATAAGATTTAAATTTATTAGATATTTTATTTAATTTTGAACCAAATGTGTTAATAAGATACATAGAGATGATAACTAGTCTAGTAGTTTGACTAAATCCATGGTATTATCTAAATTTAAATTTTTTTTAGATAGATTGAACTTAATTCCTATTAAATAACCTTAGGTGTAATAACATTGAAAATTTTAATTGAAAATGGTGGAGACTTTTTGAATTGAGGTGTTCCATACTACTTTCATATTGAAATTGCCTAATATATATTTTTTCCATTTAATAAGTAAAGTTGAATATATTTAAATTTGTATATATTTATGTTATATTATTTAAATATATTTATATGTATATATTATTGTATATTATATCTAAATTAAAATAAATTTAAATTATAATATTCGATGCACATAGTTAAATAAAGTTAATCTATCTAAATATATATAATATATATATATACGTATTGAAAATTTTAAATTTTGGAAATCATGTAATATAAATATATGGATACATATATAGATATTTATTATATATTATATATAGTTATAGGAAAAGATATAATATGTAGAACATAATAAATATCCCAAAAACATGTTTAGAGTACTGTGTGATGACTGATCTTGAGATAACCGACCAATGCATGATTGAAATTATATGTCTTTTTTTATGTATGTGGTTATATAATTTGTAATATTTTCCTTTTATGATCCTAATTTATAACCTATGTTTCATCCATTTTACTAATTATTTAAGGAACTATGTGTCCATGTAAAAATGTTATGTATCCTAAACCCCTAGACCCCTTCACTTGCATGTGAGTGACATTGTAATATAAAGGCATTTGACAAGATGTGTTCAAAAAGAGGTGTTTTTTTTTAAATGAGACTGGTGGTTGCTGAAATCTATGATAATAGAGGTTCCATATGTTCCCCCTTGTTTTTGGTTGGTTTATCAAATAATGATAAACTAATCCATAGAAAAATTCCCAAGATCAAGTCATACTTATTTATTCATAACTAATTAAAAAATGTTAAAAATTTGATGATGCGGTATAAATATATTTAATGTCTTATTAAATTTTCATTAAAGGTAATCATATCACCATCAATATAATTAAACAAAGAGGTTATTTATATCATTCAAGGTTTTAGCTATAGTTTTCCACCTGCAAAAGTGACAAATCTGCATGAAATTATGAATATAAATAAATGTGTATATATATGTGATTTATTAAATTTAGTTATAGTTAAATTTAAAAGATGTAGCACATAATAACTATCTAAAAAAACATGTTAGAAATATTATATGATGATTAATCTTGAGATGATCGTCTAATGTATGATTAAAATTGCATGTTGTATTTTTTTGTATCTAATTATTTAATATGTAATAAATAAATGATCCTGAGTTAGATGACCAATATATGATTGAAATTTTATGTCATGCTTTTTTAGGGTTATATAATTTGTAATAATTACATTTTATTTTCCACATTGATGGCTTGGATTTCATCCCTCTATCTAATTATGTAAGGACCTATGTGTCCGTATAAAAAAATTTATGTATCTCAAACCCCTAGACCCCGACATAAATTTTATTAACATTATAATGAAAGGGTATTAGACAAGAAGTGTTGTTGTTTGAAGCAGTATTTTTACACCATGCCCGAAAGGTGACTGATGGTTATTTAAATATAATATAATAGAGGTTCTAGGATTCCCATATTGTTTTTTGGATAGTTTATCAAATAGTGATAAAACAAACCACATAAAAAGTCTCATGATCAAGTCACAATTATTTAATCATAATAAATCTAAACATTTTAAAATTTTCATGATATAGTATATAGAATTTTATTAATTTTTTCCTAGGTAATCATTTCTATGCAAATATACTGCAATGGTGAGGTAATTTATACTAGTTAGGGTTTTAGATATAGTTTTACACCTACAAGTGTGTAAAATTTTCATGAATGTGTGAAATTGGATAAAGTCTTCAGGAAGATTCATAGTCGGTTAAAATTGAGGTATGATCAATCAATTACTTCAATTACATATTGACATATTTAGTATCCTGAATGTCTATGGCACACTGATTATCCTATGGTTGATGATGAAGATTAGATTGATTCATAATTATTATTTTGGAAACAATATAGTAATGTTCTAATAGATTTATATGTGGTTATTTTTTATATTGATGAGATGTATCTTACCACTACAGAACCATGTTATGTGAGCTCTATAGAATTTGGTCCTTTATAACACCCTCATTCATTGTCTTCTCATATGAACCCATTAATAGAAACTAATTATAAAGAAGATGATCAGTATTTGGAAGGAACTATAGGGGATATCCCTGTGTATACTCCTAATTTACTGAATGAAACTTTATCTGATGAGGAATTATCTAGTGATGCATCAGGAGATGATGTGGATGAGGATGATATGGGGAATGAACCTTATGATATTCCTTCAATAGATAGGAAACCACCGGTTAATGGTAATAATCCTAAATTATTGACTTCCTTAGTCAAAGGAATGTCACATGAACAACATTTTGATTGGGATTTCATTACATTGTCTACTGAATGTTGAGTCAATAGGGATATCTTATGACTTCTCCATTCGTTATGGTTTTATGTTTTGAAAATCACAAACTCTTTTTTTCTCAAGTTCTGATTTTTTTTAAGTTCTGTATTTTACTTATGATCTGGAATTGTCATTCTGTTATGATTACAGATATATAATTACATTTTTCCATTATTTTAGACTTACAGATCTGTCATTCCGATTTTCCATTCAGTTATTTTTTATAAGATATGCCATTACGATTTTGTCATTTAGTTTTTATGGTTTCGAATCCAGTGTATATATGATGTCGAATTTCAATTCTGATTCCAGTGTATATATGATGCCGAATTTCAATTCCGATTCCGATGTATATATGATGTCGAATTTCAATTCTGAATCCGGTGTATATATAATGTCGAATTTCAATTCCAAATCCAGTGTATATGTGATTTAGTTTTTATGGTTCTGAATCCGGTGTATATATGATGCCGAATTTCAATTCTAATTTCGGTGTATATATGATGTCGATCTTCATGATACCGAATTCGGTGCATATGTGACTCCAATTTTATGATTCTATTTTTTTGATAATGTTATTTCTAAGAATCTGTATTCCTGGTTTCTTAAGATTCCATTTTCTTGATAATTTTAGAGTTGCCTAATGTATCATTCCAATGATATCGGATTCCAAGACTTCTTATACTTAACATTTCTCTTATAATTAACATCATTTCTGTTACTTGAAACGATGTCTTACAATCTGTTACAAACTAACCATTGTATGTTTTCCACGTGTTCAGGTCCCTATGAGATTTAAGGAAAATATGACCATTGGAGAGGATCTGACCGTTGGGAATCTTTGCCTATAAATACAAGATCATTTGAACGAGCAAAGAACAATGACTTCGACTGGAATTGACAGCGAACAAGCTTGTGGAGTGATTTATAAAGAGAAAGGATCTTATAACTCTCAGTGATTCGTGCAGATGTCATGAACAACTTGTTCTTGCTTTGTGCAGACTCCGACCGTGCTGATCGTGGGATTCCAGGTTTGGAAGTCAGAGGTTCCAATTTCCTTCTAAATTGAGGGCTTGCAGGGATAACAAGACAGATACCAATCTTTGGATTGAGGGATTACCTGGGTTTGGGTAAGACAGACTTTCTTGAAAATATAAATCAAGGGACCTTTATCCAGGGTTGTAGGATACCCTTCTCTTTGGATTAAAATAATCTTATTGTTACTTGTTTTTCTTTTACAAGTTGTTTTAATTCTGCTGTTGTATCTTAAGTTTGTTAAAGTTATAAAGTATAACTTTCTTATACTTTGTAATTATGTTACTCTAATTATATTACAGATTCTATACGCTTTAAGTTATAATATTTCTTTTAAGAAATTAGAAAAATGTTTCTTTAAGAGGTCTTGTGAATGTTTGTTTAACCTTGTTAAACTTAACTTTAAAGGTTCCAAAGGAATTTTAAAAGTATACAATTCACCCCCCCCCCCTCTTGTATATTGAGCATCTAGATTCTTATTTCGATCCTACACTAAATTCCCTATAATTTTATGAAAAAGATATACATCGAATAATAACACCATATATGTGGGGTTGGAGTTTGAAAGTAAAAGTGCATTAAAAAATGTGCTAAAACAATACCACATAGAGTGAAATTTATCATTTACGGTTTATAAGTCCAAGAATTAAAAATATCTATTCATTGTGAAAAATATGGGCTAGAATGTAAATTTTTAATGTGGGAAATATATGAAAAAAATTTGCATGTTGGAAGATAACTAAACTGGAAGGCCCACAAACTTGTGTATATCGAAGCTTTTCACAAGATCACTCTTCATTTGATGCAGAGTTTATATCGATTATTATTATAGAGATGATACAACTGTGTCAAGATATTCATGTGTCCCTTGAACAGGAACAAATACAATAGTTGTTATATATAAGATATCCAATGAAAAATCTTGGAATGCAAAACAAAAGAAAATCGTGAAAGTTTTTGGTTATTAGGATGAATCATATGCAATTTTGTCACATCATATGGGATTTTTATATCACAAAAAAATCAGGCTATTTATCATTTGGAAACTATTGAGTATATCTCCCCAGATCACTAAGATGATCAAACAAAGGTGAAGCTCCATAGGCTATTTTGGGCATTCAAGCCATGTATCACTACTTTCCCATATTTTAAGCAATTCATGTAAGTCGATGGAAATTTTCTTTATGGAAATTATATAAGTGTTTTACTTATTTCTTCCACATAGGATGGTAATTATAGCAACCCTACTTTTTCTCTCATAACTATTACATCATTTAAAATATAAAAAACATAACTACATTACAAATCCAGGATCCAAAGGTTTAGTGCCTTGGGAAAATTAGACATATACATAACTTTTACATAATAAAACATGAAAATTATTTAATTCCTTCATCTCTATATTCCTAGTGTCCCTATCATTCTTCTTAGTACAAATAATCACCTGAGGATATAAATCAATGAAAGGTGTTATCTAAAATCCCAGAAAGAGGATAAATAAATGAAATGCATCAATATAACACGAGTGAGAATAATCATCATCATCATAACATAAGCATATGGTTATTATCAACATCATGAGGGAAAAATGGATAAAGTCATGTAATGTTACAATGCATAAAAAGGAAACATCATGTCTTAGTGGTCAAATACCACACATAGTTGTGAACAAAGATAAAATCATGTTCACGCATAAGAAATGTGAATAATCATAACATCAGCATTGTGAAAAAAAGATAGCATCATGTCATAAATATTTCACATTATATCACAAGATACATCACATTACCAAATTTATTGGAGGGATATATAATTCTGGTCTCACCCGTCACATTATAACATTTACATAATCATGCATTCCACATAGAATGTATATCAATCAAAGTCATGAAGTAAACCCAAAGAATATAATGGGTTTAATAAGGATTTCATAAATCATACATTCATGAATAAACATTTTTTTTACCAAATGAATAAGTTAAATCATACTTGAACATAATACATCATTATTCTTGAGTGGATAATAAGTATTTCAATTGGAGTAAAATACGATGTTTTGGAAATTGAAGATACTTTGAAAAAATATATATAATTTTCTTAGAAAACTTTTTGATATGGTAGGAACATTTATATCCTAAAAGGAAAAGGGAAATAAAATTTTAAGAACATAATATTAAAATTAATACCTTGTAAGAGAGAATAACCCAAAGAAAGAAATTGGGTTTGAGAATTCCCTTACCTTAATTCCCGCTTAATTTTGACGCTTTTGCGCCTCCTGAATAATAAACTTATATTTATTAAAAAATTGATCCATAATTGAATTATAATAATTTATAAAACTTTTTATCAATTATAATAATTTTATTATATTTATTAATTTCCTTTTATGGAATTGAAGCATTTTGATATCATATCTTTCTTAAAAATTTCCTATTTTTCTTTGATTTCTCTATTTTCTTAAATGTAATTTATACATTAGTATAATTAATTAAAAAATATTATAACACATATAATTACATGTTTAAATATTATATATAGTTTATAATATTCATCCTTGATTATAGTTATATTTTTTTACATGGAAATGTCTTCATAGGTGGTTAACCGACCTTTGACGGGACATTGTCGGGAGAGCATGAAGGAGAAGTTTAAAATATATATATATATATATATATATATATAGTAGTATGATACTTAGAGTAGGTTAAAATCATTAATAAAATGTTAACTTACTACCTAATTGATTATTTTAATGTTTGGTTGCGAAAGTGTTAGTGGAAAAATAAATAAAAGAGGAATAAGAAATGAAAAAGAGAGAGAAGTGGATCAGAACTTACTTAATCCTCAGTGTAACTTTTCTTGTATGATACTATAACTCCTTGGTGATTGGATTTGAATTGCTCCATAACATCCCTAAGTATTCTAATGGTATTTAGAGGGAGTATTTGGGTATATATTGAGATTTTTAATGGGTGGGAGGAGTGGTTTTTCAAGGGGAGGGAGAGGGGTTATTTATACTTGAGGAGAGGGGTATTTTTATAATAAAATATTGAATAAAATATTATATCAAAGGTAAAACCTATAATAGTGAATTTTTAACATTATAAATAATATATTAATATAATATAATGGTTTTAAGACTTTAAATCTTCTTTATAATTCGAATTAATAATTTATTAAAAAGGAAAGTGGAATGAAAGAAGAATTGTTATTTTAAGGAATCACTTTTGACTTCAGGTTTTGGAAAGTTCATTTTAGGTTTGGAAATTGAGTTTATTGTATTTTAATGAACCATTTATGAAATTAAATATACCATGGCAGAAACTAAAGTTATATAAATTATTATTTCATTATTACATCATGAATGATGTAATTTGAGTTACACAAGTTATGTGGAAAACAATGTTTTTACTATTCACCTAAAAATTGAAGTATTTCAAAAAATTACCAAAAAATAACCCTTGGATAATTTAAATTTAATTATTTCAAAAATTATATTAATTTTATTAAAATAAATTTATAAAATAGGTAATTTTAATTTTTAATATAAAAATTATGACTTTTAAGAAATACTTTAAAATGCAGTTTATTAAAAATGTGATTATATTTTCTTTGAGTTTTTTAATCATGATATTTATTTCATGGAATTATAAAATTTATATTTACATAGATTAATCATAATAAATATTATTTTTGTTACAATTTATTATTTGAGGTAAATTTACTATTTCAACGGTCAGTTTACTATTCCCAACAGCCAGATTATTATTCCAACAATCACATTACTATTCCAATAGTCATTTTAATTCCTATAAATACCACTTCATTCATTTACTTAATATTCAACACAATTCCTCTGAAGGTTCTATATTTATATTTTCTATAATGTTGTTTGGTTTACAAATATTTTTCTTATTCTCTATAGTGTTTGTAGTGGGGATGATGATTCTAGTAGATTGGGGCGATCCATATTTTCTCATTTTAGATTTTCTATTTTATATTTTTTGTCTAGTTGTAATGTTTGGAATTTTAATTGGTTTCATTGCTGATTAATGTAACAATATTTATTAATGAAATAATATTTTTGGTGATATATTTATATTTTTATGTGTATAATATTATATAATATGATACAACACACATTTATTCAAGAAATCAATATTAATAATAAAAATTGGGTCATTATAGTAATCATGATCCTCTATCACTTTCATTTTCTACTACTAAAAAGGATAGTTTGGAATCCTATTTTTTTTTTTGGGATGTATATGAATTTATGTCACATAAACCCAGGGAGTGTATATGATATCTAATCACCGCCGAGGGATTATAAAGGTCATTAACAATGATGGAGTTTCATGGAAGGAACTGAATGATTATCATCGATATTACATTAGACATATTACTATTAATGTGAATAAGTATTTCAGATATGAGGTAATAAATAAGGTTATCGTCAATTTGGGTATGTTTATTTAAACTTATATTTTTTCGAGAAAAAAAATAATATCCTTTAAAAAACATTATTCTATTATGATTTCAACATAAATTCACCAAAAATAAAAGTTTGATAAATGAATTTAATAAATTAAAAAGGCTAATAAATATGTGTATGATTATATGATATGGATTTCAAAGGAAAAAACGGTCATTATCATATGATGGTGGTAAGAGATATGGTCATATGATCACTAATATTATGAAGTGCATAAATAGGGACTTCAAGGGTGTGCACAAACTACCTATCACAGGGTTAGTATAGGAGACATTTTATAGATGGGTGAATTACATTGTTGAATGGTCCCAATAGGCTTATCAGAGGATGAAAAATGGAATTCATGTTGGTCAGAATTTACAAAGTGGTGTAAGAACCTTTTTTCTATGAGGTAAAAATCCTTTAAATTTTAGTCCAATTTTTTATCTTGGAACTTTTATGGAATCCTAATGAGGTCATGGAAGTTTCTAGGGTGTTTGGGGATTGTTCGGAGCTCAAAACCCTGGTTGGTGAAATAAATTTAAAGAACCTTTGTGATAATTTTTTTTAACAAAGTTTTTTTTTTGACAACTAAAATTTTGGTATAAGAATGTTTTTGTTATTAGGATCATACCAAGCCCATATAAATGAGGTTTTGTATGAAATTTGAAAGATTCTGAATGTTCAAACCCAAACATAAAGGGGGTAAAAGTTTTTTATTTGTGAAAGTTGTATTCCAGACACAGAAGATCAGACTAAGAAGCACCAGAATCAGAATGTATGAATGAGTTGCACTAGTCATAGGAGTCATCATAAAGATAAAGTAGTTGATCGAACACAACATCAGTATCAGATCCAGTGGCATGAATTTTAGATTCATATGACTTGGCGTTTTTTAGAAAATATGAAGTTATAGAGTGAGAACGTCATAATGATGCTGAAGAGGGTGTTTTAAGAAAGTAAAGTTATGAATAAAAAAGTTCTTAAACTTTCTAACCTGATCCAGAAAATGATTTTATAGTTAGTAATTCTAAAATATCATAAGTTAATCGAAACAATTATGATGAAATACTTATGAATATAAGAGGAGAAGTTCTAAAAATCAATTCAAAGTCACCATAAAATCTTAAAGTATCGAACATAAAAGCTTTTAGAAGTCTGAATAAGTTATGACTGATGAAGTTTGAAGGATTTCAAAGTTGTTGTGTGAAGTCTTCATTAGATACAGAACCTCGTAATTATAATTGCATCATTATGAGTTCATCAGAATAAAAAATATGAGAAGATGAAGATGTTGGTTTTTTAGTTAGACTAATAAGCCAGATATACAGATCATCATTTCCAAAATAATTAGAGGTAGAAATTATTGGTTAATGAATGCTTTATTTTATTATAATCATAGAATGAAAATAAGTTACTATAGGTAAAGGTCCATCAGACGTGGTGTGCCATCAAGTCAATCAGACTGACTCTGATAAGGAAATTCAATTAGACTAACTCTAAGGAGGAATTTCAATTAGACCAACTCTAATGAGAAATGTATATTCTAAAAAAACTATAATAGTTTCCTCATAATGAGCTAAGAAAGTTCCATCAAATTAAATCTGGGGCAGGAAGGGATATTGGTGCTAAGAAAGAAGATATAATTAGATTCACCTAATTGTACTAAAGAAAAGTAAGAAAGTTTAGGATCGCTGATTACAGAAAATACTCATGAAGATTCTAGAATATCTATGAATAGTTGAAGTGGTTAAAAATGAAATTAAAATATTTTTAGATCTTGGAATTTTTTAATTTGAGAGAGTGGGTAAATTTAAGTTTCCCTCATTTTTTATTTTGGTTTTCCTATAAATAGTTTCTTAGTACATTTGTACTTTGTAACTTTTCATGGAAGCGAAAAGGCCTAACACTAAAGAATTTGAGTGAAAGTTCCTTCTGGATAGAGATCTCATTAGAATATCAGACATCTGTTGTTTTTGTTAATCGGACTGAGAAACATCATTTTTAGAATATCATACTGAGTCGATCAGACTGAGGAATATCAGACTGAGTTTTTTATCAGAGTTTATGAAGTTCATATTGATAAATGGAATGTCATATTGATTTGATCATACTGATTAAATTATATTGGGTTCATCGGACTGAATGTCATCATATTCAGGGTCATCGAACCTAAGAACTTTTGGGAAGAAAATTGAACAAAGTATTTTTAATTTTTTTTGGATCAATTTTTTTATAAGAAAACATTGTAAACCGACAAGAGTTATTATAATCTTTCCTATCATGATATAGAAGGTGTATAATAGGAGTTGGAACAAATTGTATTCACTTATTCATAATAGTGAATTTCTATAGATCTATGGGAGTGGTTATAGTAAGGATGTGGGTTATCACACTGAGGTTGAACCTTTTAAATCTCATGTTCTTTACTTTCTTTCCTTTTTTTGCATGCATGAGTATTTACAAAAAAAATATGATAAGGATATGAACTTTAATAGTTTGTAGTGGTTAAGTTTTAAAATGTATTAAAACTTATAAATTTGAACAAATGATTCAACCCCCCCTAAATTGTTATTCGATCCTTTGAAACTTTAATTGTTGTTAGAGGAAATGTTCCCTTATTGAATCCTTATCAAATATAATATCAATTTTGTAGACAGTAGAGTAATTCCTATATTTGATGGAAAAAATTATTATGGATGGAAATATAGAATGATTCATTATCTCATATCTCTTAGTATAGAATTTTTTGATGTTATTACAATTGGTTTTTCACCTATTAATAATGATGCCCCAATGACTTTTTATGATAATAAAAATATCAAATTTGATGGAAAAGTTATAAATTTCATCATTACTTCCTTATCATAAAATTTTTATATGAAGGTGATGGGTCTCAAAACTTCTAAGAGTATGTGGGACAAGATGGAAAGTATTTTCAAAGGTAATACAAAAGTGAAGGAATAAAAGTTAAAAATCTTGAATAATAAGTATGAAGACATCATAATGAGAGATAAAGAAACTATTGATGAATAATTCACAAGAGTAAATGAATTTTTTGACAACATTATAGGATTTAGATAGTTCTTGGAAGATTCTAAAATTGTGAAGATTTTTATGAGAAACTTTCCGAACATGTTTGATTATGAAATTTACTCTTTAAAATATAAGGATGATTTATCTCTTGACGAATTTCATAGATTTATTATTTCTTATGAAATGAAGAAAACTCCAATGTTCAAAACAAGATAAAAGATTAAATGACTTTTGATTCAATGAGAAGATTGAAAATACAAGATGTTGATGATGTTGATCCTTGTGAATTTTATGATAAATAGGATGATGAGTTGAATGAAAAAATCATGTCTCTTATATCTAAGAACTATCTAAGAGGAAGAAGAAAGTATGGAGGTAAAATTCCTCTCAGATGTTTTGAGTTTGGTGGAATAAGACACTTTGTTATGAGTTGTACTAAGAAGGAAGTTAGAGAATATTGAGATGATTCTGATGAAAAATCTCAATGAAAAAAGTGTAACAAAAGTTATAAAGAATAAAATTCATCCAACAAATCTAAAAATAATTTTAATGGGAATAAGATTAGTATGTTTAGTAAGAAATATGAATCAGACACAACTGACAACGATTATTTGGAAGATGAAAGTTCAGAAAAATTCAGAACCTTCATTGCCAAAGTTTAGAAAAAAAAGATTCCTCAGATGGTTAAGAAGGTGGTGAATAATCATATAGAGAGTATCAAATCATAATAGAACTTATTGCATGTATTGAGAAAAAAAATATTCTCAAGAAATAAATTGGAGTAATGAATAAAGATTTTGAATAAATTTCTAAAAGAAAAAATATATTTCATTAAGAAGGAGGAAGAATACATCCATGAGATATTAAGTTACAAACTTATAATTGATGAACAGGGAAAGATATCTGAAGATATCAGTAAGAAGATGGAAGCTAAGAAAGAATAATTTAATAACTGTCAATCAAAACTTCTTAAGTCTGAAAGTACATTTAGGAATATGAATGAAAACTTCAACAAGGATTTTTAAGTAAAGGTTGAGACTTCTAAATTTACTGATAAGGATCAAAACAAGAATCAGGTGAAATCACCACTCACCAAAAATACTATTTTATCTAATAATTATAACATCTTAGGTTCTTGAAAAGTTGTTGGTAAATCATGGGTGGAGAAAGGATGTGATAAACCTATCACATCTAAAAAATTTGAAAACTCACTCATAAGGAAAGATGTTCTATGTCCTGAGTATGATAAAGCTAAAATAAGTTATAAAACTCAACAAAGTTTCTATAGAGAAAGATATTTATTCAGTAGAAAATAAATATTTTATGTCTATTTTTTCTGTTATGGAATCTATGGGCACAAATCTTATAACTTTTTGTATAACTTTTCACTTCTTGGAAGAATTTTTGAACAAAGAGAAGGCAATAGTGGAAGAATGATGAGTAAATTTCCTAACCCACATGAAGTTAAAAAGGTAAAAACTCAATATGTTAGAAACTTTCAAACAAAAAATCAATTTGAATATCTAGAATAAGTTTGTGGAAGATTTGATCAGGCTGGTCATCATGAAGAAATATGGGGCACAGGTACTGTACCAGTACTATAGCGGTACTGTAGCAGTGGTGGCACTGTTCATCAGCAGGGACTGTAGCGGCGGCAGGGCACTGTAGCGGCGGCAGGGCACTGTAGCAGTGGCGATACTATGAGGTACTGTAGAAGTAGGTTACTATTCACAGAATGTGAATTGGCCTTAGAATTTGGGCCTACGGGCCATGTAATGGGCTACAAGACCACTGGGCCTTCGGGCTATGTAATGGGTTTCCCTCTACCCAGTTAAAAGAGGACTTTGCTTTGATTTAATAATAAAAATGAGGCTTCAGCCCCAACCTTTTAAAAAAAAATATGTATGACACTCTTTCTAGAATAAGTTTCTTATGGTAGAAAAGAAAAAGAATCTAAAAAAGAAGAAAATTGAGGAAAGATCCTTTGTTGTTGAGACAAATTTGAAAGTAAGTAAAAGGAACAATCTATGGATACTTGATAGTAGTTGTTCTTCACATATGATAGGTTATATAAAAATCTTGAAACATGTTGAAATTAATGATGGATAAATAGTTACCTTTGGTAATGATAGTTCCTTAAAAATTAGAGGAATCAGAATAGATGAGATTGAAGCAGAAAAGTTGAAATCTAAGGAAGTTTTATTTTTTGATGGGCTAGAACATAACATACTTAGTGTAAGTCAACTTTGTGATGATGGAAAAGAAGTTATATTCAAAAAATATTCTTATGTTATCAAAAGTGTGAAAGTTGGAAAAGTTATTACAAAAGGAGAAAGAACCAGTGGGAATCTCTTCCAAATATGAGAGTTTAATAACTCCTATTATTTTAGTGTTTAAGATAAAAATAAGTTGTGGAACAAAAGACTTGTCCACCTTGGGAAGAAAAAAATGAACAAACTTTATAAATTTTATGATGTCTGTTATTTTATATGATTAAAATGAAGAGATGAATATGTTTGTGTTATTTTTCAAAAAGGTAAGATGACTAAAAAAATTCATAAGAGATTTGAGATTCAATATACTAGACCTCTTGAGCTTATTTATTCTGATTTATTTGGACCTGCGATACATAAATCAACAAAAGGATATCTATAATTCATCACTTTTATTGATGATTTCAATCGAATGAAAAACATCATGTTTATGAAACAGAAGTGAGAGGTTGTGGAAATATTCTAGTTTTTCAAAAAAGAAGTTGAGAAATAAATTGGGGTTTATATAAATAAGTTGATAATAGATAATAGTACCAAATTCAAAATCAATAATTTTGAAACTTATCAAAAAAATCATGGTATAAAACATCAGTATAGTTCTCCCTATACTCCACAACAAAATGGAGTAGTAGAGAGAAAGAATAGAATTTTGGTAGAAATGGGAATAAGTATGTTAGTAGAATAAAAACTTTCAAAATTTTATTGTAAAGAATATATTAGTACTGCTATACATGTTCAAAAAATATGCTTGTTGAGATCAGAAACCAACATGACTTCTTATAAAATGTGGTATAACAAAAAACCTTCCTTGAAGCACTTCAATGTTTTTGGAAGTCCATGTTTACTAAAAATAAAAAATCCAAATATGGTAATGTTTTATGATAAATCTAAGGATGTAATTTCTATGAGTTATTAACCCAATGGAAGAAGTTACAATTGTTGGAACAAATTATTACAAAGGTTAGTGGACTCATATGATGTGAAAGTAATTGAAAATCAAAATTCCTTAACAAAATTTGTTGATAATGATGGGGAGGATAAACTATATATTTCCAATGATAGTGAAAGTAATTCAAAACATCATTAACAAGATTTAGGATAATCATGTGATGAGGAAAGTTTAGTTGTAAAACAAACTTTTAAACTTCCTACCTTACAAAAACACGTTGAGTCTGAAAACATTATTGTAAATCAGAAGGCTCCAGTTCAGACCAGAATAAAGTTGAGATTATAAAATTATACATCACTTATCTCAAAAGTTGAATTCTAATTAGTTTCAAAATCTATTTAGCAAAACGAATGGGTGGATGATATGAATGAAGAGTTGGATCATATTTATAAAAATGAAACATGGGAACTTGTTCCACCACCAACAAATAAAAATGTTATCGGAAAAAAGTGGGTTTATAGAAACAAATAGAATGAGCATGAAAAAGTTTCAAGAAACAAAGAAAGACTTGTTTATAAAGGATTTTCATAGGTGTAAGGTGTGGTTTTTGAAGAAATTTTTTCCCCAGTTGTAAGATTAGAAACTATTAGATTGTTTCTATTAGTGGCCACACATCAGATTTGAAAAGTGTATTAGGTGGATGTAAATATATCTTTCTCACATATTGATATTGAGGAATAAGTTTACATTGAACAACATTTTGGTTTTCAACTTGATAATATGAAGACAAGGTTTTTAGAATTAATAAATCCTTTTATGGGTTCAAAAAAGCCCTGCGTGCCAAGTATTCAAAACTTGACGGCTATTTGAGAATGTTGAATTTTTCTAAAGTAAAGGTTGACAGTAAATTATATGTGAAAGAAGTTAAATCAATTATAATAATTTTTATTGTGTATGAAGATGATATAATTTTTGCTGGAAAGGAAGAAAAAAAATTTAAATAATTTTCTGAGTAAATGAAGAAGAATTTTGAAATGTCAATGTTGGGAGAATTAACTTTCTTCCTTAGCTTGAAAGTTCAACAAAAATAAAAGTAAATTTTCTTATCTCAAGAAAATTATTCTAGGGAATTGTTAAATAATTTTGGGATGGTAGAATCAAAAAATGTTTCAACTCCTATTTCTATGAGAAAAAAATTGAGTAAAGATGATTCTATAAAAACTGTGAATCAAAAATACTTTTGGAATCTGATGGGAAGTATAATTTACCTTATATACTCAAGACCTGATATTGTTTATGCTGTGACTTTGTATTTCAGTTATCAAAGTAATCAAAAATAATTACATATTTTGATATAAAATAGAATTATGATATATGTGAAGGAAAAAATTCGCATGGGTTGTTATGAAAAATAAATTATGAGATGAAGTTTCATGGTTATACTGATGTTGATTAGGCTAGAGATTGTAATGATAGAAAATAAACCTCAGGAGGAATATTTTTCTTGGGTGAATGTTGTGTGAGTTGGCATAGTAACAAACAAATTTTAGTAACTTTAAACACAATGGAATAAGAATATGTTACAACTACTCAGGCTTGTACTAAAAGTTTGTGGATGAAATCTCAGCTGGAAGACTTGAAAGTGAAATTTTCTAAACCATTGAAGATACTTTGTGACAATCAAAGTATGAATGATATTTCTCAAAATTATATCCAACATTCAATATCAAAACACATTGATATAAAATTTCACTTTATAAAAGATAAATTTTTTATTAGATATGTTATGTTGGAATATATATCAACAAAGTATCAAATTGCAGGTATCTTCAAAAAATCTAGGTCGAAAGAGAGATTTTTGGAATTAAGGATGAAAATTCATTTTTATCCTCCTCCCACGACTTCATAAGCCTTATAAGAAAATACCCCCACCATGATTTGGATTATGTTAAAAAGGGGGGATAAAAAGTAACAACTTTATACTTTGTAAGAAGTTTTCACTTGTCCTTCGTTAATGAATCTGAAGCTATGGTTATCGTAAAATGGGTTAGAGAAAAAGAAAAGGGAAAGAAAAAAAGAAAACTAAGAGGAAAATATAAAAGTTATGGGGAGTTTATATTAACATGGTCGCAAAATTTTCTTGTCACTAAGATATGTAATTCCTTCAAAAATATTACTTTATCTAGAATTGGGGTGTTAGGACACTCTCTTTTGAGAAAGTCTATGTTTTGATAAAATTTTAAAACAATGATTTTTTTACAAAATTTGAGTTGTGAAAAATTTCTGAGAGTTGGAAAATTTGTTAATGAGGGTTGTCAACAAATCAAAAGGGTGAGGTTTAAAAACCTTTATGATAATTTGTTTTAACAAAGTTTTTTGTTTTTGTTGAAAACTGAATTTTTTGTATAATAATTTTTTTGTTTTTCAGGATTGGACCAAGCCCATCGGAATGAGGTTTTGTAAGAAAGTTGAAAGTTTCTAAATGTTCAAAGCCAAAAATAATGGGGGAGAAAAAATTTATCTTTGTGAAAGTTGTTTTCTAGAAATAGGTTTATGGTAATAGAAGATTAGACTGAGAAGAACCAAACTCAGAATGTCTGAATGAGAAACACCAGTTGTATGAGTCATTAGAAAGATGAAGTAGTTGATCAGACATAACATCGGTATCAGATCCATTTCCATGAAGTTCAGATTCATCATATTCGGAAAATCTAAAGTTACAGGTGAGGAAGTCAGAATGATACTAAAGATGATGTTTTAATAAAGTAAAGTCTGGAGTTAGAAAGTTCTTAAAATTTTATGAATTTAATCCAGATGATTCTTTTCTGGTTTATAATTCTAAAATATTATAATTTATATGAAATAATTATGATGCAAGACTTATGAAGAAAAGTGGAGTGGTTCTAGAAATCAAGTCAAAATTTCTATTAGATCTAGAATACTAGAAACATAATCTCTCAGAAGTCTGAATAAGTTATTACTAATGAATTATAAAGGATTTTAATGTTTTTGTGTGAAGTGTTCATCGGATGCAGAACCTCACAATGAGAATTCCATAATAATGAGTTCATTGGCACGAAGAAATGTGAGAATATGAAGATTTTTGTTTTTTAATCATACTGATAAATCAAATATACAGATCATCAGATCTATAAGAATCATAGGCATAAATTTTTGGTTTCTGAATGTTTTCTTTTGTCGTAATTAGAGAGAGAAAAGAAGTTTTTGTAGATATAAGTCCATCAGACGTGGTGTTCCATCAAATCAATCAGACTGACTCTAATAAAGAAATTCAATAAAATTGGCGATGAGTAGGAAATTAAATTATACTAGCTCTAATGAGAAAGATCAATTTTGGAAAAAAAACTGGAATAGTTTCATCATAATGAGACAAGAAAGTACATCAAATAGAAGATGAGCCAGGAAGGAAGATCAAATCCACGAAAAAAGATATAATTAGATTCACCTAATCAGAATGAAGAAAAGTAAGGAAGTTTGAGAAGTCTGATTATGGAAAAGGCTTAAGAATATTCTATAATATTTATGAAGAGTTGAATTGGTCAAAGTTGAAATTCAAATATGCATAGATCTTAGAGTATTTGAATTTGAGAGAGTATGGAAAGTTTTCAATTTTCTCGTCTTTTCCATTATGGGTTTTCTATAAATAGTTTCTCATTACATTCATACTTTGTAACTTTTCGTAGAAGAATAAATGGAGGAGCAATGAAGAATTTGAGTGAAAGTTCCTTTTAGAAAAATATCTCATTAGAAGATCAAACATCTGTTGTTTTTGTTTACCAGACTGTGAAATATCATTTTGAGAAGATCATACTGAGTCGTTCATGATGATAAATAATGAAATAAGTTTTTGAGAAGAGTTTGAGAAGTGTAGATTGAGATAGGGAAGATCCTATTGATTTGATCATACATGGTCAATTTTACTGGGTTCATCGGACTAAAGGTCATTGGATTTATGTTCATTAAACCCTATAACTTTTGTGGAGAAAATCGAACAAAGTCTTGTTGCTTTTTTTTAGATCAATTATTTTATAAGAAAAAAAATTAAACTAACGGGAGTAGGTATAATCTTTCCTACCAGGATATAGATGGTGTATAATGGGATTTAGAACAAGTTTTATTCACTTATTCATAATAGTGAATTTCCATAGACCCATGGGAGTGGCTATTTAAAGGCTGTAGCTTCTTACACTGAGGTCGAACCTTATAAATCTCATGTGGTTTACTTTATTTCATATTTTTTCATGCATGATTATTTAAAAAAATATAATAAGGATATAAAATTTAAAAGGTTTCAGGGGTTAAGTTTTAAAAAGTATTGAAACCTATAAAAAGTGAACAGTTGATTCACCCCCCCCCCCTTCTCAATTGTTATTTGATCCTTTAGAACTTTAAAATAAATGGGCCACACAATTAATATAAATTTCACTTCCCATCCCACATGATTTTTTGTAACCGTGTGGGGAATTTAAAAGGGAAAATAAGGGTGCATGGATTTCTCTAACCATTCTCCTAGGGTCTTACTCCCATACTGACTGTCCATAGTTTTTAGCATAGCCAAATGGAATAGTTGGAACATAGTTTCTCAAATTGTGTGGGTTCCCTCTTGAGGTAGTGAGGTGCACATGGTTGGCACACAGTTTGGCTAACCATGTGTCCAAACTGTGCAACCTAGTAATTTTTGGGTAAAAAGACGATTTTCCATTGTGTATTTAAAACATAAATCATACTCTCTATTTCTTATTTCCAGAAATAGGAGTATTTCTTTTCTCATATTGGAATCTCTCGTGCTCACCCACCTAGATTCGATGATATCTCATCCATATGAATTCTAGTTGAGCTTATGTTCATCTTATTGGATTCCTCCATGTTTGAACTTCATTCATTAGGCATAGTTATTAATTCATCCTTACCTTTATGACACTATTTTGATGCATGCTCATATGACCTATTTTTAGGGAATTGATCCTTTCTTCCATTTTCTTCTGATCCAGACCAGACTAAGGGTTGATACTAGATGAAAATAGTGTTATAGGTATATGGTCGGTGGTCTATCACTTTTTCCTAAAATTCTCACCATTTTATAAACTTTTTTCATTGTTCACAATCCATTTTCACTGAGTATTTCCTATTTAATTCATATTCTATGCTTATAATCATTATGCTCATATTATAGATCCCTTTTTATACTTTACCATCATGTCGTTGGATGTTGGAACCTCAATGTCATTCACCCCAAGTAGGGTGTGCTCCCTTTTTCCTTTAGTAGATTTTTTATGAATATTTGTGCCACTATTCAGGTGATATAGACTTGAGCTTGATAAAGGTAAGTTTTTTAATTAAATAATTGATTTTTTAATTGTTAAATGGAAAGTAAATTATAGATATAACTTGACCCTTCTAAGTTAAGTGTTCCAATTAATTGATGAACCCTTAAAATTTTTAATGAAAAGTATATTTATAGATATCACTTGTTCTAGTTAATTATAACTGGATTGCATATGGTTGCATGTCCTTATCCCACCTTTTCATGCTTATGAAAGGTAAAGGAATGAACCTACTAACTGAATATATAATTAAATTAATAAATGATTTCATATTCTTGATATACCTTGTCGCATTAATGAATGGTAATGGAATGAACATAATGACTTAATAAAAGGAAGGAGAATTACATGGCCTAAATTAAATAATGATATATGTATAATGTGAGTATTAAATATGGACCTTTTTATCTTTATAGGAGTGGTTATATTTGATCCCACCTTGGATTCCTGAGGGAATTCCTTGAGCACTTAGAGGACTCCATTCCAATTCAAGGATCCATTCTCCAAGGGAGATACCCACATTGTAACATGGTCCTTATCTAGTAGAGAATTTCCTACATGACATTGTAGGATCCCTTCACTTTCTTTCTGATATTAGGATGTCTCATATACACTCCTTGGATCCATATTGACATATTTAGACACATGGATACATGGATTCACCCCATTAGTCCTAGTTATGTTTAGCCCATGATTACCTTGGATAAGATCCTTAGACTCAGTTAGAATCATTTATAGTGGAATGCCTTAGGATTTTCCCCTTGGATTACACTCAGACCCCTTTTCTAGACTACATGTTATTACTGTGATTTGGATTGACCCCTGAGGTCAAGGATTCCTTGGTTATTACATTGGATCCACTTCATTATTATCATCATTTAGGATTCCTTGGTTGTACCTTGGATCCTCTTTAGTTATCTTAATTATATTCAGTATGGTTGACACTTATTATAAACTAGAACATAAATAATTAAATGAAACTATTCAGACACTAGCTGAGGCGAAAGTAGGTATGGGATGTTTACATTATTGTAATTTATTTACTTCCATATATATATACCTACTTGCTATTTCGGTTTATATTCACAGATAGGGTTTGTATATATGTCGTTGGTGGTAGCCTAATAAGATTTATCTCACACCCAATTCAGGCCGCCTTTGATGTCTGAGTAGATTATATGTATGCAGGTGTTGATAATGTGAAGCATCCCTCTTTGGACGCCTGACTTGATTGCTTTCTTAGGATGGATCTTGGTAGTAGATGACCGGGCCTATGCTTGAAATTCTTGGATAGTTTTTGGATTTTTTTTATTCTTTTGTATATCATGTATTGTCTTATACCATGTATACCTATTTTCCAGTTTTTTAGATAAATAAAATGACATTATGATTTTGTAAATGATTTATTTTCTAACTTTTGGTTATTATATTCAGTTTGGATGTTTATTTTATTTGGGCTTCTTATCTTTTATTACACTTCCTCCATTGTGCTCCACTCTGACATGAGTTCATAGTCTCCCCACAGACACACCTTTGGACCTTATTTCTAGTTAGCAGTCTCTGGAATATGAGTAGGGGTGCTTTAGGCCATGTGGCCAACTAGGTTCGGGGTACCTTTGAGTAGAACCTAGGTCGGGACTTCACAAAGTGGTATCATATATTTTTCTTTTATTTTTTCTTATTGTTTTGGGGATTTAGACAGAAGATTAGAAAAATGTTGGAACTTGGTTATAATCCATGCCTGGGAATAGCTAACCCACATTCTGGGTAAATTCCAAGTTTCCTAGGAATGAGAAATTGATGTTATGTATCTTTCCTATTACAATTGATATACTTTCACCGTTGGGTGATTCGCATGAATTGTGATATTTGATATACTTTATGGATATTTGTCTTATCCTTTTAAGACAAGGAGCATTGTGACATGCATCATTATAGGAACTTATAATTCACACGCCATGCATATGACATGCCATATAGGTGCATTTCAATACTTGGATTGCTTTTGTTTCCAATGATTGTTGAGTGATCCATGGTTTTTATATATGCCTGTACTACTAAAATATTTTGTAGGGTAAGGTAATTAGTTATTTAATGTGTCAGAATAAATATAAATAGTGTTTTCCTATATATTTTGATAGTGACATATTAAATAGCTAGTTTCTAACCACATCAGCTTGTACCCCTAATCACATGATCTAGGCTTTGGATGCGATTGAGTGACTAATAGTTTCAATTTATTAGGTGTATGATCCCTCATGAATTAGAAGGGGTAATTTTCTGAGTTGATCCATCGTATTTTACCCATTACATTCTGAGACTTAATGTATAGGGGGTTGAATGAAATTAAATGGGTATCTCTTTGAGTTGTAAATTGAATGGGCCTTTATTATCTGGGAATGATGATCCATTTAATCAAACCTTGATATATGTAAATAATAAAATTTAAACTTAAAATGTGAAACATGACTTTTAAAATTAAATGGTTTATTGTAAATAAAGACGAAAAGTGTGATAGCCCCTTCATCTACTAGAACCCATGTAAATTAAACTTGAAAACTTACCAATACCTTGGCCTTCTGAGCGGGTAGTTGGGGTAGTACCATGGATATTGAACCCTTATTATTGTGTTCTACTTTCATTAGTAATTATATATGATCAAATATTGTTTCGAGGCATTTAATTAACATTTATAGGACTATTCCACCATGACATCCTCATGTCGTGTTCTAGGAGGGCGAAAACGACCATGCTCTTGAGATGGTAGGACCTGATCCGCCAATCTTACCTCCATGAGTTCCACTTGAGGAACCACCTACTATACCTGATCTGGGCACTAACATTAAAATTCATGAGAGTTTCCTATATCTGATGCAGTCCATTCAGGGTGCTCCATGACCTACACTTACTATGGTTGATCTGACTCGTGAGTTCTAGCAGTAGCATCCTCCCACCTTTTTGGGGGATAGAGGTCATTAGGCTGCTAATTATTGGTTGGAGTCTATTATTTCTATCATTGTTCATATGGAGATGCCTTCTAAGATGAGGGTAAAGCTTTCCACCTACATGTTTCATGATTCCACAAAGCGCTGGTAGGATGTGGATACTCCGGTTGGTCGTCATCAGGGCATGGTCTGGGTGGAATTTCCAGACTGCCTTCTATGATTACTTTTTCCCTCATACATTGAGAGTTGGATGATATATAGATTTTATGCACCTGTAGTATGGTTTTATTAATTTTATGGACTATTCATCACATTTTACTGAGTTTTAGTGCTTTGTATCGTTTCTAGAGGGTGATGAGCTATCGCGAGCGAGAGGTTTTAATGATGGGCTTAAGTATGCCATCTGCTCATAGGGAACTATTTTTCACCTCTCTACCTTTTTGAAGATTTCGAATCAGTATCTTATCACTAAGTGAAACTTGAGAGAAGCTAATAGTTCCGAGCATAAAGGTTCTGTGTCGAGATAGGGCAATAGTTTTTCTGGTATCATAAAGCATAGATTTTAGGATTCTCATCAGAGTAGTGGCAGCCAGAGTATCCACACTGGAAGCCCCGTTATATGCCATCAGTGTAGATGGTAGGGGTTTCTAAAGCCTCAATGTGATAGAGACCCTCTTGAGTGTCATGCATGAGGCCATATGGGTCATCATCGAAGATTTTGTCGGACCTTTACACCTACTTCTAGTGGAATAGGATTCGTACTAGCTCCACCTTTAGGGGTAGGATCAATTGCGCCTCGTCAGGCTAGGAGTTGGAGTATCATCACTAGGACATGTCAAGGAGGAGGTCATAGACATGGTAGCTAGACTTCTAATTATTTGCGCCAGAAGTGATGACATGCTCGAGGTAGTCTAGTTGTAGCACAAGGCTGTAGATTAGGTTAATTACATGATTTATATCCAATACCCAAAGATTGGAGTGTAAGAACATCTAAAGCATGAGGTACTATTCCAGTATCCTCCACTATTATATCTACTTTATTCGATACTGGTGCTTCTCAATCCTTTATCTCCTTATCGGTCGTGGAAATTCTTGGGCTAGAAATTTAGTACTTCTGTGGGGTGATGACCCTTAACACACCAATGGGAGTGCAGTCAGAGGGAATGCGCTAATGTAGGGATTTCCCCATTGAGGTAGGAAGTTATCCCTTATTATGGGGTGTCACGACCTGCCTTCTCCAATATGAGGGAAGGTACGACAAAGTTCCCTACCCTTCCTTCCTCAAGGTGAAGGAGAGATAATGACCACTGAGTCCCAACTTCAGTGGGCCCTGGAGTGGAGACTAGCACCAAGGGTATATAATCTCACATAAATGGAAGGCATTAACCTTTTTATAGAACATGATCAGGAGATAAGATGGTAAATCCCAGCAACACCAAGGACTAAAGGTAAAAGTAAATCCAATAATCCATTCCCACATGAATGTTCAAAAGTAAAGTTGATACAAACTAAGATAAAACTCCCAAATAATGTACCAAGGAAAAAAACTAAGCAGCAACAATAACTATCTTGATTCCTAATCTATTAATGTCTATCACAATCTACAGAGTCCTACTGGAAACCTGAAAATAGTTTTTACATATATAGGGTGAGAATACAAGTATACTCAGTAGGGAAACTAAAGCTACTCATGCACAAGTGATGGAACATACTAATTCCCCTTTGAGAAAACAATAGAACCTCAAGCACCTACCAAGGAATACTAAACAGCCCAACCTCACAAAGGAACACTCACCCAAGTAATGCAATTCAAGTAAAGTAATAATATAAGTACATCGACATCTGGGTACCCCGCACCACTTTCCCACTAGTTAACTTCTCGTTCCTAACGATCTAATGTCTTGATGCTTCCACTCTTCCCACATGAAGTCCCACTACCATAACCTGTCCCCACACACCTAGGCCTCAAACCACTCACAACCACACCTATAGACACCTGGTCCACAACAACCACCACCATGCCCGAAGACACATGGGCCTCAACAACCGCACACTGCGCCCGAAGACACATGGACCTTATCCCAAAGATACTTGGGAAAACATACCTGGCCCAGAAACACCTGATCCCCTCATCCAAAAAAAACCTTTTCCCAAAGAATCTTGGAATATGGTAATCCTCAATCCATTACAGCCTACCCGAATATGCTCAAGCGGAAAGATCTGGAAGAGGGTGCGAGGAAGAAAATGAGTAACCATCTATCCATCCTCCCACTGGGATGTTGGGAAAGACACCCTCCCCCATGAAATGGAGGTGTTCGGCACATAGTGCTCAACAAGGGTGGGGTGTATATAGAAATAACAAGGGACTGAAATCTATATATATATAGGTAATCAAATAATCATCCCCAACCTATAGGTTTCACACGAACAGACAACAAACCCACACCAACACCGCTTTTGCTACTACCCCTATATGCGCAACCATATAACAACCATTGACAAGTATAAACCCAACCCCATTTTTTCAAATTACATTTATTTATTTAAGGGGATTCACTTTAAATTATTCCAAAACTATCGGGAAACTAACAACTGTAACCATGCCAAGCAACGGACAAAACCAAACTGCAGTCCCACTACACAACAACACAAAACTAGACTTGCAGTCCTATTGCACATCCCTATTCAACTCCTGAAAACTGTCATTTTTCAAAATGATATCGCCCATTCCTTATCTCACAGCCCATCCCTATATCCCCACTGCCCAAATAAATCCCCAATGAAGTCCCACTACATAACGAGTTCGTAACCACACTGCAGTCCCACTGCTCGACATCGCTTTGCGACCACAACACAACATAAAGGAATTTCAGCTGCCTAAAAGTTCATCCATTCCACATTCAATCAATCTCTCATACTGAGATACAAATACACCCCCATGTACTACCCCACATACCAAGCCCACAGAACCCAGATCAGAACACACAGCACATAACCACAACTATAAAACCAAACTTTTTCAAATTTAACCAACAGGGGTTCTTTAAATTTTCACTTGAATATAATCAGGGTGATCACATAATAGTTTTGATCCTGGGTCATACCTTTATATAACTAATTGTTTGTGATTAATCAGATTTCATGTTACATCTTTACATCAAAACATCACAACGAAATAGATCACCACCAGTGCACAAGAAAAGACCACCAATGGCCATAATTTTTAGAAGGAATGCAGTCACAACATCCATAAAAGAATCAAAGATAACAAAATAAAATAGGCTACCAACATCAAACTACACCCTACCCATTGTTTTATTTTCATGAGTTATCTTTTGGTCATATTAAATCCTTGTTTAATTCTCGTTTTAAGAAGATTATCTGGTCGTTCCTCAAAAAGAACCATTAATATACCCACTTCGTATGATTCACAATTAAAGAGAATCAAAATAAAATCCCTATATGCATGATCAAGGATCGAAGTTCCTTCTTACGCCAAGAATAGGGGATGGCACGACTCGCATGAACTCCAAGGCTAAGCGGGAAGGACTCTAGCATAGGCACATGACTCATCTTAGGAGGAAGTCTCTAGGCGCATCAACATAAATTAAAAGGAATAAGGAAGAGAGGATCTAGTTTAAGAAGATTCGAGATCCTAAAATAAAGGAGACCATTTTGAAGTACTTAAAAGTCAGATCGTGGTTTGACCACATGGCTTGGTGGTTTCATATGTTAGAATTAATTGAGATTTAATAATTCCCCTCAAAAACAGTGGAGATGGGCCAGCAGATAGCTGTGGTTTGATAGATTAACTTTAAATGGAGAAAAAAATATAATAGGGATGAAATTGGAAAAACTGGGAAAAACTGTAAATGAGTCACCGATGGGTGAGTCTCCGATGTTGAGCCATCAACGGGTGAGCTACTGGCGTGACCTAGCAATGTTAAGCTACTGACACCTTGACCTACTAATGCCTCAATCTACCAATGCCCTGACCTACCGATTTTGAGCCACCGACGTTGAGCTACTGAAGCCTCGACCTACCGACATCGACACCATCGACTCACTGATGCTGACACCCCTAATTCACCGATGTTGATGCCCCTGACTCACCGATGTCGACACCCCTAACTCACTGATAATGATGCCCTTGACTCACCAATGTTGATGCCCCTGAACCACTGATGCACTAACATGCTGATTCACTAACATGCCAATGCACTGACATGCTAACACACTAACATGTCGATGCACTGACATGCCGACGCACTGACATGCTAATGGAAAAAACTATAAATTTGGAAAACTCTTAAAATGAGCCACCAACAGCTCGCATAACACCTCAACACTAAATTTTCACAAAGTAAGGGCATGGGGAAAATCTAGGTTATTATATTAGATACCTCTCAAACTATTCTTGTCCCCAAGAATTTCAAAACTAACCCAGAAGAAAAAGAGGTCTGGACAACCATCCCTGAAGATACCTCTCAGGAGTAAACCACCATGTGTTGTTCTAAATCTAGAGCGAAAACCTAAAAATCTAAGAACACATCCTCGACATATATATCTTGAACAACTATAGAAACACTAACGCTCTGCTCTCTCAAGTAACCACACAAACACCAAAAGTCACACCATCCAGAAACATGGATTAGGGAGATCCCTTCTCCATGTCAAGATATTATCTGCTTTGGGCGGCACTGAATTGCCCTTATAAGTTTATTCGCATCCACATTAATGCGTCTTGATTAGGGGTCATGTTATCCCCTCTCTATAGTCAGGACTTTTCACACAAAATCAAAGAATGGGGAAACAACTTATCATGCAGTAAGCAAGGTCAAACATTACATCATAAACAAGGAATAAAGCAAACACAAGATCGAAACTCAGAACAGATCTAGGTACTAGAAATGCATCTGTGCCTCCCATTACTAGGTACTCTCCTCAAGGTCACCATGCCTCCATAACACACGAACCAAGGGAATGGTCCATCGATATCCAACTCTCCCCAATCTAGGATGTGGGAGTCATCATGTAGATACCGATGGAGTTGAGAGACATGAAAGACATTATGGATCCTCTCCAACTATGGTGGTAATGCCAGCTCATACACCACCTCACCAACTCATCCCAACACCCACTACAAGAAATCGGAGTATTTGCACTGGGTTATTTGCGACGGGATCCCATCACAAATGGACATTTGCGACGAGATCCCATTGCAAATAACCCGTCGCGGAAAACGGCGTCGCAATTAAAACTATTAGCGACGGGACCGTCGCTAATAATATTAATAGCGACGGGAAAGATTACCGTCGTGAATACTTCTCGGGTTATTTTTAAAAAACTTATTTGTGACGGGCCCGTCACAAAGAACTTTTGCGACGGGTATCTTTGCCCGTCGCAAATAGTTATTTTGAAATAACTATTGGCGACGAGCCTGTCGCAAATACCTTTTGTGACGGGCTCCTATACCCGCCGCAAATACCTTTTCGAAAAACCCTATTTGCGACGGCCCCGTCACAAATACCTTTTGCAATGGGCCTCTTTTTCCGCCGCAAATAGTTATTTCGAAATAACTATTTGCGACGGGCCCGACGCAAATACCTTTTGCGACGGGTCCTTATTCCCGTCGCAAATAAGTATAAAAAAATAAAATAAATGAAATAATAATATAATAAAAAAATAATATTTTAATAATAATAAAAAAATTATAATTCAATCAAATATTAAAATAAAAAATAATTCCAATATTTAAGACATTATAATTAATTCTAATTTTAAATATATTTAAATTTCTTATTATAATAAAATATGAATAATATTAAAAAATATTAATAATCATATTAATACTATAATATAAAAAATATTATATTATATAATTTAATAATGTTATTATTACTATTAATATTTATGAAAATCTATTATTAATATTATTAAAATAATTATAATATGAAAATTATCAAAATTTGCAAAAAATATATATATAAAAACATTAAAAAAATAATACTAATAATAAATCATAATTTTTTTAAATAATAAATCATAATTTTTTATCAATATTTGCAACAAAAAAATATAAAAAAATAATAAAATTGTAAGAGTGATATTATTATTAATAAAATAAACAAACATTAAAAAATAATACTAATAATAAATAATAAACTATTAAAAATAAATATGAATTAAATAATGCAACATCGACACCAATATAAAAAATACAGAAACCATAAAAAGAAAATAATTCATATTTTGAATTCAAAAAACTTTATAACATCTAAATAAATCACTGGTCCGGAGGGGGGGAGCTGGTCACTAGTCCGAAGGAGGGGGGCAGCTGGAGGATCTGGAGGAGATAGTGGAGGAAACTCTATCCCTAATGCATAAGTCAGATGTCGTATGTACTCCATCTGCTCCTGATGCTGTTGCTGCCACCGACTCATCTGCTCCTTGTACTCCTGCTGTTTTCGTCGGCATTCCTCCTCATGTTGTTGCTGCTGCTGACGCATCTCCTCCTGCTCCTTACGGAGAATCTATATCAGCTCAGTCTGTGATCGCAACTGATCCTCATACTGTGATGCGGAAGATGATGCACGAGCTCCTCTCGAGCTGGATGCCGACATCGCAACACTACCATAATAAGCCGTAGGAGTCAATTGAGAGCTGATACCAACTACTCGGCCCTTCTCAAAGCCATACTGGGTAGCCTGCATCCATGCGGCCTCATCAAAATGATGGCCACTGGTCTGATCAGATGTCCCGGCCTGACCCTCGGCCTAGGTCTGTGACGTCGCGGCCTCATGTGACTCCTTCAGTTGAAATTTAAAATTAAAATTATGAATATATTATATGCTGTTAATTTTCAAACTGAAAAAAAATAATACTGACCACAATCTAACATTGGCGATCACCTCTAATCTCCCCAGTAACTGGATCACTATACATCCTCCGATATACGTCAAACTCCATAATATATGTCTGATCTAAAGCCTATAAGAATATAAAATAAATTGTTAATATTTAAAGTTATATAAAATATTTTTAAAAAATGTACATACCAGATGTTGTCTATGCGTACTGAATGTACGACTCCCAGCTCGATGAGTCACCTCATGTCTCCCCTAATTTTGCCTCCCCAATGATGATCTCCTCTGAAATCCACCACTCAACCAGTGTGAACATAATCCATCCCATACGTGGGAGGAAATGTAGTCTGGTTGGTGGGCTCTATAGGACTCATCAAACATGGTCACTCCAACCTTTTTCATGGTCATTTCTCTTAAATTGTGTAAAAACTGACATAATCACTGACGCATCCCCACCTCCCATGCCTCGTGGATGGCGTCACACATGGTATCATCGATCGGATACCATAAACCCTACAAATAATTTACAATATCAAGTTATAAATGTAATAAATTTCAAAATAAAAACTATTTATTTACCTACCAACCAATGGCCGAACATAGCCTGCTGCACATCAACGGGAATCTGTTCCCACGTGGTCCATGGCTGAGAAAAATAGTTGCGCAAAATAGCGATGCCCTATCTGACTGCTATAAGTGGAAAACTGTAAAAAAAGTAATCAAACATTTATTATGTAAATAAATTAATGAAATCTTAATAAAATGCACAGGTTATCATACCTCTGTGTGCGTGGATCGAACCCAAGACGAGGACGTCGCTCAGGGATGGGGTCAGGGATCATCAGTTGTGCAAGACCACGCCCCCTCCACATATTTTCTAAAGTGCCAGTAGGCTGAGGGTCAGATAACCTGAAATCATCCTCATCCAAAGGTAGGTCATCCTCCGACAACTGACGAAATAACTCATCGTTCTTCTGAAACAGAAAATGAATGTTGTTAGAAAATAATTAAAAATTATTATTATATATACACATATATAAGTTATGATTATATATAACTAGCATTGAATTGTATTAATGTCCACCTTCATCATTATCTTCATATCTGACGATGTCATCTTCATATTCCTCCTCAATATCATCGATATCCATTTCAGTTTCAGTTCCATCATCTCTTACTATTTCAAATTCATTTGTGACATCATTAACATCATCATCACCATCGAATCTTAATTGTGGGATGTCATCATCGATACTCATGTTTCTTTGTGAAAAAGATGGATTTTGAGTAGTCTCTTGAAAAACATCAATTCCTTGCACTTCAGGGAAACAAGATTCACTTTGGGAAAACTGATTGTTTCGAATTTTGATTTTTATTATGCTCCACCAATCACTCAGGTCTCTTGACCTAGCACAGTACATTGCATAATAAACTTGATGTGCCTGTTGAGCCAGTAAAAATGGTTCATTTACTGTAAGAAGACTTTTATATTTAATATCGATGATTCCATGGGTAGGATGAACACGAACTCCTCTCTCAGTATCCAACCACCGACATTTTAACATCGTTATGTAATGATGTCCTAGATAACAGAGTTCAATAATTTCATCAAGCATGCCATAAAAGTCAACTTCATTTTCTCTATGATGAGATCCTCTCAAAAAAATTCCACTGTTCATTGTATTTTTTATTCCCCATATGCACGTGTATGAAATCGAAATCCATTCACTACATATGCATTATAAGATTTAACCATTTTGGATGGTGGGTTACTCAATATACATAGATGTTTGTCAATTTTATCAGTATGTTGAGACACCTGAAAATTTGTAAAATAATTATCAATATAATAAAAAATAAACTGAATGAGATGTTAAAACAAGAAGAATTTATGTTACCAGTTTTTGAAACCACAGAGAAAAATTTTTCTGTCGGCGTTCTTCGAGAGCAGCTGCTGTAATTTGTGGAAGTTGTTTCTTGATATGAGTATCATATAACCTAAAAAAATAAAGTTACTTATTGTAACATAAATGGTAGAATAAGTGATAGAAGCACTTACAATACAAATGATTTCATCTCTTCACAGTTGAACAGAACATACGTATGAGCTCTGTGATGCTCATCATTCGAAAGTCATCGTTCATGAACTCCACCGAAACTAAGCTCTGACTGATTAAAAACTGATAATTGATTGTCCATTCCATCATCAACATTCCCCTCGTTTTGTCCCATGTGGTTTTGTTTTGAGGTATAATCATATTCAAAATAGTGAGAGCAGAAAAAAGATATTTCTTCTTGCAAATAAGCTTCAACAATTGATCCTTCAACAGATGCTTTGTTACGTACTTTTTTTTTCAACTTCTGCATGCATCTTTCGAATGGGTACATCCATCGAAATTGTACTGGACCTCCACACTTTGCTTCATGTGGCAAATGTAATATCAAATGTTCCATTGAGTCAAAGAAAGATGGCGGAAATATTTTTTCTAGTTTACATATAATTACAACAGCATCTTCTTCAAGTTTTCTTAGAACATCGTAATCTGCTGTCGCTGCACAAATGTCTCGAAAAAAATATGACATGTCTATTATCGAATCCCAAATCATGGAATTCAACAGACCTCTTAATCCAATTGGAATAATTCTTTCCATTATAACATGACAATCATGACTTTTTAATCTGCTAATATAACCATTCTTTACACATCTACCCAAATTGGAAGCACATCCATCTGGAAGTCTCAAATCTTCAATCCATTGACAAAATAATAAGCGACTTTCTTTGGACAGTGTATACGCTGCTTTTGGCTCCATTAACCTTTGTGTTCTGACATTCTCAAACAGTTCGATTTCTGGGTGTCTGCAAATTTGGGAAAGATCTAATCATGCCTTTACATTATCTTTTCTCTTACTAGGTGTATCCAAAATTGTATGAAATAAATTATCAAAATAGTTCTTCTCAATATGCATAACATCCAGCATGTGGCGGACCAAAAAATTAGACCAATATGGAAAATCCCAAAAAATGCTCCGTTTTATCCAATTGTGTTCTTTCCCAAAGCCAGAAATTTTCTATTGGTTTATTGTGGGTCCAAATGTGATGGGAGGTAATGAAAATGAAACTAATTTTAACTCCGTACCTGATATCATTTTAGGAGTTCAATCCCTTTCAATTGTACCTTTTCTAAAATGAGATTTGTTCCTCCGAAAAGGATGATCAGTTGGAAGAAATATGCGATGACAGTCAAAATAACAAGGTTTTTTCTACAGAAAAGCATAAATGCTTTGTTCACTCCCATACAATAAGTACATGATTTCGGTCCATGTGTACTCCAGCCAGATAACATGTCATATGCCGGGAAGTCACTAATTTTACACATCAATGCTGCTCTTAGTATGAAATTTTGTTTCATAGAAACATCATATGTATTGACACCAGTACTCCACAATAAATTTAATTCATCAATCAATGGTTTCAAATATACATCAATATTCTTTTTCAGATGTCCTAGGATTAATAAGGTCAAAAAGATATAGGACTACTTCATCAGCATCCATAGAGGTAAATTGTATGGAGTTATAAAGACATAACAACATGAATACTGACTACCATAAGATCTAAACGGACAGAAACCATCAATGGAAAGACCCAGTCGCACGTTTCGAGCTTCTAAAGCAAATAATGGATGCACTCTCTCAAAATGTTTCCATGAATCACCACCGGCTGGATGATTCAAGCTTTTACTGGTTGAAATATTCGTTTTGTGCCATGACATCATTGTCATTGTATTCTTAGACATGAATAAACGCTACAGTCTGAATGTAAAAGGAAAATATCTCAAATGTTTTACAGGAATCAATCCAGACTTCCCATGTTGAGCTTCTTTATACCTCAGTTGTCCACATGTGGGACAACTATGCAACGACTCATTTTCACCAGAATATAAAATGCAATCATTTGAACATGCATGAATCTTATAACAACTAAGTCCCAAATTCTGAACCAGCCTCTTACTCTCATAGTAATTTGCTGGAAAAACATTTCCTTCAGGTAACAGTGTTTTAACCAAAGAAAATATATGATCAAAACAGTTGTTTGACATTCCATTATCTGATTTGATAGCCATAAATTTTGAAACTGCTTCTAACTTGCTTATCTTGCAACCAGGATATAATGCATCCTCAACAGACCTCAGCAACTCATAAAATTAAGATGGTGCCAACTCAGGAGTTGAATCAATATCATCCTGATTTTCAGTATGTTGAACAGATGGACCTACAACATCATGTACTAAATTTTGAAATCGATATGGATCCGGAATCAAGTTAGTATCACCTTCTCTGGAACTACGTTCACCGTGTTGATACCAAAAAACATAATCCGGTTGAAAACCAAAACGCAAGAGATGTCCCCTAACTTTATCAAATGTGTCAAACATTCTCAGTGAACATTTTTTACAAGGACATTTTATTGTGACTTCTGAAAAAAAAAATTGGATTTGATGATGCAAATGATAAGAAAGTCTCTACACCCTCAATATATACAGGATTTAAACCAGAACCATTTGGATTTCTACGTTGATTTATCCATATGCGGTCTTCTAATAATGACTATTGTCGACTTCGTTGTTCCATATTTTTCTATAAAACATTAAAACATTACTGGTTTTGAATAATTTGATATTAGAAAAATTCCCAAAAAGAGAAGATACTAGAACTACTTCTTAATAATTACCACTATTTACAAGCGACACAATTTTTAGTGAAATTACTGCTAATTAATGCTAATTATTGGTAATTATCGCTAATTATTACTAATTATTGCTAATTATTGGTAATTATTACTAATTATTGGTAATTACTGATAATTATTTGCAACATGATTTGATCTATTCTTAACATGTTCAAATCTTAAAGGGTCTTTAATATTTAGGTCATGCTCAATAAAAAGTTTGTGTCAGCTGTGTACAATGTTAAATTAGAAAAATCCCCAAAAAAGAAGATATTAGAACTACTTCTTAATAATTACCACTACTTACGAACGACACAATTTTCAGTGAAATTACTGCTAATTACTGATAATTATTGTTAATTATCGGTAATTATTAATAATTATTTGTAATTACTGATAATTATTCGAAACATGATTTATTCTATTCTTACCATGTTCATATCTTAAAGGGTCATTAATATTTAGGTCATGCTCAATTAAAGTTTGAGTCATCCATGTACAATGTAAACTCTATAATTGTCCTTGCTTGGTTGATCACCTCGCAAGTAGCGTTTCAATAAGACGACCCAAGTCATGTCGTTCACGTCTCTAAGAATCATCTCGCATTACCGTTTACAAAGATCATTTTCCTTAAAATTTTAATCCCTTAAATTTTCAAGGAACAGTGGTATGTAAAGGGTCATGTGATATGATTCTTATAGATGAGAAAGACATGACTTAGATCGTTTTATTGCAACGCTACTTACGAGGTGATCAACCAAGCAAGGACAATTATAGAGTTTACATTGGACACGGCTGACGCAAAATTTTTATTGAACATGACCTAAATATTAATATATAATAATATATATTACTAATTATATACTAATTATATACTAATTATGTTACTAATTAGTAATGGGAAGATATGCAGAGACCAGGTGATTAACCACTTGTTTAATGGAAAAAGAAACGTGATTGGCCACTCATCCACCTCAATTCTCTTTTCATCTATGTGTTATGCTTGACAGGAAACTTCTATCTCCACATGTAATATTCTCATTCACTGGCAGGTTGATTTTGACAGTGAATGCAAATATTACATGTGGAGACAGAAGTTTCCTGTCAAGCGTCAACACATAGATGAAAAGATAATTGAGGTGGATGAGTGGTCAATCACGTTTTATTTTAATCACTTGCTAATTATTTTAATCACTTGCTAATTATTTTAATCACTTGCTAATTATTTTAATCACTTGCTAATTATTTTAATCACTTGCTAATTATTTTAATCACTTGTTAATTATTTTAATCACTTGCAAATTATTTTAATCACTTTCTAATTATTTTAATCACATACTAATTATTTTAATCACTTGCTAATTATTTTAATCACTTACTAATTATTTTAATCACTTGATAATTATTTTAATCACTTGCTAATTATTTTAATCACTTTAATTATTTTTATCACTTGCTAATTATTTTAATCACTTTCTAATTATTTTAATCACTTGATAATTATTTTAATCATTTGAATTAAATCGCTATTTATTTTAATTTCTAATTATTTGAATTAAATCGCTATTTATTTTGTTTTATAATTATTTTAATTATTTGCTAATTATTTTAATCATTTGCTAATTATTTTAATTACTTGCTAATTATTTTAATCATTTGATAATTATTTTAATTACTTGCTAATTATTTTAATTATTTGCTAATTTTTTTAATCATTTGAATTAAATCGCTATTTATTTTAATTCCTAATTATTTGAATTAAATCGCTATTTATTTTATTTGATAATTATTTTAATTATTTGCTAATTATTTTAATTATTTATTTGAATTAAATCACTATTTATTTTAATTATTTGCTCATTATTTGAATAAATATAATTAAATAGCTATTTATTTTAATTGCTAATTATTTTAATTATTTGCTAATTATTTTAATTATTTGATAATTATTTTAATTATTTGAATTAAATCGCTATTTATTTTAATTATTTTCTAATTATTTGAATAAATCTAATTATTTGAATAGATCTAATTATTTTAATTATTTGCTAATTATTTTAATTATTTTCAAATTATTTTAATTATTTGCAAATTTCTAATTAAATCTATTTATTACCAAATAAATATCCCCCAAGAGTGTCAAACCAAGAGTGCAGTAAGGTCTGTTGCCGTGTATCAGGATACCCCGGGTCAAGCCCGAAACTCCTTGTCAGAGTTTTCACTCCTAGGTACATCTGTGCCAGAGCTGCCTCTACTTGTTCATATCCAGACAAGGATTTATTTGATTGATAAACCAAAAACTATACTTAACTACTAATTATACCGAATTAATTATGACTAATTATTTATAATTATTTATAACAATATCATTTTATTAATAAAACTCAATATAAATAATAAATTAATTTAAATCTAATTTAATTAGAACAACAATTAAAATTAATATAAAAAAATAAAATAAATATAAAATTAAATAAAACATAAATACCTTTGAAATCTTGAAGCTATGGACCCCTTTGATTGCCTTCCGACGGTCTTGCAAAAAGAATCCAAAAAAATTTTTCTTAAAACTAAAGCTTCAAGGAGAAGAGAGGAGAAGAAGAAGATTTGAATGTTTTCAAAACTGAAATGGTTGGGGGTATATATAGGTTGACTTATTTGCGACGGGCTTATTTGCGACGGGTTACCCGTCGCAAATACTGCTATTTGTGACGGGTCCCATCGCAAATTCCCAACGCCCGCATTAATTACGGTCGGTGTTTGAAAAGGCTTTTGCAACGGGAACCGTCGTAAATACTTACCTGCCGACATAACTTTATCGACGGGAGGCGTTTCCCGTTACAAATACCCTGACGCGGTAAATACTATTTGCGATGGGTAAATCCGTCGTCGCTACTGTTTACTTATTTACGACGGTCCTGTCGCCATTACTATTTGCGACGGGTAAAGCCGCCCGTCGCTAATGTTATGTTAGTCGATAAGTATTTGCAACGGACCATTGTAAATATCCTCGTCTGTGAAAAGGTTATTGTGACGGGCCCGTCGCAAATACTTATAGACTGATATAGCATTAGCGGCGGGCGGCTTTACCCGTAGTAAATAGTATTTAACGCGGTAGGGTATTTGGGATGGGGAGTAGCCACCCGTCGCAAATATTTTCCCGTGTTTTGGCACGAAATCTGCGCCAAACCTATTGCGACGGGGACATTGTCCCCGTCGCAAATAATCCTTTCGTCGGACCTGTTGTGACGGGAATATGTCCCGTCACAAATAACCCGTCGCAATAAACCCTTTTTCCCGTAGTGACCTTGAAAGGTCTGATGAACCTGAAAAAAAGCTTACTCCCCATACCAAACCTTTGTTGTCCACGTGGAGGGGAGACCTTTAAGAACACATGGTCCCCAACCTCAAACTCCAAGGATCTCCTCATATGATCAGCATATGACTTTTAACGGTCCTGAGTTGTCTTAATCCATTCACACACAAGTTGAACCTTCTCCATCATGCCCTACACCATTTCTAGGCCTAGAACACCTACCTCCCCAACCTCTGAACAGCACACGGTTGAACAAAACTTCCTTCTTTACAAGGCTTCAAACGGTTACATTCCAATGGTAGAATGATGGTTATTATTGTAGGTAAACTCCACCAGGGAAAATTTTCATACCGACGATCCTCTGAAGTCCAAGACACAAACCCGTAGCATATCCTCCAACATTTGGATGATCCTCTCTATATTCCCATATGTCTGAGGGTGGAAAGTAGTGCTAAGGCATAGATAGGTGCCAAAATCACATTTTAATCCCTTCTAGACTCATGAATTAAAGCATGTATCCTGATCCGACATGATGGATCTTGGAACTCCATGTAGTCTTACCACTTTACCCATGTACCTCTATGCTAAGGCATCCACTACGCTCATCTCCTTAACCGCTAAGAGGTGACCTGACTTCGTCAATAAATCCACCACTACCTAGATGGAATCACAATCTCCATAAGCCTTGGTTAGTCCTATGATGAAATCCATCAAGACGTCATCCCACTTCTACTCGAGGACATATAAGGGCTGCAACAGACTACCGGGAACATGGTGTTCAGCCTTCACCTGCTGACATACAAGGCACCTTTCCACAAACTCTACCACTTCCCTCTTCACTCCGGTCCACCAAAACTAACCTATCAAGCCCTGGTATATCTTGGTGACTTCTAGACGTACCGCCAGGGGTGAGTTATGGAACTCACCGAGAACTCCCTTACACATTGCCACTGAGACAAACAGCTTCCCACAGAACAGTATCTGATTCCAAATATCCTCTAACTATACCTACAGAGCATCACTATAGCTAACATGATCATGCATCACTTCATCCTATGAGTCTCCCTACTGATACTCTTCACCTTTCATACCAAGGAAGCCAGTACTGTCATCTGAAACAGACAGCCTTTATTGTCCTTTATTCTCAAGCCCATATGTAAGGCATCCAACTCCTCTATTGCCTTCCAAGCATCTACTGACTCCTAAACTGCGTCCTTCTATGACTTCCTTCTCAATGAATCATAATCCATGTTCCCCTTTCTTGAGGTGTAGGATATTTCAAATTCATAGTCCAGAAGAAACTCCATCCACCTCCATTATCGCAAGTTCAGGTATCACTGGGAGAAGATATACCTCAAACTCTTGTGATCTGTGAAGACCACAAAGCATTCCCTGATGAGGTAATGCCACCAAAACTTCAGATTGAACACAACTTCTATAAGTTCTATGTTATAGGTGGCATAGTTATGTTAGTGAGGATGTAACTTCCTAGACCTATAAGAGATCACCCCCACTGTTGCATCAGCACACACCCCAAGCCTAGACGGGAAGCATCACAGAACACTTCGAAAATCACCCCTTCTTCTGGAAACCTTAGCAGTAGGGCACTGACTAGCTTCCCTTTCAGATAGATGAAAGTTTTCTATCACTGCTCACACTATACGAAAGCTTGGTCCTTTCTAGTCAAAGTTGGCAATGGAGCTGCAACTTGAGAGAAGTCAGGTACGAACCTCCGATATTAACCTGCTAGACCTAGGAAACTATGAACCACTTCCACATTATTGGGTTCCACCCAAGAAACAAATGCTTCAACCTTCTATGGGTCCACTGTTATTCCCTATTGGGACACCATGTGTCCAAGTAATTACACCTCTCGTGTCCAGAACTTGCACTTGGACAACTTCCCATAGAGATGGTGGTGTCGGAGGACCTCTTAAATTGTCCTTAGATGCTCAGCGTGATTCTCCTATGATCTTGATTAAATCAGGATGTATTTGATTAAAATGACCACAAAACGGTCCAGATACTCACAGAAAACAGAGTTCATGAGCCCCATGAACATAGCTGGTGTGTTCGTAATGCCGAATGACATGACCACGAACTCAAAGTTTCCATACCTGCACTTGAAAGCAGAATTAGGGATGTCACCCTCTTTCACCCTCAACTGGTGATATCCAGACCACAATTCGATCTTAGAGAACCAACCTTCTCCCTTCAACTGGTCGAAAAGGTCGTTGATCCTTGGGAGGGGGTAACGGTTCTTGACTGTCACCCGATTTAGTCTCTAGTATTATATGCACAGCCTGAGACCACCATCCGCCTTCTTTTCAAACAAGACTGGAGCACCCCATGGAGACACACTTGGTCAGATAAAACCCTTCTTCATTAGTTCATCAACCTTAATCTACAACTCCTATAACTCAGAATGCACCATTTGATAGGGAGCCATCGAAATCGTACATGAATCAGGTTGTAAGTCTATCCCAAACTCAACATCATGTCGAGGGGGTAGAGTCACAAACTCTTAGGGGAAGAAGTCCAGGAACTCATTGAAAATCCCTAGAACTTCCACTATCTCAGATTCTGTTGATTCCACTGACAGCTCAGCTAACAAAGAAATAAGGGGTTCCACACGCTGGCTGCCAACCTAACAACTTCGCTCGCCAAAAAAAACTACACATTGGCCGCCAATATTTGAGAACACAACCCTTATCCAGAATCATTCAATAACAACATTCATGGAAAACATACAGTCGATGCCTAGGATGACATCGTGTTGCTGCATTTGTATCAGGAGAAGATCCCCACTAGACTGATGCGACCCAAACATCATTCTACATCCCCGAAAAACATCAAACAGGCTGGTCTGGCCTCCAACTGGCATACTCAACACCAGTGGTATAGAAAATATCCCTACGTATAGACCCAATCCATGGGCTAGACTGGGTGCAACAAAGGAGTGAAAATCTCCTCAATCAAACAAGGCATAGACAAGAGTACTAAACAGACTGATCGTACCTCGAACAACTTCTGGCCCCACTGGAACTATTACCTCTACGGCGTGCAACTACCCACGCCCAACCTCTCTGTCCCTCGGTTGTTGACCAAATCCCCAACCATGCCCTGGTTGAGGTCCCTAAGGAGCACCCTGAGGTCGGCATCCTCTAACACCATCCGCCCTCAGTGGAGCAGGAGCTTCGCTACCCCTACTGCTATAAGGGCCTGGCTATAAACTGTTACTGCTGAGGTGGGTGATGTACCTACCCACCCCCACTATACTGCACTCAGATAGGGAACTGATTCTGAATATTCACACAGATTCCACAAATAAATAATCTTAGTCCTAGTTCCATGGGAAAAGGGCGAGGACTGGGAGATCAAAACTGGAACTGTTGAGACCTACTCCCCGCTAGCCAAAACCTGGAAGGCCCTGATGTTGGAGACCTGCTACTGATGGTATTTCCCTTTGATGAACTTATTTGGATCACCTCTCATGGCACACCTCCCAGTGTGTTCATCCTCTACACTACATCATCCTTCTTCTGAACCTCTAAGTATGTTAGTAATGTGAAGGGAGTAACAACATACTGAAGAGAAGGTTAGAGTGCCTCCTCCGAGCGTCTTGCTCATGAATCCTCATCTGGAAAGAGATCTAGAGAAAAAAAAGGAGATCCTTGAACTTGATCCCCAACTCCTTTACTGACATACTCCCTTTCTTAAGGTAGAGAAGATTCTGCCTCTTCTCTTCCTTCATCGTGGAAGAAAGGAATTCCACCCAGAATTCCTTCTCAAAGTCAGTCCATGAGTCATCAGTCACCTTCCTATCCTAGAGAAAAGGTGTCCACCACTAATGCGCCACTCCTCACATCTGAATAACTTCTAGAGGAACCCATTACTTTTTCGAATCTCGGATCAAGCTGAAAGAGATCACCAGCTCATCAAGCCATCTCTCTGTCTCCATGTCTGATACGTTGCCCTCGTAATTTCCCAGGGTCTGCTGCTGGAAGGCACGAAGCGTATTTTTCCACTGGTTATCCTCGTCCTCTCAATCAGCCCTATGTTGATCGACCAGATCAACCTGATGGTCCTTGACTACTCGTACCACTCGTGGACGATGTTTAGGTGCCATAGATGAAAAGGAAAATAAGAAACTCATAATCCTGAGTAGTGTGGAAATTTCCTTTTAAAATTTGTTTGAACTTTTTATTTATTTTAATTCAAAAAACACCCAAGACAAAAAAGAACACAGGTTATTATGATGCATGTACATTTCCTAGGGTCTCTACCCTACAATTAGTGTAGCCTCACCTGGTCGTTCAGTTGGTCCAGATTCCTTGCATCAGATCATGGGGGGCCTAAAATCTCTACCATCTCATGTAATCCTTACTTTTCCTAACCCTGAACTCCATCCTATCTCTCAGCCAGTACCCTCTAATACCATTATGTCATGACCTGCCTTCTCCAATATGAGGGAAGGGGTGGTAAAGTTCCCTTCCCTTCCTCAAGATGAAGGAGAGATAATGACCCCTGAGTCCCGCCTTCAGTAGGCCCCAGAGTGGAAACTAGCACCAAGGGTATAGAATCTCACATAAATGGAAGGCATTTCCCTTTTTATAGAACAATATCAGGAGATAATATGGTAAATCCCAACAACACCAAGGACTAAAGGTAAAAGTAAATCCAAAAATCCATTCCCACATACATGTTCACAAGTAAAGCTGATACAAAGTAAGACAAAAGTCCCAAATAATGTACCAAGGAAAAGAAACTAAGCAGCAACCACAACTATCCTGACGCCCAAGCTAGTAAGGTCCATCACAGTCCTCAAAGTCCTCATGGAAACCTGAAAACAATTTTTACATACATAGGGTGAGCATATAAGTATACTCAGTAGGGAAACTAAAGCTACTCGTGCACAAGTGAGGGTATATACTAATGTCCTTGTGAGAAAACCATAGAACCTCAAGCACCTACCAAGGAATACTAACCAGACCAACCTCACCAAGAAACACTCACCCAAGTAACGCAAGTCATGTAAAGTAATAGTATAAGAACATCGACATCTAGGTACCCCGCATTACTTTCCCACTGGTTAACTGCTCATTTCTAATGATCTAACATCTCTACACTGCCACTCTTCTCACATGCAATCCCACTACTGCAACCCACCCGCACACACCTAGGCTTCAAACTGCACACAACCATAACTGCAGACACCTGGTCCACAACAACCACTACCACACCTAAAGAAACCTGGGCCTCAACAACCACACACCATGCCCGAAGACACTTAGGAATCATCCTGAAGATACTTGGGAAAACATACATGTCCCACAAACACCTAATACCCTCATCTGAAACAAAACTTTTTCTAAAGAATCTTGGACTATGGTAAGCGTCAATCCATTACAGCCTGCTTAGATATACCCGAGCGATAAGATCTAAAAGAGGGTGTGAGGAATAAAATCAGTAACCAGTTATTCATCCTCCCACCGGGATGTTGGGAAGGACACCCTCCCCCATAAAATAGAGGTGTTTGGCATATAGTTCTCAGAAAGGGTGGGTGACTATAGAAATCACAAGGAACTACAATCTATATATATATATATAGGTAATCAAACACTCAACCCCAACCTATGAGTTTCACAAGAACAAATAACAATCCCACACAATCACTGCTTTTGTTGCTACACCTATATGCACAACCATATAACAACCACTGTCAAGCATAAACCCAACCCCCTTTTTTCAACTTCGATTTATTTATTTAAGGGGATTCACTTTAAATTATTCCAAGACTACCGAGAAACTGACAACCATAACCATGCCAAGCAATGAACAAAACCAAACTGTAGTCCCACTGCACAACAACACAAAACTAGACTTGCAGCCCCACTGCATATCCCCGTTCAACTCCTGCAAACTATCATTCTTCAAAGTGATACCACCCATTCCTTCTCTCACAACCAAGCCCTGCATCCCCGCTACCCCAAAAAATCCCCAATGCAGTCCCACTACATAATGAGTTTGTAACCACACCACAGTCCCACTGCTCGATGTCGCTTCACAACCACAACAAAACATAAAGGTAGTTCAGCTGCCTACAAGTTCATCCATTCAAAAATAAATCAATCTCTTAGACTGATATACCAAAACACACCCCTATATCACCCCACATATCAATCCCATATAACCTAGACCAGATTTAACACCTCAAGATTTCACGATACACTTATCTTTGAATAATACAGTAGCGTGTGTTGTACGCAACTTCGAGTTCTAACACACCGCGACTAATCAAAGTAACCGTTATGAATAGTAATACCCACTTTTTAAAATTATAGAAATTTTATATTTCAAAATGGACTTCATTTTTGTATTCGTAATATCGAAATTATCCTAAGTTTAATTTTTTGTAATTTTCTGAGAACATTCAATTTTTTTATGAATAGTGAAAAATACTTAAAACAAATTTTTTAATAAAAATAATTTGTAGTGATAAATTATACAATTTATTGGTTTTAAAGTATAATTATAATATATTTTTACCATTTTATTCAATGGTGGTCATTAGAATTAATTTAACATTGAAATTGGACATAAACAATTGTCAATCTTTTGATATATATTGTTTCTTAAAAACACGCTATTTGTTGTGACAGCGGGAATTAATTATAAAATTAATTAATGCAACTTATATGTTTGGAATTTTTTAAAATAGACATCATTTTTTAATTTGGAATATCAATTATATCTTAGGGTGAAATTTTGGCATTGTTCTGAAAAACATCAATTTTTGATGAATAGTGAAACCACTAAGTGGTAGTTAAAAACTGATTTTTCGTTTAAATGAAATATTACCACTTCTGTGATTTGATTTTCAAAAATACAACATACATGGTTTTCAATAGGATGTAAAATGTGGTTCAATGGGATTAAAATAATTTTTTGGTGAATAGTAACTTTTACGTTTAATTAATCGCAATTAAAGGTAATTAGTGAAATTTAAGGTAAAAATGATATTATAAAAATATGAAAATACCTTTACACTTGTCCTACTCCTATTGGATGAGTCATGTCCTACCAAGACAATCCATGGGTCAACTTGGGGACCCCATGGAGCCACTTTGTTAGGAAAATGACATTAAAAACTTTTTATTTAATGTTAAAATAAAAATGTCACAAACATGAGTTCTTTTACTAAAACAATTTTTAAATGGGGTTATACAAGTCATATTTTTTACTATAAATATTCATTAGAAATAGAAAAATATTTCCTACATCATGATATTTGTTTTATAACTTTTAGACATTAAATAAATTATATTATTTATGACACCATGATGATGCAGCGATTACCTCATTAATTAACGATTTAAATAAAATAAAAAGATAATGTAAAATCAAAGACTTACACTTGTCAAAAACCTATTGGATTAGTATATTTAGAACCATTATCACCTTATCCTCAAAATATATAAGTGTTGGACCTTTAAAATCCGAAACTCGTTATATAAAAAAGTAACATTTCATGACTTTCCAAGAGTGCCCCTCCTCTCCTCTTATAAAAGGCCCCCACCACTACCACCTTATTCACACATTCAAGCCATTTGTCTCAGCCAAACTCGGCCCAAATACTCTCCCAACTTCCATATCTTACTCCTAGAAGTATCACTTTGGGCAGAATTCTTCCCAAGGAATCCTTTGAGCTCAAATCAAAAAGAGTTACCCGTTTTAAGGTAATGTCTTCTCTTGTGTTATTTTGTTTTATTTTGCTTCTCCAACCCCTTAAACTCTTTTTATTCCTTTATTTTGTAACAAAAACAGTATCCTCAATATACTAGGATGTTTTTATAATAAGTATTCGGGCTAAACTTACACACACCTACATCTAATGGTTAAAGAACATACTATTTCTGTGGATGGGGAATTTCTGCCTCACGAAACGATGATTGTTCAACACTCATATAACACCTTCAAAGGTGGCCATTAAGATGTAACTATATTTATATATGATATATAATATATTTATTTTTTACTTAAGCTTCTGTATTTTTCATTTATGGCATACCTTTATGGTTTCCATTATGGGTAAACGCGATATTTTCATTTTAGGAAGTGCGGACTACCGCCCCCTCAAAGTGATTTGAATCGTTAATGCCATATGTGGGATGTATAAAGGATTGAGTAAATGATATTATATATGATATTATACTGTAATTATAATATACCTTTATATCATTATTATTTCATTCCATTAAATACGAAATATAAATGAAAGTAGCGTTCATGCGTACGTATGGCTTACCGTCTCCATGAACGGTGCATTTCATTTCTTACCTCTAAATGTTACGTAATATTATTAATGAATGTATATACTGGATATATATGATATATATGATATCTACATCATGAATATAATTCTGGAGATAGTTGATATTCTACCACATAAACAACTTGAAACTATAAGAAGTTTATTGTTGACTCAAGTACCAAAGATCGACAAAACGACCGTTATTAACTTAAATAATTACATAATGTTAATAACATGGTAATAAGTGATATAAAAGGTATAATGAACTTGAAAAAGGTTATTAAGCAAGTAGAGATTACCTCTAGTTTATTATTCAGGAGGTTAAAGAGCGGTCGAGTCAAGTCGGACACTTTGTAAGGGAACTTCATAACCCAATTTCTGTTCTTTGGGTTAATCTCCTACTTTCAAATTATGCCATGATATTATTATGTACTATCTTGTATTTGTAATTTCATTATTTTTACTTATAGTTAATACACAAAATAGATCTATTTTATTTAAAAAAAATGATCTTTGTAAGGGAACTTCATAACCCAATTTCTGTTCTTTGGGTTAATCTCCTACTTTCAAATTATGCCATGATATTATTATGTACTATCTTGTATTTGTACTTTCATTATGTGTACTTATAGTGAATACACATAATAGATCTATTTTATTTAAAAATGATCTTTGTAAGGGAACTTCTTAACCCAATTTCCATTCTTTGGGTTAATCTCCTACTTTCAAATTATGTCAAGATATTATTATGTTCTATCTTGTATTTTTACTTTCTTTATGTGTACTTATAGTGAATACACATAATAGATATATTTTAATTAAAAATGATATTTGTAAGGGAACTTCAAAACCCAATTTCTATTCTTTGGGTTAATCTCCTACTTTCAAATTATGTCATGATATTATTATGTACTATCTTGTATTTGTACTTTCATTATGTGTAATTATAGTGAATACACATAATAGATCTATTTTATTTAAAAAAATGATCTTTGTAAGGGACTTCGTCTCAATCTCCTTTCATTGAGGAAAATTTTGTTTTATACACAACTTTATTTTATATAGCGTATAAACCCCTTTGACTTTTACATTTATTCAAAAGGTTTTCTTTTATAATTATGTGATTTTTAAATGATTTCAAAAAAGATATATTTCTCTCAAATATATGAAAATCTAGTGCAAATGTATACGTATTTAACGCAAGCTCAAAAATGTTTTCAGAAAACCCGACTCTCGAGTGTGGTAGACACGAAGGGATTGGGCGTGGACCCATCATGGCCTGTAATTAGTCGAGAAGTCTCAGAATTAGTTATTTTGTTTTCAGAAGCTTGCATAATGTTTTTAGAAAAACACTGGGGTATATTTGAGAAATTTTGAACGTAAGTATCTTCTAAAAAAATTGCATTGGTAGGTCTCATGAGACAAACTAGTGTCTTGACACGAGTCCTTGACAAAATCTTATTTGTAGTCTTGGCACGAGGTCTTGTCTACGTTGTTAAGATAGTCTAGAATTATGCATTACATCATTATGAAAGTGGTTATTGATATTGCATGTGATTATTCGACTAGTAGAATATCCATGTGAATAAGTAAATGGAATTATTTAATTTTATTTTTTCCATATTATGCTGAAGTTCAAGTTTAAAAAGGATTTTGTTTTAGTTATACATTATCTTAAATGTTAATGTTTATTTATGAAAGCTTCTGCAATATTGTTATCCTTACTGAGCATCTGAGCTCACCCCTTTCAATGTTTTAATATTTTCCATGATGTGAAGAAGTATTTTATGAATGACCTGCAGGGATAGTCAGAAGAGGATATGAGTGTGGACTGTGGAGACTTTGTTATTGTAGTTTTTCACTTTATGATGTAATGTAACATTTATGAATGCATCTAGTGTTTCCAAGGCTACTAAACTAATCGGTCTTTCGAGACTTGATCTTTTGTGATCATGCCAATGTTACGCAATAACGCACCGACTCTGGAAAACTGGGGTCGGGGCGTTACAGTTGGTATCAGAGGCAGTTTAGTACTAACATTGGAAGCTAGATTTATATAAACTCTGATTAGAGCACATATCCCTAAGATAGACTTTGAGGATTAGTATAGAAGAACTTCCCAGAATTTTGGTATTATAGTGATTTTGGGAGTTTTCCGAGCAATACATCCATGTCTGGATACGAGAAGGTAGAGGCTGCTCAGGCACAGATGTACCTAGGGGTAAAACCCAAAAACCCCTCTTTGAGCTAGACTCGAACGGGAACTGGTGCACGACAATGGGCCTTGCTGCACTCTTGGTTACGACACTCCCGGGGGATATGTTTAGGATAATTATCATCTTTTTTAAAAAACATTATGAAGGGTTTATGAGTATATACTTCCTCAAAGAAAACATTTCTTTTTATTATTATGGATTATACCCATAAATAGTTCAATTTATGTTAAGTGTTTTACAAGTATGGAATTATGTATTTTAATTCATAAACTAATCTAGTTTATGCCATTGTTTAGAAATGGTGCCTAGTGGGTGGAATAGAAACCGTATAAATGCACGTACTCCATGTAGGTATTGCCCTCCTACTCAAGATAATTATTGTGGAGCTGGAGATACAACTGGTGTTGATCAACTTATCACCATACTGGGAAAACTCACTCAAGTTATGAATAATAACCTTACTCGTATGGAGCACCCTGATCCGCAACATGGAGGATCAATGTTAGACCACTTCATGAGGAAACAACCGAAAACATTTAATGGGGGTAAAAATCCATTAGTAGCTGAGCAATGGATAAACTCCTTAGAGAAAATATTCCACACCTTGGGGAGTAGCGAAAGGGAGAAGGTTGTCATGGCAGTTTACTGGCTCACTGGAGATGTCGATCAATGGTGGTCGTTGATTCAAAACACAAATGAAGATGAAGAAGTATCAAGTATGGAATGGAGGGAGTTTAAGGAAATTTTCTTAGAAAAATACTTTCCTCGTGACCATCAAGCAGATATGGAAAGGTAATTTCTGAGTTTGAGGCAAAAGGAGGATGAGAATGTTGCAAAGTATGAGGCCAACTTTACAAGGTTAGCAAGACATGCTGCAGATTATATACGTAACCCAAGAAGTAAGATTGATCGTTTCTTTGATGGGTTAAAACCATTTCTCCATCGAGCTTTAGTATCACAATCTTTCTCAACGTATGAAGATATAGTCTCATGTTCTATCAAGACAGAAAAGGAATTCTCTAAGTCTTATGACAATAAAGTAAAGAAAGAGAATAAGAGAACGGTGGAACAAGAGATAGATAAAGGGAAAAAGGGAAAGAAGGATTTTCCATTATGTGATAATTGTGGGAAGAATCACCCTGGTACTTGCCTAAAAGGAAAGGGAGTTTGTTATAAATATGGAGAAAAAGGTCATCAGGCTCGTGATTGTATGGGAAAGAAAGAGGCTATCAATGTTGAATGCTACAATTATAGGGAAATAGGGCATTGTACAAATGAATTTTCTAAGAGTCAGGGAAACTTACCTCAGAAAAGGCCAAGGGATCAAGGCCAAGCTTATGCTGTTACTATAGATGAAGTTGAATAATTAATGTATTTGTGTTTTTGGACTCAAGAACTAGATTATGGTTATAAGAATAATGTGATATATATAAGGATTGTACTACAGTACTTGTTGTTTTCATTAAGGTTTTAATATGATTAAGGTAATCATATTTTTAGTATGTGACAATAAGAGAAACTTTACTTTGTTTGTGGAATCTGATGTTACAATTGATTTTGGAATTTAGAGACCTTTTAGAGAAAGTCTGGATAGAGGTATTTTGGATAACTATATAGGTTGGAGTGGATTAAGTTAAACCTTGGATAGTATTGTTTAAGGTTAAAACATTTCTGAAGATTATTTTTGGAATATTATAATACTATAGTTTTAGGAAAAGGACAACCTGCAGGTTGGGGGATAACCCATCGCGTCGGACAAAGCTGCAGGAATCGAACCCATAACCATAGTGCGAAAGGCCTTTATCACCTACCACTAGCCTACAGGAAGTCCCTGGTTATTACAAAATAGTTTTACTAATCTAAATGGTATGTGGTAATATTTGAAACCTTATACAATTAGGATAAATAGAATATTTTTTGAGTTCTGTTACCATTTGGAGTGAAAGATGGGTTCGTGGTAAAAATTTATTAAAGAATGAAAGCCTACATGACAAGTATATTTCCTTACGTTCTTAGAAAATCTCTAAAATAAATTCCTCAACTCTATAAAAGGTAACTTAAAACAAAAACGTTGTCGGTTAACTTTTCCAACTGGGGATTCAATGACCGTTTAATCAATCACACGTTTGTGAATTTCTTGTGGTTAACTTTCTCCTAATCCTATTTTCTATAACTCTCCATCAGACCTTGATGGTTTGTTTCTCCTCCATATCCATATTTTCATAGAATCCTAGTATGGTCTATCTCGGGTGACCTTTGTACTTCTCTTTCTTTCTTTTAATGTTATATTCTTATTAACTCCATTTCTGATGTGGGTTTTCCCCAAAGGTATTTTCTATTTTCAACCTTTTATTTTAGAAGAACATTTTCAAATTGCAAGGACGTAATTTATTGAATGAGGGGAGAATGTAACACCCCAAGCTTTCACGATACACTTCTCTTTGAATAATATAGTAGCGTGTGTTGTACGCAACTTCAAGTTCTAACACACCGCGACTAATCAAAGTAGCAGTTATGAATAGTAATACCCACTTTTTAAAATTATAGAAATTTTATATTTCAAAATGGACTTCATTTTTGTATTCGTAATATCAAAATTATCCTAAGTTTAATTTTTTGTAATTTTCTGAGAACTTTCAATTTTTTTATGAATAGTGAAAAATACTTAAAACAACTTTTTTAATCAAAATAATTTATAGTGATAAATTATACTATTTAGTGGTTTTAAAGTATAATTATAATATATTTTTACCATTTTATTCAATGGTGGTCATTATAATTAATTTAACATTGAAATTAGACATAAACAATTGTCAATCTTGGGATATATATTGTTTAATAAAAACACGCTATTTGTTGTGATAGCGGGAATTAATTATAAAATTAATTAATTCAACTTATATGTTTGGAATTTTGTAAAATAGACATCATTTTTTAATTCGGAATATCAATTATAGCTTAGGGTGAAATTTTGGCCTTGTTCTGAAAAACTTCAATTTTTGATGAATAGTGAAACCACTAAGTGGTAGTTAAAAACTGATTTTTCGTTTAAATGAAACATTACCACTTCTGTGATTTGATTTTCAAAAATCCGACATACATGGTTGTCAATAGAAAGTAAAATATGGTTCAATGGGATTAAAATAATTTTTTGGTGAATAGTAACTTTTAAGTTTAATTAATCGCGATTAAAGGTAATTAGTGAAATTTAAGATAAAAATGATATTATAAAAATATGAAAATACCTTTAGACTTGTACTACTCCTATTGGATGAGTAATTTCCGACCAAGACAATCCATGGGTCAACTTGGGGACCCCATGGAGCCACTTTGTTAGTAAAATTACATTAAAAACATTTTATTTAATGTTAAAATAAAAATGTCACAAACATGAGTTCTTTTACTAAAAAAATTTTTAAATGGGGTTATACAAGTCATATTTTTTACTATAAATATTCATTAGAAATCTAAAAATATTTCCTACATCATGATATTTTTTTTATTATTTTTAGACATTAAATAAATTAGATTATTTATGACACCATGATGATGCAGCGATTACCTCATTAATTAACGATTTAAATAAAATAAAAAGATAATGTAACATCTAAGACTTAAACTTGTCAATAACCTATTGGATGAGTATATTTCGAACCCTTATCACCTTATACTATAAATATATAAGTTTGGGACCTTTAAAATTCGAAACTCATTATATAATAAAGTAACATTTCATGACTTTCCAAGAGTGCCCCTCCTCTCCTCTTATAAAAGGCCCCCACCACTACCACCTTATTCACACCTTCAAGCCATTTGGCTTGGACAACCTCTTCCCAAATACTCTCCCAACTTCCCTATCTTACTCCTAGAAGCCTCACTTTGGGAATAATTCTTCCCAAGTAATCTTTTGAGCTCAAATTAAAAAGAGTTACCCATTTTAAGGTAATGTCTTCTCATGTGTTATTTTGTTTTATTTTGCTTCTCCAACCCCTTAAACTCTTTTTATTCCTTTCTTTTGTAACAACACCAGTATAATAAATATACTAGGATGTTTTATAATAATTATTCGAGCTACACTTACACACACCTACATCTAATGGTTAAAGAACATATTGTTTCTATGGATGGCGAATTTCTGCCTCACGAAACGATGATTGTTCAACACTCATATAACACCTTAAAAGGTGGCCATTAAGATGTAAATATATTTATATATGATATATAATATGTTTATGTTTTACTTAAGCTTCTTTATTTTTCATTTATGGTATACCTTTATAGTTTCCATTATGGGTAAACGCGATATTATCATTTTAGGAAGTACGGACTACCGCTCCCTCAAAGTGATTTGAATCGTTAATGCCATATGTGGGATGTATAAAGGATTGAGTAAATGATATTATATATGATATTATACTGGAATTGTAATATACCTTTATATCATTATTATTTCATTCCATTAAATACGAAATATAAATGAAAGTAGCGTTCATGCGTACGTACGGCTTACCGTCTCCATGAACGGTGCATTTCATTTCTTACCTCTAAATGTTACGTAATATTATGAATGAATGTATATAATATATATATATATGATATATATGATATCTATATCATGAATATAATTCTGGAGATAATGGATATTCTACCACATAAACAACTTGTAACTATAAGAAGTTTATTGTTGACTCAAGTACCAAAGATCGACAAAACGACCGTTATTAACTTAAATAATTACATAATGTTCCTAACATGGTGATAAGTGATATAAAAGGTATAATGAACTTGAAAAAGGTTCTTAAGCAAGTATAGATTAACTCTAGTTTATTATTCATGAGGTTAAAGAGCGGTCGAGTCAAGTCGGACACTTTGTAAGGGAACTTCATAACCCAATTTCTGTTCTTTGGGTTAATCTACTACTTTCAAATTATGACATGATATTATTATGTACTATATTGTATTTTTACTTTCATTATGTGTACTTATAGTGAATACACATAATAGATCTATTTTATTTAAAAATGATCTTTGTAAGGGAACTTCATAACCCAATTTCTGTTCTTTGGGTTAATCTCCTACTTTCAAATTATTCCATGATATTATTATGTACTATCTTGTATTTTTACTTTCATTATGTGTAATTATAGTGAATACACATAATAGATCTATTTTATTTAAAAATGATCTTTGTAAGGGAAATTCTTAACCCAATTTCCATTCTTTGGGTTAATCTCCTACTTTCAAATTATGTCAAGATATTATTATGTTCTATCTTGTATTTGTACTTTATTTATGTGTACTTATAGTTAATACACATAATAGATCTATTTTATTTAAAAATGATCTTTGTAAGGGAACTTCATAACCCAATTTTTGTTCTTTGGGTTAATCTCCTACTTTCAAATTATGCCATGATATTATTATGTACTGTCTTGTATTTGTACTTTCATTATGTGTACTTATAGTGAATACACATAATAGATCTCTTTTATTTAAAAAAAGGATCTTTGTAAGGGACATCGTCTCAATCTCCTTTCATTGAGAAAAATTTTGTTTTATACACAACTTTATTTTATACAGTGTATAAACCCCTTTGAATTTTACGTTTATTCAAAAGGTTTTCTTTTATAATTATGTGATTTTTAAATGATTTCAAAAAAGAGATATTTCTCTCAAATATATGAAAATCCAGTGCAAATGTATACGTATTTAACGTAAGCATAAAAATGTTTTCAGAAAACCCAACTCTCGAGTGTGATAGACAAGAAGGGATTGGGCGTGGACCCATCATGGCCTGTAATTAGTCGAGAAGTGTCAGAATTAGTTATTTTGTTTTCAGAAGCTTGCATAATGTTTTTAGAAAAACACTGGGGTATATTTGAGAAATTTTGAACGTAAGTATCTTCTAAAAAAATTGCATCGGTAGGTCTCATGAGACAAACTAGTTTCTTGGCAAGAGGCCTTGAAAAAATCTTATTTGTAGTCTTGGCACGAGGCCATGGCTACATGGTTATGATAGTCTGGCATTATGCATTCCATCATTATGAAAGTAGTTATTGATATTGCATGTGATTATTCGACTAGTAGAATATCCATGTGAATAAGTAAATGGTATTATTTAATTTTATTTTTGCCATATTATGCTGAAGTTCAAGTTTATAAAGGCTTTTGTTTTAGTTATACATTACCTTAAATGTTAATGTTTATTTATGAAAGCTTCCGCAATATTGTTATCCTTACTGAGCATCTGAGTTCACCCCTATCAATGTTTTAATATTTTCCAGGATGTGAAGAAGTATTTTATGAATGACCTGTAGGGATAGTTAGAAGAGGATATGAGTGTGGACTATGGAGACTTTGTTATTGTAGTTTTTCACTTTATGATGTAATGTAACATTTATGAATGTATCTAGTGTTTCCAAGGCTACTAAACTAATTGGTCTTTCGAGACTTGATCTTTTGTGATCATGCCAATGTTACGCAATAATGAACTGACTCCGGGTAACTGGGGTCGGGGTGTTACACCAAAACACACAACACATAACCACAACCATCAAACCAAATTCACTCAAATTTAACCAATATGGGTTCTTTAAATTTCCACTTGAATAGAACTGGGGTGATCACAGAATAGGTTTGATCCTAGGAAATTCCTTTATTTAATTGAGTGTACATGATTAATCAGATTTCATGTTACATGTGTACATCAAAACATCACAACAAAATAGATCACCACCAGTGTACAAGAAAAGACCACCAACAGTCATGATTTTTAAAAGGCATACAGCCAAAAAAACCATAAAATAATCAAAGATAACAAAATAAAATAGGCAACCAACATCAAACCACACCCATCCCATTATTTTATTTTCATGATTTATTTTTTGATCATATTAAATCCTTGTTTAATTCCCATTTTAAGAAGAGTATCTGGTCATTCCTCACAAGGAACCATTAATATATCCACCCTGCATGATTCAAAATTAAAGATAATCAAAATAAAATCCCTACCTGGATGATCAAGGATCAAAGTTCCTTCTTGCACCAAGAACGGGGGATGGTGCGACTCACAGGAAGAACTCCAAGGCTGAGCAGGAAGGGCTCCATCACGGGTGCATGACTCATCTCGGGATGAATTCTCTAGGTGAATCAATAAAAATGAAAAGGAAAAAGGAATAGAGGATCTCGGCTCAAGAGGAGGACAGATCCTAAAATCAGGGAGACTGTTTTAAAGTACTTAAAAGTCAGATCATGGTTTGGCCACATGGCTTGGCGGTTTCACACATTGGAATTAATTGAGATTTAATAATTCCCATAAAAAAGGTGGAGATAGACCAGGAGATGGCTGTGAGTTGATAGATTCACTTTAAATAGAGAAAAATATGTAATAGGGGTGAAACTGGAAAAACTGGGAAAAACTGAAAATGAGTCGTCGATGGGTGAGTCACTGATGCTCATCCACTGATGGTTGAGTTACCGACGTGACCTACCGATGCTGAGATACTGATTCCTCGACCTACTGACGCCTCGACCTACTAATTCCCTGACCTACTGATGTTGAGTCACCGATGCTGAGCTACTGACGCCTCAACTTACTGACATTGATGCCCTTGACTCATCGATGTAGATGCCCCTGACTCACTGATGCTGACACCCCTGACTCACTGATGTAGATGCCCCTGAATCACCGATGTTGATTCCTGTGACTCACCGATGTTGATTCTCCTGACTCAGTGATGCATTGACATGCCGACGCACTGACATGCCGACACACTGACATGCCGACACACTGACATGCCGATGTAAAAACTGGAAATTTGGACTCTTGAAATGAGCCATTGACAGCTCCCAAAACACCTCAACACTAGATTTTTACAAAGGAAGGGCCTGGGAAAATATGGGTTATTACATAGGGAATATTCATACTTGAGATAATAGGTTTTGATTTCATTCTCAGGATGTATTTGAGGTTCTATATCACGCCTTTGTGGACTGCTATCACCATATGGTGTTATTTACATCACCAGAGGGAAGTAGTTATCTACACAAGGGTGAGTGGAATGTCTATGTTGATAGAAATGGACCAGAGCATCATGGTATAAGTGGAGTGACCACCTAGATTGATAGTCTCTTCATGGAGGATCATGGGATACATCTAACAATTTTTTGTTCGATAGTATATCATTTTAGGGATTTTTTTCAGACAATTTTTCCGGATTACCTCCTAAGAGAGAGGTAGATTTTACAATCAATATTCTTATTGAAGCATACCTAGTATCTATTCCTCTATACATGATAACACCTAATGAGATCCAAGAGATAAAGAGATAGTTAGAGGATTTAGAGTCAAATGGTTTTATCCAACCTAACACTTCTTCCTGGGGTTCACTCGTGTTTTCACCAAGAATGCATATGAGACCCTTCATTTATGCGACTGATGGTTAAACTAGTCTATGGTTAAGAATTGGTATCCATTATCATGGATAGATGATCTCTTTTTACAAGATCTGAGGAGATAGGTTATTCTCAAAGATCGACCTAAGATTGGGCTATCATCTGGTATGATTTAGGCCTTTAGATATACCATATACATCTTTCCGTAGTAGGTATGATTTATATGAGTATTTGGTTATGTTGTTCAGTCTTATAAACAAGCCTTCTGTTTTCATGGCTTTGATGAATAGGGTTTTCCACCCATATCAAGATTCATTTGTCATGGTATTCATGGAATACATCTTGTTGTATTATCATACTCATAACGACAATGATAAACACCTTGAGATCATTTTGAATACACTAAGAGAGAATCGTCTATATGATAATCTTGCTAAGTGAAACTTCTGATTCAACAGAGTTCACTTCTTGGGCCATATTATCTCAGAATCAGGAGTATCAGTTGACCCGGAGAAGGTGAGTGTTGTGGTTTACTGGGAATATCCTAAGAATGTGTTTGATATATGGAGTTTCTTATGACTGAATGGATATTATAGTCATTTCTTACAGGACATCTCACTCTACGCTACACCTCTTACTAGTCTTACAAAGAAGGGTGTGAAGTTCCTATTGTCTGAAACATACAATAAATCATTTCAGGAGATGAAAGGAATGCTTACCTCAGCATCAACTCTGATTCTACCAAAGATTGGAAGAGGCTATACAGTGCTTTATGATGTATCAAGCATTGACCTGGTTGTAGTTTTGATGTAGGGGGTATATTATTTGCATATGGGTATCACCAGTTAAGGCCTCATGAGTGTAATTACCCAAATCACGGCATTGAGATAGCAGCTCTTGTCCATGTCTTACGTTGTTGGAGACAATATATGATGGGTGAGCACTTTATGGTGTATAAGGACCACAAGAGCCTCAAATATATCTTTATATAGTGTGAATTGAATCTTAGATAGCGAATATGGGTTGAATACCTTCTGTATTTTGACTTTTATCTTACCTATATGCCTAGAAAGGGAAATGAAGTGGTTGATACATTGAGTTAGAAAACTTAGGCACAGGTTGTACTGGAAGCCAGTGATGAATGGAAATTGGTGACCCTCTTTTCTAAGATCCATCTGGAGTTTCATGAGAGTCATGACTAGTCTTGTCTTACAGCCTTAGCAGTTACCTCTACACTCCTTGATAAGGTGAAGAGCGAGAAATTTTTAGATCCTGAGGGGTTGGTTCTTTGGGGGATTATATCAGGTTAGGAACCACATCTGAATTGGTATATTGATGGAGACGACATAAAAAAATGGAGACGAAATCCTATATATACATGGGCATGTGTGGGTTCCTATATATATGAGAGAGGAAATGATGTAATATTCACATGATTCTTAGTGGGCATTTCATCCAGGCATCTCCAATATGTATTGAGATATGTTATGCCAATATTGGTGGCATGGGATAAAATGTCAGATAGCAAGTTTTATAACCAGGTGTTCAACCTATCAACAGGTAAAGGTATAACACCAGTGAACTGATGGATTATTATAGCCATTTCCAATCTCATAATGGAAATGGGAAGATGTTGTAATGGATTTTGTCGTCAGCTTACTGAGGTCACATCGAGTTCGAGACACAGTTTGGGTAGTCATGGATTGACTGGCAAAGGTAGCGCACTTCCTTCCTATCCAGGAGATTTTCTCAATTAATGAGCTGGGAAGACTATATGTCCATGAGATCATATGGTTGTATGGGGTCCCTTGTACTATCATTTTAAATAGGGATTATCATTTCACATCGACATATTGTCATGGTTTAAAGAGAGATATGGGTACACAGGTGATTCTAAGCACAACTTTTCACCCTTAGACCGATGGTCAGTTGGAACAGACGATGCAAGTGTTGGAGGACATACTCTAAGAATGAGTCCTTTATTTCAGTGATTCTTGGGATAAGAATATCCATCTCACCGAGTTTGCCTATAATAATAGCTTTTATGCAATGATTCATATGGATCTGTATGAGGCCTTGTATGGTAGGTCATGTCGTTCACCCCTATGTTGGTTAAAGGTAGGAGAGGTAGGGCTGCTAGGTCCTCGTCTTGTGTAGGAGACTTCAGAGAAGGTTCAATTGATCAGAAAATGCATGTCTACTGCTCAGTCAAGACATAAATCTTATGTTGATCGTCATTGACGACCTCTGGAGTTTGAGGTTAGGGATCATGTTTTCCTGCGGGTATCACCCTGTCTTAGGTAAAAATGGGTATGGAGGCAAGGGAAACTATCACCTCACTTTGTTGGGTCGTTTGAGATTCTGGATAAAGTGAGGCCAGTGGCCTATCGGCTGTCATTAACTCATAGGTATCGTTCCATGCACGACGTCTTCCACATTTCACACCTTTGCCATCATCATACTGACTCGTCTCATACTTTTGATGCTGAGAAGGTTGAGTTAGATGTTGATGCTTCTTTTGAGAAGTATTCCATACACATCATCGACCGAAGTACGAAGGATCTATGAGGTCGGTCTATCCCTTCAGTATAGGTGTTATGGTAGCACGATCGTGTATAAGACATGACTTGGGAGCGGGAGCTAAAAGGGGCACCATGATCAGCGCTAGCTAAAAGTACTCATAAATGTAACTTTTATCAGTGTTATTTTTATCCTTGATAATTATTTTTAATAAAAAATATTTTTAATATATATAAAATTATTATATTTATATTCAAATGTAATGTTTGTTATTGTACATTAATCAAAAAATGCATGTTTATAATTAATATAAATATGATATATTAATATATATTTTTTAATAATTAATATATATATATATAATGTTTTAAAAAAATATTTATAAGATTATAAATAAATATATATATTTAAATAATTATAAAATTATAATAATTTTTTAAATAATAAATATTTTTATTATATTTATAATTATATATATTTATATATTAACAAATATATATAATTATATAATTATATATAGTTATATAAATATATATAATTATGTACATATATATAATAATATATTTATATAAATATATTTATAATTATATACAAATATTTATAAATATATTTATTTATACTCAAAAGGTTCAAGAGACAGGCAAGCTCGCTTCTAAAAAATTTATTAGAAAAATAAAATTGACAAAGAGACAAAGAGAGGATGGGCATGGTCAAACAAAGAGGCATGAGCTCATCCATAAGTTAAAAACTACAAATCACAAACATGATCATTCTCATAATCATGATTAGAGTCGTCATCGTCATCAACAGTTTCTCACTCTGATTATGAGTTCCTTTATAATTAGAATTATAAATAAATATATTTATTTAAATAATTATAAAATTATAATAAATATTTTTAAATAATAAATATTTATTATATTTATAATTATATATACTTATATATTAATAAATATATATAATTATATATATATATTTATAATTATATAAAAAAATTATAAAAAATTATTTATAATCATGATTATAAATAAATAAATATATTTATATATTTGTATATTTTTAAATAATTTTATATATAAAAATTTATCAGTGGCGTCGCTATTGTCGCGTCAATGCTGAATGGGGGTGGCGACGATTGTTGTGGTGACGATGGTGCGACCTCAGTTTTGGTGACGGCATCCTCGATATCATGCTGCATGGGTGGCGTGTTCGAGTGATGTCGACGGCGGTGGTTCCTGTAACACCCCGACCCTAGTTACCCAGAGTCGGTGCATTATTACATAACATTGACATGATCACAAGAAAGATCAAATCTCGAAAGACCGATTGGTTTAGTAGCCTTGGAAACACTAGATATATTCATAAGTTTTACATTACATCATAAAATGAAAAACTACTACAACAACATAATGTATCCATAATCCACACTCATATCCCCACATAATATCCCTACAGGTCATTCATAATTTACTTCTTCACTTCCTGGGAAAAATAAAACATAGAAAAGGGGTGAGCTCAAATGCCCAGTAAGGATAACAATATAGCGGAAACTTTCATAAATACGAATAAACATTTAAGGCAATGTATAACTAAAACAAAAGACTTTCAAACATGAACTTTCAACATGGTATGGAATAAATAAAATGAAATAATGCCATTTACTTATTCACATGGATATTCTACTAATCGAATAATCACATGAAAAAATAAATAACCACTTTCATAATGTTGGAATGCATAATTCTAAACTTTAATTTCTTTGTCAAGGCCTCGTCCCAAGGCCTTGGGGCTAACTGTAACCGGAACCCAACCCGGAGTGCCTCTAATAACCGGACACCAACCCAGAGTGCCTCTAATAACCGGACACCAACCCGGAGTTAATCTAATAACCGGAGACCAAACTGGAGTTCCTCTAATGACCGGAGACCAAACCGGAGGGCTTACTTTTACCAGTCCCTAACCTGGAGGGCTTACTTTAACCAGTCCCCAACCTGGAACATACTTGTCCAACACATTCATATGAAGTAAAGGTTGAAATAAAACATAAACATTCTTATTGGAACAAGCATACGAAATGTCAATACTTTACTCATAGACCATGAATGCTATATAAATGACACATCTACAGTCAAACATATCACAAAACTTCATTACAATATGGATGTTTTAAATCATAATAAATCAACTTCAAATAATCTTAAAATCCATCAAAGGATGTTGACATAGATGAAAATGTTTTTTTTTAAATTATTGAGAGAAATATCCCTTTTTCATGAAAACATTTTAATGTTACACAATTTTGAAAGTAAGGCATTTAAATACATTTTTGAATCAAAGTGTCCCATACCACTTTGAAACTTTTGAATGGAATTAACACTTTTAAAACATTCATTTTCATATAAATAAATCCTTACAAACTATTTTGAAAACGTGGACATAAATGAGGATTATTTAGAAGAATAAATATTTAAAACATTTAAAATGATGTTTTAGTAAAAGTTCCCTTAGAAATAATCCCTTTGAAAAACTCTTTTATGAAATATGGACAGGGATAGTAAATATGTCCCTGTAGATACTTACGTAAAGACAACCTCGGATATTAAAGTGATTGTGAAGTAAACCCTTATCAATTTGGTAACTTATGAAACATGCAACCCATGAAAGAGGTATCATACAATGAAAATGTAAATACACATAAGGTAAAGTGTATTACACAAAGAATACAATTATGGGCAGTACATACACCACACAAAAGATAATAGTGGAAATATGGCATGAATCTCACGGAAATAAAGAGTGAGATGAAAACCCCTTACCACGTTAATCTACTGAGTCGTATGGCCAAAAGTTAATAACAACCAAAGGATTTACAGAATAACATGAATATAAATAGAATCATGATAATATATATCAAATGGTAGTACACAATACACCACTTTCAATAATTTAGTGGCGAACAAAGGAAATCTCACGGAATTGAAAGTGAGATAAGAAAATCCCTTACCTTGTACTTTTCCTTGGTTGGGGTAGTTTAACCTCCTGTATAATGGTGAAATACATGTTATTAAATTATTCAAGAATCATATATATTAATATGATATCATATATGATCTTTTAATATTGATTTGATAATAATATCTTAGTATTATCATTGTTTCGGGTGTTAACTTACTTGTTTTATTTTATATGTTTTGTTACGTAAGACATGTTTGTAAAGGATAGGTTGTATATTATTCATATCCAGAATGATATCAAGTCCTTAAACATCATTTTTTAAATCATAAAATGATAATTATACTTAAATGGATACGATGGAGAATGAATCTCATCGCATTCGTGGAGACGGTAGTCCGTACGTACGCACGAGCGACAATATCATTATTTTGATATTAAAATAATATATAAATGGATGGTATATCATATATACAGAATCATTAACATGTTATATTTATTATTTACATGAGTTACATATCATTATTATACCCATCCAAAATAATAATATATTGAATAACAATTACACCACGACGTGGAGACGGTAAGACGTGCGTACGCACGTATGGTGACATGTTATTCAAAGGGTGGATAGAATACTGAATATGGTTGTAACATATTTATAATAACATCACAGTATATGTGAGATACTGGAGTTATTATTTTATAATGGTAACAACAAAGTAATAAGAAGTGGAAGAAGAAATGAACTTGGAAAAAGGGTGGTGAAATCATTACCTCTTCTTCGGGTTCTTCCTTTTGATTTGATCAAAAGGGCTCATTAGGTTGGCTTTCTGACCAAAATAAGGCCCCTAGGTTGTAGTGAGGGAAGTTGGGAGAGTATTTGGGCAGAGTTTGGCCGAACCAAAAGGCTTTGAAGGTGTGAAGAAATGAGAAGGAGGAGTGCCCTTTTATAAGAGGGGTGAGGGGCACCTTTGGAAAAGCTCGAAATATTAATTTATAATAAATTCATATTCGGTTTCTAATGGCTCCAAAGTTGATTATTCAAAGGTTAAGGTGGGGATGGGTCGAAAACAACCCAACCAATAGAATTTATACAGGTTTGGGTACTTATATTAACCTTATCTTTAAGTATTAACTCTAAGTTAATTAGTTTCACTTTTACAATGTCTCTTTGTATTTTTATATAATATGGTTAATAAACTTACTACATACATACAAGCGACCCCCAAGTGGTCCATTAATGATGAACCTATCATTATATAAGTCTCTTTACCGAACCTTAGATATTTAGGAATTTAATATCAATTAATAATATAATATTTGTTTTAAGAACTCTTTTATGTCAATTTTGACACTATTCAATAGTTGATTTTTGTGAAACTCATAAAAGATTGATTACTTCGAACAAAGTCAATTAAATCAATCCTAATATATCATATTATCCTAGAAAATTAGTTTAATTCATTAAAAGTTTCATATTATATTTATTTGGGTATTTATAATATCAATTATTTTAATTTTTTACTATTATAGTAATTACTGCATCATCATTGTGTCATAAATAAAATAAATTATTTAATGTCTAAAAATTATAAATAAAATATCATTATGTATTAAATCTGTTTATCTTTCTAATGAATATTTATAATCTAAAATCCAACATATATAACCCTATGTAACAGTTGTTTTGCTAAAAGCTATATGCTTGTGTCATTTTTGTATTCATTTTAACTTAATTAAAATAAAGTGTCATTATCACTTACAAGTGGATCCATGGGGTCCCAAAATCGACCCAAAGATGCCTATGGTCGAACATGTATCAACCAATAAGGCTAGGACACGTTTTAGGGTAATTTAGTATTATTATAATATTATCTTTTAACCCTTATTTACCGGATTTACCCTTAACCATGGTAAATAAAATATTTACCGCAGTAATTATTCAAAATGTCTAAAAATAAAAGTTACATATTTACACAATTTGAACATCCTGATTCAAAATATGGAATCCATTTTTCTAAATTCAAAACACAGAAGTGGCAGAAATTAATTTAAAATTAATTCCCGCTGTCAAAACAAAAAGCATGTTTTTAAGAGATAATAACTATCAAAAGATTGACAGTTGTTTATGTTCGGTTTAATTGTAAAATTATGTCCAATGACCAAAATTATATTAAATGGTAAAAATATATTCTAAATATACTTTAAAACCACTCAAATTCATAATTTATCACTATTAATTATTTTGATTAAAAAAGTTGTTTTTAATTAAAATTTAGTAATTTTCACTATTCATCAAAATATGAAAGTTATCCGAAATGTACCAAAATTTCACCTTAGGCTAAATTCGATATTCCGAATCCAGAAATGAAGTCCATTTTAAAATATAAAATATATATAATTTCGAAATGTAGGTATTACTATTCATAACGGCTAGTTTGATTGGTTGTGGTGTGTGTTAAAACTCAAGGTTGCGTACAACACACGCTACTGTATTATTCAAAGAAAGCGTACCGTGGAAGCTTGGAATGTTTCATTTTAAATTTTTGATCTCCCCATTTAGTAGAAAAGTTTAAAATATTGTATTTAAAAATGTTTCACTATTAAAAGTTGATAAAAGTGCAATACTGAAAATGAATTTTTTCTTGCATTATATCTAAGAAACTCATTATATGGATTCTAAAATTATAAGGATTATATAAAGTTTAAAATTTAGATAATACTATTCATAACCACTTTTGAATGGCTTTTTTTGGTAAGTCATGGTGTGATTGAACTCAGTGTTGCGTGTAGTGCAAGTTATTGAATTATTTTGAAGAAATAACACACTATGAAATCTTGGGGTGTTACATTCTCCCCTCCTTCAATAAATTGTGTCCTCGCAATTTGAAATTGTTCTTCAAAAATAAAAGGTTGAAAATAGAAAATATATTTGTGGGAAAACCCACATCGGAAATTGGGTTACTAAAATTTAGTCTTAATATGAGGAAAAGAGAAATGAAAGGGTCACCACCAAATTATGATCTCGATTAGGAGAACATTGGTGGAAATTAGAGACATATAATTGTAGGAAAAACGTAAATATTTATAGGTAGTGATTGAGGTCATCAATCACAAACAAGTATAAAATTGAGGTCCTTAAACTCATCAATCTATGATGATTTGAAATACCATCGGTTCAACAGCACATAGGGTATTGGGATAACACATTTTTGACGTTTCAAAATATCTTAGTTGAAATCCCACATCGAAAAATGAATTAATGAGGCCTCTATTTAAAACAAAGAGTGGAAAGTATGAAGATTACCGAAAATAACACATACTAGGGTTCCATGTAGGAAAATATGGATATGGAAGAGAAATCTAACCATCAATTATCTGATGGAGAGTGGTAGAGAACATGGCTATGAAAAGGCCAAAAATACCAAAGCCATAAATTAGTGATGATTTAAGGTACCATCTAGGACAACATTTTTGTTCTAAGTTCCTTTTATTAATGTTGAGGAATTTATTTATGAGATTGGCTAAGATCATAAGGAGATATACTTACTTTATAATTAGAGTTTTATCCATTAATAAATTTCTACCACAAAATCATATTTCACTCTAAAAGATAATAGAATGTAATTTTTTTTCTATTTATACTATTCGTACAGGGTTCCAAAATAAATGAATTTATAATTCATCTACCAGATCTTTTAAAAAAAACTACATTATTTAATCCAGGACATCTCATGGGCCAGTGGTAGGTGATACACCCTTGTCGCCCTTCGGTTGCGGGTTCAAGTCTCGCAGCCTTGCTGGACGCGACGGGTTGCCGCCCGACCTTCGGGTTGTCCTTTTATGGCAATCCAAAATAATCCAATCTAGAACTATCAAAAATACTTCTGTCCAAACTCACAGTCCAACATTTATAAGGAAGGTAAACATAATGCAGATCCTTTTTACCCCGTAATAGCATATGAATACCTTCATCATGTATTCTTTTAATACACTGAAACATCCTGAATTACCATATTCCTTATTGATTACATTTATTCTCCCTTATTCCATATTGAATGTTGGATATACTTCATCAATCCAAAAATGTTTTAAACCCCAACAATGATGGAATATACAAATCATTAATCAGTTCCAAGGTAGTCAAGAATATCCAATATAATTTTTCCAAAATAATCATGTATTATTCGAAAATCACTACCTTGGTATCAGAACTATATTATGGTTTATCATTCTCTCAACCATATATTTTCCAAAAAATTATCCTGCTATTGAGTCACTTTTCTTTGTTCCACACCATCTCAAGTCCTTAATGAAATAGTACTGCAGTACAATCCTTATATACTCCATAATTATTATAACAAGTACATTGTTGATACAACACTCAATTGACATAATCAACATAAGAACTCTAATCATTCCTCTTCATCTGTGGTAGTATCATAACTTGATTATTATCCAATAACATCATTTGCGGCATATTCTGATGACTGGGACATAGGTTCGCGTAGTGTCCAAACTCCTTGCAAATGAAGCATTGTACATTTAAAACCATTTTCTTACCCTTGCAGTCACGTACTTTGTGCCCTTTTTCCTCCACACTTTTAACAAACTCCCATTCCTTTCAGGCAAGTTCCAGGGTGTTTCTTTCCACAGTTACCACATATGGGAAAATTCTTCTTTTCCCTCTTCCCTTTATCCATCTTTCTCTCTTCCATCCTTTTCTTCTCTTGCTTCCCTTCAAAGCCATAGGACTCAGTAAACTCTTTACTTATCTTATCAACACATGATATTATTTATTCATATGATGATAATACATGGGAGACTATTTCTCATATAAATTCTAGCTTAAGACCATGAAAGATATGATCCTTCCTTATCTTTGGATCATGTGCATTTCTGGAGTTCTCATTCCTTCTACTGGGCGCCATTTCTAAACAATGGAATACACTAGATCAGTTTATGAATCAAAATACATAATCCCATACTTATAAAACACTTAACATAAATTGAACTATTTATGGATATAATCCATAATCATAAAAATGTCTCCTTTGAGGATGTATATACTCATAAACCCTTCATAACGGTTTGTAAAGAAAATGAGAATTATCCTAAGCATATCCCCCGGGAGTGTCGTAACCAAGAGTGCCGCAAGGCCCGTTGTCGTGCACCAGTTCCCGTTCGAGTCTAGCTCAAAGCGGTGTTTTCGGGTTTTACCCCTAGGTACATCTGTGCCAGAGCCGCCTCTACCTGCTCGTATCCAGACAGGGATGTATTGCTCGGAAAACTCACAAAATCTCTACAATACCAAAATTCTAGGAAGTTCTTCTATACTAATCTTCAAAGTTCATCTTAGGTCTACGTGCTCTAATCAGAGTTTATCTAAATCTAGCTTCCAAGGTTTGTACTAAACTTCCTTTGATACCAACTGTAACACCCCAACCCGAGTTACCCAGAGTCGGTTCATTATTACATAACATTGGCATGATCACAAGAAAGATCAAATCTCAAAAGACCGATTGGTTTAGTAGCCTTGGAAACACTAGATATATTCATAAGTTTTACATTACATAATAAAATGAAAAACTACTACAACAACATAATGTCTCCATAATCCACACTCATATCCCCACATAATATCCCTGCAAGTCATTCATAATTTACTTCTTCACTTCCTGGGAAAAACAAAACATAGAAAAGGGGTGAGCTCAAATGCCCAGTATGGATAACAATATAGCGGAAACTTTCATAAATAAGAATAAACATTTAAGGCAATGTATAACTAAAACAAAAGCCTTTCAAACATGAACTTTCAACATGGTATGGAATAAATAAAATGAAATAATTCCATTTACTTATTCACATGGATATTATACTAATCGAATAATCACATGAAAAAATCAATAACCACTTTCATAATGTTGGAATGCATAATGCTGAACTTTAATTTCTTTGTCAAGGCCTCGTCCCAAGACCTTGGGGCTAACTGTAACTGGAACCCAACCCGGAGTGCCTCTAATAACCGGAAACCAACCCGGAGTGCCTCTAATAACCGGACACCAACCCGGAGTTCCTCTAATAACCGGAGACCAAACCGGAGTTCCTCTAATGACCGGAGACCAAACCGGAGGGCTTACTTTTACCAGTCCCTAACCTGGAGGGCTTACTTTAACCAGTCCCCAACCTGGAACATACTTGTCCAACACATTCATATGAAGTAAAGGTTGAAATATAACATAAACATTCTTATTGGAACTAGCATACGAAATGTCAATACTTTACTCATAGACCATGAATGCTATATAAATGACACATCTACAGTCAAACATATCACAAAACTTCATTACAATATGGAAGTTTTAAATCATAATAAATCAACTTCAAATAATCTTAAAATCCATCAAAGGATGTTGACATAGATGAAAATGCTTTTTTTAAAAAATTATTGAGAGAAATATCCCTTTTTCATGAAAACATTTGAATGTTACACAATTTAGAAAGTAAGGAATTTAAATACATATTTGACTCAAAGTGTCCCATACCACTTTGAAACTTTTGAATGGAATTAACACTTTTAAAACATTAATTTTCATATAAATAAATCCTTACAAACTATTTTGAAAACGTGGACATAAATGAGGATGATTTAGAAGAATAAATATTTAAAACATTTAAAATGATGTTTTAGTAAAAGTTCTCTTAGAAATAATCCCTTTGAAAAACTCTTTTATGAAATATGTACATGGATAGTAAATATGTCCCTGTAGATACTTACGTAAAGACAACCTCGGATTTTAAATAGATTGTGATGTAAACCCTTATCAATTTGGTAACTTATGAAACATGCAACCCATGAAATAGGTATCATACAATGAAAATGTAAATACACATAAGGTAAAGTGTATTACACAAAGAATACAATTATGGGCAGTACATACACCACACAAAAGATAATAGTGGAAATATGGCATGAATCTCACGGAAATAAAGAGTGAGATGAAAACCCCTTACCACGTTAATCAACTGAGTCGTATGGCCAAAATTTAATATCCTCCAAAGGATTTACAGAATAACATGAATATAAATAGAATCATGATAATATATATCAAATGGTAGTACACAATACACCACTTTCAATAATTTAGTGGCGAACAAAGGAAATCTCACGGAATTGAAAGTGAGATAAGAAAATACCTTACCTTGTACTTTTACTTGGTTGGGGTAGTTTAACCTCCTGTATAATGGTGAAATACATGTTATTAAATTATTAAAGAATCATATATATTAATATGATATCATATATGATCTTTTAATATTGATTTGATAATAATATCTTAGTATTATCATTGTTTCGGGTGTTAACTTACTTGTTTTCTTTTATATGTTTTGTTACGTAAGACATGTTTGTAAAGGATAGGTTGTATATTATTCATATCCAGAATGATATCAAGTCCTTAAACATCATTTTTTAAATCATCAAATGATAATTATACTTGAATGGATACGATGGAGAATGAATCTCATCGCATTCGTGGAGACGGTAGTCCGTACGTACGCACGAGCGACAATATCATTCTTTTGATATTAAAATAATATATAAATGGATGGTATATCATATATACAGAATCATTAACATGTTATATTTATTATTTACATGAGTTACATATCATTATTATACCCATCCAAAATAATAATATATTGAATAACAATTACACCACGACGTGGAGACGGTAAGCCGCACGTACGCACGTATGGTGACATGTTATTCAAAGGGTGGATAGAATACTGAATATGGTTGTAACATATTTATAATAACATCACAGTATATGTGAGATACTGGAGTTATTATTTTAGAATGGTAACAACAAAGGAAGAAGAAGTGGAAGAAGAAATGATCTTGGAAAAAGGGTGGTGAAATCATTACCTCTTTTTCGGGTTCTTCCTTTTGATTTGATCAAAAGGGCTCCTTAGGTTGGCTTTCTGATCAAACTAAGGCCCCTAGGTTGTAGTGAGGGAAGTTGGGAGAGTATTTGGGCAGAGTTTGGCCGAACCAAAAGGCTTTGTAGGTGTGATGAAATGAGAAGGAGGAGTGCCCTTTTATAAGAGGGGTGAGGGGCACCTTTGGAAAAGCTAGAAATATTAATATATAATAAATTCATATTCGGTTTCTAATGGATCCAAAGTTGATTATTCAAAGGTTAAGGTGGGTATGGGTCGAAAACAACTCAACCAATATAATTTATACAGGTTTGGGTACTTATATTAACCTTATCTTTAAGTATTAACTCTAAGTTAATTAGTTTCACTTTTACAATGTCTCTTTGTATTTTTATATAATATGGTTAATAAACTTACTACATACATCCAAGCGACCCCCAAGTGGTCCATTAATGATGAACCTATCATGATATAAGTCTCTTGTCCGAACCTTAGATTTTTAGGAATTTAATATCAATTAATAATATAATATTTGTTTTAAGAACTCTTTTATGTCAATTTTGACACTATTCAATAGTTGATTTTTGTGAAACTCATAACAGGTTGATTACTTCGAACAAAGTCCATTAAATCAATCCTAATATATCATATTATCCTAGAAAATTATGTTAATTCATTAAAAGTTTCATATTATATTTATTTGGGTATTTATAATATCAATTATTTTAATTTTTCACTATTATAGTAATTACTGCATCATCATTGTGTCATAAATAAAATAAAATATTTAATGTGTAAAAATTATAAATAAAATATATTTATGTAGTAAATGGTTTTATCTTTCTAATAAATATTTATAATCTAAAATCCAACATATATAACCCTATGTAACAATTGTTTTCCTAAAAGATATATGCTTGTGTCATTTTTGTATTCATTTAAACTTAATTAAAATAAAGTGTCATTATCACTTACAAGTGGATCCATGGGGTCCCAAAATCTACCCAAAGATGCCTATGGTCGAACATGTATCAACCAATAAGGCTAGGACACGTTTTAGGGTAATTTAGTATTATTATAATATTATTTTTTAACCCTTATTTACCGGATTTACCCTTAACCATGGTAAATAAAATATTTACCGCAGTAATTATTCAAAATGTCTAAAAATAAAAGTTACCTATTTACACAATTTGAACATCCTGATTCCAAATATGGAATCCATTTTTCTAAATTCAAAACACAGAAGTGGCAGAAATTAATTTAAAATTAATTCCCGATGTCAAAACAAAAAGCGTGTTTTTAAGAGATAATAACTATCAAAAGATTGACACTTGTTTATGTTCGGTTTAATTGTAAAATTATGTCCAATGACCAAAACTATATTAAATGGTAAAAATATATTCTAAATATACTTTAAAACCACTCAAATTCATAATTTATCACTATTAATTATTTTGATTAAAAAAGATGTTTTTAATTAAAATTTAGTAATTTTCACTATTCATCAAAATATGAAAGTTATCCGAAATGTACCAAAATTTCACCTTAGGCTAAATTCGATATTTTGAATCCAGAAATGAAGTCCATTTTAAAATATAAAATATATATAATTTCGAAAAGTAGGTATTACTATTCATAACGGCTAGTTTGATTGGTTGTGGTGTGTGTTAAAACTCAAGGTTGCGTACAACACACGCTACTGTATTATTCAAAGAAAGTGTACCATGGAAGCTTGGAATGTTTCATTTTAAATTTTTGATGTCCTCATTTAGTCGAAAAGTTTAAAATATTGTATTTAAAAAGGGTTCACTATTAAAAGTTGATAAAAGTGCAATACTGAAAATGAATTTGTTCTTGCATTATATCTAAGAAACTCATAATATGGATTCTAAAATTATAAGGATTATATAAAGTTTAAAATTTAGATAATACTATTCATAACCTCTTTTGAATGGCTTTTTTTTTTGTAAGTCATGGTGTGATTGAACTCGGTGTTGCGTGTAGTGCAAGTTATTGAATTATTTTGAAGAAATAACACACTATGAAATATTGGGGTGTTACAGTTCCTTTGGCATTTGTGGTCTTGGTCGATGTCAGATGTGACCTCGGCATTGGATGGGCGGTGGCATTTATTGCTCGTACGACGTCGGTGGAGGCTTTAGTTGTTAGTAACGTCTCTGTCGTGGCACTGATAGTTTGGGTGGCGATGTCGGCTTGGGCGGACTGGGCAGTGGCTGCGTTGGCAGCATCACTAATGGATGTCTCTTCAAGGTTTTCTTTTTTACTCAGGCCCTCGGGCCATGTTGGTGGCGTGCTGGCCTTTGGGCCTCTGGTCCTCTTCTATGCACCAGGTGGCACAAAATGACCAGTCGATCGGTGCAGCACTTCAGGTTGATAGTGTAGCTTGGCTCCATACAACATTTTCAGGTGGGTAGCTCAAAAGAGCGATAGGTATGGTGACACCTATCAACTGGATCTCTTTCTGCTTGGGACCGAGGGGTGTTCTTCCATGATGTTACAAAGGGAAGTCTAGTGTGATGGTCCTTGATTGAGGGGGTGACACATTGTTTAGATGGTGATGACTTAACATGCGATGTGACACGTTTTGGAGGTAGTGTGACATGGAATCATGTTAACGTTGCTAGGCGGGCAGCTTGAAGGAGCGATGAGTGCGTTGACACCAATTATTTGACCCTCTTCTCAGACATGAGTTAAAGATAGATGTTCTACCTTTATGTTGGGGATGTGTAATGCAATGATTGTTGATAAGGGGGAGCATCACATCGAGAAGACTAGAATCATGATGCGTAATTTGCCTATTCAGTCTGGGCCTTTTGGTCATATTCTTCGGTTTTTTGCCTCTGGGCCTGCGAGCCATTCTATTGCATTTGGGTCTCCGTGCCACCAGACATCATGTCATTTTTAGGGTTCCCTCTCAAACCCAGTTTAGAAGAGGGTTTTCTTTTCTTAATAAAAAGGGATGTTGCCTCTTAAAAAAATTATATAATGTATAAATGAATATATTTATTTAAATATAAATTTATATTGATATTACACAATTTAAAATATGTATACAGGTGCATGTATGTATGTGTATGTGTGTATATACATGTGTGTGGGGATGTGTATGTGTACATATTGTAATTCACGTAAATGTTACGAATTCAGTTTTTAATATTTTTTAATTCAATCTATCCATTTTATTATTTTACATTCATTAATAATGTTAAAAATATATTTAATCATTTTGTAATATTTATTTACATATATTTATTTACAATATACACATGTAATATTTTCAATATGTTTGAAATTTATTTGAATACTATTTATTCGTTTTTATTTGTTAAGTTTAAACATTTAAAATGTGTTTGGAATTTATATAATTAACCTATTTAAATAATTTTTTTAATAATTTTGTAATTTAAATATGTAATTATACATTTATATATATATATAGATATATTAAAAAAAGTATTTATGAAATTATAAATAAATAAATAAATATACATTTAAATAATTATAAATATATTATAAATATATTTAAATAATAAATATATTTATTGTATTTATAATTATATACTATATATATTTATAATTATATAAAAAAACTTTTTAAATATATTTATTTATAATTATAATTATAAATAGATAAATACATATTTAAATAATTATATAATCACAATAAATATATTTAAAAAATAAATATATTTATTATATTTACAATTATATATTTGTACTTTTATATAAATACTTTTTAAATATATTTATTTAAAATTATAATTATAAATATATAAATATATAAATATATTTAAATAATTAAAAAATTATAATAAATATATTTAAATATTAAATATATTATATATATATATATATATATATATTAGGTGATTGGGGCTACAATTACATTAAACACACACATGCCTAAAAGGCAGATCATAACCCCCCAAGGGATAACCCACCCAATTCGCTGCTTTATTACATAATATATTTTTGGTCCAAAGGCTCAGTGGGTATAAAGCTCATCACATGGCCCGTAGACCCAAATTTTTTGGCTCAAGGCCCATTCTGTGAACAGTAACCCGGCTGCTACGGTGCTGCCACAGTACCGTCACCGCCACAGTACTCGCTACAATACCGCCACTACTACAATACTTCTGCCGCTACATTCCCAACTACAATGACCGTCGCCGCTACATTGTCGCCGGTTAACAGTTTTACCACTGCTACAGTACACAACAGTACTACTACATTAACCTGCACCAAAAGGGTTTTGAACCCCCATTTTTGATGTAGTATTACGGGGTGTTTAAATATAATTATATAATTATATAAATATATTTATAATTACATAAAAATATTTTAAATAGATCTATTTATAATTATATAAATATATTTATAATTATATAGAAAAATTTTAAGATAGATTTATTTATAATTATAATTATAAATAAATAAATAAATAAATATTTAAATAATTATAAAATTACAATAAATACATTTATTATAATTTTATATATATATATATATATTTAAATAATTAAAAAATTATAATAAATATAATCGTTATATTTTTAATTTTATAAATATATATAATTATATAAATATTGTTGGTAGAAGAACTGAATACAATAATGATGGCACGCGGGAGCTCTCTCTTTGAAAATGACGATCCACCGGAACCCTAGATCTGGTTGCCATCTCCGCTTCAGTGGTTCTTCATGGCTGCGTTTGATCCGGCATGGGAGCTCATGGCGGATCCCTTATCTGTTTCAGAGAGTAAGTTGTCACTAGGCTTGGAGCGCGATCGTGCTCTAGGAGCTAAAGGGATTTCTTTCGCTGATGCACTTCGAGGAACTACCCAATTGGTTAATTCCTCACAACCGCCTGCCTCTATCAAATTGGATGATGACATTATTTCGGTGGTTGCGGATCCAGACGCTCTTCAGCAAAGACCGAACCTATGAAAATTCTCCGCGCTCAAGAGAATCACTTTGGCTAAAGGTGATAAGCCTTGGAGCAACAATGATCTCAAAGCAAAGCTCAGTCATTCTTGGGATGTTTCAAATTGTAAAGTCATTCCAATTGATCGTGGATGCTTTCATATTATTTTCAGCAAGAAAGAAGAACTCTGCACGGTCTGGAATGCGGGCAGCATTGTTCTCAAACCTGGTGTTTTTAGAATCTCTGATTGGGATATCAATTTCAATCCATTTACACAGAAACAAACTTCTTCTCAGATATGGATAAGACTCGATGGCCTCAGCTGGGTTTTTTGGCACCCAAAGATCCTCTGTGACCTTACCTCATGCATGGGCATTCCGATTAAAATGGATAATCACACTCTTGATGGTGAGTTAGGATTCTATGCTCGAATCCTGGGGAAAGACAACATTGATACCAAGTAGGCTCTGAATCTTATTGCAAACGATAAAAAGTTTGAAGTAAAAGTGGAGTATGAGTACAAGATGCCCTTTTGTAGTGTGTGCAAGATAGTTGGACACTCCATCTCCAACTATAGGGTCATTAAAAAAAAAGTGAAGATCCCTCCCTCAGATAAATCATCCGGGAAAGAGGTGGGAGGAACCAGAAAAGGTAAGTCAGTTAATTTTGAGAAGGGTGAGCCTTCTGGGAAAGACAACACTGATCTCGGTTTGTCTGATTCTCTTGTGACTGACAAGGATTCAACAGATGTTTCCACTTCTGTGCCTTTGCTTAATAAATCTCTCAATGAAGAAACTCAAGCTACTCCTCAGGATTCCAAGATGGATTCTGCTCATGATGGGGTTCCTGGTACAGCAACAGTGGCTAAGATTGAAGATCCCATTGAAGTTATGGATCATGGAAAATATCCTGGTGAAGGTGCTGTTAATGAGTCCATTTTTGTGCTGGGAAACCAGTAGAAAGGTGTTTCAGATGATCCCCCCACTGTGACTGATCCTGGAATTTCTTCATGCAAGATTGAGAACGCCCTCCCAAATTCAGAGGCCCCTTTGGCAAAGTCTGGGAAGACCTCCAGCAGCACTGTTAGAACTGAACTGAGGATCCAGGATTGTCCCACTGAGGGATACTTGTAAACAATGTTCCAGTGGCTTCCAAAACTGGCATTAATGGATCTCCCTCCTTGTCCCCTGATCTAGGTGCAGGGGCTTCAACTGAGCTCATCGTGTAGTGGAAAGGAATGCTCCAGATCTTGTAGAGATGGCCAGAATTTCTCACAAATTATCCTATTTATCAGCTGCCTCGAACAGGCTCACCTGTGAGGCCTTCTGATGTTGGTGATGGACAGACTCTATGCTCCCCCTCGCATGGCATGGCTGGAAATGTTTCCGCTCCTCAGATTGAGAACAGAAGTACAACTAAAAAATTTGGCACTCACAGTTAGTCCTCCAGTAAAATGAAATCTAGAGGAAGAAAGAATAAGGGCGACCCTAAATCTAAATGCGGGTCCAAATGAATATTCTTTTTTGGAATTTCCAAGGAGTGGCCAGCTCCGAAACGGCCAATTCTATTTATAGATACTTGTACATACACAAACCCAAGATCTTGGGCATTGCTGAAACAAAGAAAAATTACTCTACTAGATTTGCTAGCTTGGAAAAAATGGGCTGCCATTTGATTGGTGTTAATAGTGGCTCTGTTCGGATTCAAACCCTTTGGGTTTTTGCTCATTTCTCTATAGGGAATGTCTCTACGCACTTTATTGATTGTCTATGATACAAATAGATAACAAGATAGAAGACCTTTGGAAGGATTTCAACAAACTTAGTTGCAGTATTTGTGAGCCATGGGTGATTCTTAGGGATTTCAACACTATCCTTTCCCCCAGTGAACAAATTAGAGTTGTGCACTCCACCATCTCTCTCAGGGAATTCAAAGCTTGCATGGATGAGAATGAGCTGGTTGAAATCAATTTGGTTAGAGCCAAATATACCCGGTATCGGATAAATTTGAATAAAACAGTTTCTAGTAAGCTTGATCATGCTTTCACTAATTTCATGGCCCTTGATAGGTGGGATTCTATTTCCATCATTACTCTCCCCAGGCTCAATTCTGATCATCATCCCATTCTGATCAGTTTGGTGGGAGGGGTATTAGATTGCCACTTCCTTTCCATTTCAATAGTGCTCGAACATCTCATAATGATTGTGACAGCCTCATTAAGGAGTCACGGAATTCCATTTATTGTGGCAATGGGGTTGGGGCATGCCTCTTGAAGATGAAGCTCTTGAAATTCAAGCTCAAGGGATGGAGTAGGAAACTTTCAACAGCTTTGATAAATAAATCACCTCGCTTGAAGCCTCTCTTCAATAGGTACAGGAGGCTAATACTAATATGGACTTCACTCCAGACCTCTCTCAAGAGATTTCCCTCTCTTCTAAACTAAATGAATTACTCACAATGAAAGAAAAACTACAAAAGGAAACATTCAAAATCAAATAGCTTAAGGATGGGGATAGGAACTGAAAGTTCTATAATTCTCTTCAGTGGAATAGAAAAGCTTGCAAGCCTCTTTCCTTTTTGAAAGTGGATGGAAATATCATTCAGGATAAAGAGCATCTTGTTGATCACATTGTCTCCTACTATCAAAATTTGTTTAATGGAAATAGCTTTGAGGGAGATTTGATTGATGGGGTCATTCCCAAGCTTGTCCATCCTGAGGATAACTCTTTGCTTACCATCTTGCCTCTTGAATTTGAAATAAGGAATATTGTTTTTAGTATAAAGCCCAGCAGTTCTCCTGGACTAGATGGTTTTTCTAATTTATTCTTTCAGAGATATTGAGATATCATACAGGTTGATGTTTGTAAGTTGTTCACCTCTTTCTTTACTACAGATTCTCTTCCTCCTAGTCTCAATGCTCGATTTCTCACCTTTATACCAAAGACTGATAATTATTGTGAGCTTCAGTTTTTTTGGCCTATTTATCTTGTTAACATGATCTATGAGATTATTAGAAAAATCATTGCTAATAGACTTGCTCTTATTACCAACAATATTATTTCTTGGAATCAATTTGGTTTTGTTAAAGGCAAGTGTATTCAAGATTGTATTGGAACAACTTCTAAGTGTCTCAACCTTCTCAAAAATTCTAATAGAGGTGGTAATATTTCTCTTAAGATTGATATCAAGAAATCCTTTGAAACTATGGATTAGAATTTCATTTATAAAGTCCTTCAGAGTTTTGGATTCAACCACACTTTCATTGGATGGGCGAAAGCCCTCTTTGGTTTAGCTCACATCTCCGTACTCATTAATGGATCCCCTAAAGGATACTTCAAGTGCTCTCAAGGGGTTAGGCAGGGTGAATCTCTCTCAGCTATTTTATTCTCAATTGCTGAATATTATCTCAGTCATCTCCTCTCTCACATGGTGGCTCAAGGTAAGCTCCAACCCATCCATGCCTCTAGGGGTCTTGCTGCACCTACCCATCATCTTTATGCATACAATATCATCCTCTTATTTCAAGGTAATAAGAGAAACATCTTGCATCTTAAGGATATTCTCCACCACTATGAAAATGTTCTGGGGCAAGTTATCAATTGGGATAAATCTTTCATTTATTTTGGGAAGGGGTTTACTCATGCTTAAAAATCTTGCATTTAGATGGAAATTGGAATCAGAGAGGGTTCCATTCCCTTCAATTACCTTGGTGTCCCTCTTTTCTAGGGTAGACTAAAAAGCTAGCTACTCTATTCACCTTGTTGATCAGATCAAAAATCAACTCTCAGGTTGGAATGGCAAGACACTCTCAATGGATGGTCGTATTTCCCTTGTTAAATCTACCATTATCTCAAAGTTGGTGCACTCTTTTATGGTTTATAGGTGGCCCATGGGAATGATTAAGAGCTTAAATGTTTGTATCAAAAACTTTGTTTGGAGTGAAAGTATTCTTGAGTGGAAAATAGTCACGGTTCCTTTGAAAAAATGTTTTACTCCTCTCTCCAGTGGTGGAATTGGAATTAAGAGCATAAAACACTTTAATGATTATCTACATACTAGATTCCCTTGGACCCTGATTAAATTTTTTTCCAAGGCTTTGGAATTTCTAAGACATAGATTTCTGGTGAGATTGAAGTAGGGGCATACTGGTTACATGAAATCATCTCTTTGGCTCGCTATCAGGTACTCTTATTCTAATATCATGAATTGCTCCTGATGGATTTCCAACAGATCATCCAGTCTCAAAATATGGATAGATAATTAGACTAAAACTCCTCTCATTTCTGAATTCCATCCACCTGATTCCTCTTCGGATCCTCAGATCTCAATTAAAAGCTTCCTTGATGACCCTCCTCTGGAATTACAGACTGAAGTTAGTGAAATCATCAAGAATTATACCTTTGCTCCTCATGAGGACGTTCTCATCTGGGAACTAGCAAACAATGGAATCCTTAACGGATGATGTTATTACCAGCTGCTTTCTATGGGATCCAACCACAATTTTGACTGGATCCATCGATTTAACAAATCCTAGATCCAACCCTAGAGGCTCACTCTGATTTGGCTATTGGCACATGATTGTCTTCCTACTGATTCATGCCTCCAATCCTTCGATGTTTCCCTATGTTCCAGGCGATGCCTATGCAATCAATATTGGGAAGATGTAACTCACCTGTTTCTTAGTTGTACCATGACCTCTGCACTGTGGAAAGTTATTTCGACCTGTTCGAGATGCCAAGACCAATGGTTCACTCGATCAACCTGTTGCTTCAATATGAGACTGGTTCTCTTTCACCTCAGCTTGCCAATCTCTTTTATGTGGTAGCGGCCAAAATGCTTCACTTTATTTGGATGGGCATAATCGACTGATTCACTGTAATGTCACTTTCAATATTCATTCGGCCATTGAAGGTATTATTGTTTCCATCTGGGAATCAAATGTGCCCCAGAATGGTTGTTGTTTTAATAAAATTCACGATTTTACGTTTCTTAAAAGACTTGGCATTGCGGGCAATTTAAGGCCATCTGCTGGTACTTTTGAAATTTTCTGGAAGCCCCTGTCCATAACTGGATTAAAATTAATTCATATGGTGCTTAGAAAGGTAATCCTGGTCCCTCTGAATGTGGTTCTATTTTTCATGACCATTGTGACAGTTTTCTTGGTTGTTTCTTTGGTTCATGTGGATTAGCAACGTCGCTGGAAGCTGAAATTATTGGAGTCATTAAAGCAATTTATTTTGCTAAATCAAAAGGCTAGAATAACCTATGGCTTGAAAGAGATTCCACTGCAGTTGTTTTGGCCATCAGGAATGGATTGATTCATCTTTCTTGGAGGCTCACGACTCGATGGATTGAATGCTCACCCTTTCTAGACTCAACTATTTCATCACTCATTCTTACCAATAGGTGAATTGGGTGGCGGATGACCTTGCCAATAATGGTATTGACAGGAATCTTACTTGGATGGATGATTTTCCTTCTGATTTGATGTCTTTTTATGATAGATATTGTCGTAAAATCCCATTGTTCAGATTCATGTGATTTTTGCGTCTTTTAATAAATTTTTCTTGGCCTCTTTGGTCAAGGACCCCCCACATATATATATATATAAATATTTTTAAATGTATACATATATTTATAAATATATACAAATACTTATACATATATACAAATATCTATAAATATATTTATTATATATATAATTTTATAAATTTTATAAATATATATAATAATATAATTAAATTATTAAGATTAGATTTTTATTAGTGATTTTTTAGTGCTAATAAAAATACTCCTTTATCAGCGCTAAAAAAGCACTGATAAAAATACTATTTATCAGTATTACAAAAGCGTTGATGAAGAGTTTTATCAGTGCTTTCTATTTTAGCAAAGATAAAACTATTCTTTATCAACACTTTTTGGAAAGCATTGTTAAAAACCTTACCCAGATCTTATAAGAGAACCCTAACTGAATGATTCTCTCTCACACACCTTCAAGCTCTTGTGGAACCCTACTTCCACTGCATCACCACTCTCGTTTCCATGCTCGCCGCTGCTCTCACCTCCACTCTCACCGTCGCCCTCGCCGCCTATCTCACCACATCTCCTTCCACCTCCACTCTTGCCGCCACCTCTCTCACCGGCCGATGTAGCTCTCATCGCCTCTCTCGTCGCTTTCGCTCTCACCACCGCCCTCGCTGCCGCTGGTCTCCAAATCTATGGTATGTGATGAATCCCCGCACCAAATCACACACCAACACCACATCACACCACCCCCACACCCTACTAATCCCTGTAACACATCATACCCCTACACTACATTGCACCACCCCTAGACCACATCGCACCACCCCTGCTTGCCTATTTCCCGCATGAAAACCATACAGTTAGGGAAGGTGGGTGCTCCATATGAGTTCGAGCAACTATGGGAGGGCCCCATCATCAACACCATAGCTGGAGTGTCTATGTGGAGGAGTATGATTAGGAAATTATGAAACTATGTTAGCAGATCACATGATTATGATAGTTGGGTGATCTCAAAAGTAGTGGTTTTTCCTGCGATTGCATGAATGGAATGAGATCAAGCGATCGTGCAACTGAGGCATGTAGTCAAAAATTCCCGATTCCCATCACCCATTAGCCCATACAAGTTTTCCAAATGTATATTACTTATTTTATATTGTTTAATTTTATGAAATTAATTATTATAGTTTAATTTTAGTTTTGGCAGATTAAATAGAATTTACAATTGCTTAATTTTTTAAAGAAACCAAAGAATTTTAATGAATTGAAATTTAGTTTGATTCTATAAAATATGTTTGATATAAAACACTGAAATGATAAAAATAATCAATGTATCAGAATGTATGTATTTTTTTCTACATGTATATTTATTTTTAACCAAGAATTTAATAAGTTGTGTTTAAAATTTCAATTACATATTCCTGACATATATATATTTTAAAATATTTCTAAAATTTTAAAACAAATGTTATTGTTGGATCCTTATATTAATGAATTGAATATATTTTCATCATATTAAATATATGAATAGAATACAAGAATTTCAACTAAAATAAAATACCAATAAGTGTTATATAATATGTTTTTAATGTAACTCTTAAATAAATTCTAAAATCTTTTATAACATTATATGTTTTATTCAAATGTATATTTTGATTTTTCATTAAATCTCATTATATATTTCTAAACTCTATAATAAATATTATTATTTAATTATATGTAAAAGTATTGGAAGAAAATTTTAGTAATATAAAATTCAATTAAATGTTAATTTCTTTTACTTAAAAAGTTAATTGATAAAGGAATATCTTACTAAATTTTTGAAACAACCATTATTATTGATTCCTAAATTCAGGTTAATCTTTCTTAATATATTAAAATAATTAGTAAACACAAATTCAATTAGATCCTCCATGATCTTTTGTCTAAAATATTAATCATATTTTAAGATTGATAAAACTTTATGTTTTTCCTTCACAGTACGTAAATCAATCTAAGGTGTGGCTAACTCTTCACCTCAAATAGTAAAGGGAATGAACCTTATGCATCTCCCTTGAGTCATGAAAATGAATCTTACATATCATCCCTTGTTAGTGGAAATGACACTTACGTACCACCCGATGACCTTTATGTAAATTCAAGATTCACACTTACATATCCTAGCGTGGCTTCATACTTTTCCAATTTTATTCATTTATAAATTTTTACAAGTTTATAAATTTTTTAGTATATCATATTTACAAATATAGTTTAAATATACAATTTTATTAATTATTTATACTTTTATAGTTTACTAGATTTATAAATTAATATACAATTATAGTTTTATTCGTTATAAATTATTATACTTTTATACTTTCATAAATTTTACTTTTATATATTATAATTTTATACTTTTATAAATTTGTACAACTATATACTTCTATAAATCATGTATACTTTTATAACATATATGTACTTTTATATATTTTTATAAATTTATATAAATTTATAAATTATGTATATTTCTTTAAAATATATATTCTTTTATAAATTATATATAATTTTATAATTCTATATATGTTTATAACTTTATATACTGATATAAATGTATATACATTTGTAATTTATACTTTTATACATGTATACTTTTTCAATTTATCAATAGTTTAATACTTTTATAATTTCATAAATTTTATTTCTATAAATTATACTTTTATATTTTTATAATTTTGCAATATGATTATTATATTTTCAACAAATTAATTTGGCTAATTAAGAGTTATTTTATTATATGCAATATTTCATGTTTTAAATCATAACATATAGAAGTCGGATGTTTGATTTTAATTTAGTGTTGAATGAGTTTCAAAATTAGCTATGTTTTCTTTGGATTTCATGTTCAACAATGTATCTAAGGGGGAACTTATTCTATTCCTTTTTATAATTGCATTGGTAGACCATGGTTTAGTCATAAAGGGCGCTATCTATATTTATATGATCATATAAAATTTAAGAGACCTCCTAGATACACAAAATCTCACCTCCTACATAATACAGATTAATAATAACACAATGGAAAGGGAATGTCACTAACTCCATCCAACCCATAGGATATCCATCATGACCTCACTCCCATAAAATGAGAATTAATTTCTAACCCCATTGCAACTCCTAAACCTAATTTGCATCCAATATCACCTGTATGAATTTAGAGGATAACACCTACCACTAGTGGAGCAATTATTTTCTTAAATTTAATTACCCATTTCCTTCAAATAATGATGAAATTATTTGAAACATTCAAATGTTATTTTCCACTTATTTGAAAGGCCCCTTTTTGTGTATTTATTTATTTTGTTAAATATTAATATTACCGAATCAAATAGGATGAATATGAATAGAGAATGGATGGATGCCAATCCTATGAAAAAATAGTATGAAGATAGGGTGAAAGAGTTCATCTACTTTGCAAAAGATCATGCATATGAACCTTCTCAAATCCTTTGTCCATGTTTACACTGTTGTTATTCAATACTAATTAGTACAAAGGATTTGTAAGAACACTTAGATCTATTACATAATAGATTGAAGTTATAAATGTTGGAATAAACATGGGGAAAAAGAGAATGTATCTACTGATCGGGATAACAATACATTTTATGAATCATCTGATATGATTATAAGTGTGGACAATAAAGAAGACCGTACTGAGAATGTGATTACAGGTGTGAATAATGATGAATATTATATTAAAGAAATGACAATGACAGTTGAAGATGAACTTCATGATTGTACAAGATTTTTTTTAGAAGTTAATGAGTTGTGCAAAGACTCCATTGTATGATGGTTTCACTAAATATACAACATTGTTAGTCATACTGAAGTTATATAATTTAAAAGTTGGAAATGGATGGAGTGACACCAATTTTAATAAACTCCTTTCTCTCTTGAATTATATGCTCCCAGAGGATAATGATCTCCCTAGCCGAAAACATTATGCTAAAAGAATGATATGTTCAATGGGTATGATCTCTGAAAGAATACATGCTTTTCCAAATGACTGTATAACATTTCTCAAGGACTAAAAATCACTTATAGAATGCACAAAGTGTGGTGCTTCTCGATAAAATAAAGATGAGCCAGGTCCTATGAAAGTTTTATGGTGCTTTACAATCATTCCAAGGTTTATGTGCCTATATGGAAGAGAGGATACTACAAGGAAATTGACAGGCATGCAGATATAATAAATAAATATAGGAAACTTAGTCACTTGGAAGATACTCCTTAGTGGAAGAGAATTGATCATGAGTATCCTGAATTTGGAAACAAGGTGAGAAACCTTCATCTTGCGTTATCTACAGATGAAGTGAATCTTTTTGGTTTTCAAAGAAGCACTCACAGTACATGACCAATTATGTTGGCAAATTTTAACTTGCCACTATGGTTATGCATTAAACAAAAATACATTATTTTATCTATGCTTATATCATGACCAAAACAACCAGATAATGATATTGATGTTTATTTGGCTCCATTGATCGATGATTTTAAATTATTTTGGGATTCAAGTGTTATGTTGTATGATGCTTATAGAAATGGAGATTTCATGTCTAGAGTCATGTTGTATGGGATGGTAAATGAATTTACCATTTGAAAATTTTATAGGATATAGAATTAAAAGAACTCAAGGGTGTCCCATTTAAGACCAAGGTATACAGTTAATTAGGTTAAAACATTCAATGAAGACTATGTTTCTAGGACATCATATATTTCTACCCCGACGACATAAGTACCTATCTTGGATGAAATCAATCGATGGGAGTACATAAGAATGAATAACACCATATCTACTAATAGGTGATCAACTATTTGAGAAAGTAAAAGATATAGACAATGCTTTTGGTAATCCTTTTTCAAAAAACCTTATGAAAACCGGTTGGAAAATTAGATTTTTTTGAATTACCATACTGGAATTGTCTGTACATCAGACATTTTCTTGATGTTATTCATGTTGAAAAAAAATGTATGTGATAGTGTCATTGGAACGTTACTAAATGCACCTGAAAAAAAGGATTGAATTAAGGCTAGGTTGGACATGATTGACATGGGAATACGGGAAGAGTTGGCATCAGTGAAGGGTGAAAAATGGACTTTTCTTCTCCCATCTACTTACACTCTTTCCAGATAGAAGATATATCAGTTTTCAACTTCTTGAATGATGTAAAGGTTCTAGAAGGGTATTTATTGAATATCAAGAATATCATGTTAATGATAGATTTAAAGTTAAAGGGTATGAAATCATACGACTATCATGTTTTGATGCAAGATCCAATGCACGTATCTTTACATTGTATTTTTTTTCCAAAGAATGTCCATTATACATTAAACAAGATCTATTTCTTTTTCAAAGCTATATGTAGAAAAGTTATAGACCCAGAGAAATTTCCAACTATGGAAAAGGAAATTACCATTGTATTATGTGAATTGGAAATGTTCTTCTCACCAACATTCTTTGATATGATGGTTCACTTGATGGTTCACTTGGTGAGAGAGATTATACTATGTGGTCTTGTACATTATAGATGGATGTACCCCATTGAACGATATATGAATATTTTGAAAGGGTATGTCAAAAATCAATATCATCCAGAGAGTTGTATTATGTAAAAATATATTGTTAAGGAAGCTGTTGGATTCTATATCAACTACCTATCCGGTGCAAAAAGAATTGGTCTACCAAAATCTCGTCACATTAGGAAGCTTTTGGGTGAATGAATTTTAGAATAGATGTTGTCACAATAAATATTACAGATTGAGAGTAATCCCACCTCTATATTTTTTTAATAGTTTAGAGGTTTCCCCATATGTTGAAACCCATAAAGGAATTATTAGGCATTTGAATCCATCAAGGGATAAAATATGGATATCAAATACACATAATCAACAATTATAGGATGGTTTCAAGACCATATTTTTAAGAGTCAGATGAAAATTCGGATTCAGTTTCAGAAAAACTTCAATGGATATCTAGAGGACTAAGGGTTCATGTATTATCATAAAATGGTTATAAATTTTATAAAAATGAACACGATGAAGGAAGTTCCATTAAAAATAGTGTAGTTACACTTGTGCTTGAAGCGATGCATGTTTCTAGTACTAAGGAAAGAAATCCAATTTATGTGAATATTTCATACTTGGGCATCATAAAAAAATGGGAGTTGGATTATACAACATTCAAAGTGATGATTTTTCAATTCAAGTGGGTTAATAACAAGAGTGCTGTTAAAATAGATGGATTGAGATTCGTGAAAGTGGATTTCAGTAAGGAAGGGTACAAAGATGAACTTTTTATAATGGAATCACTGGTAGTATAAGTATTTTATATTCTAGATCCTATAAACCGAAAGTGATCAATTATTCTATTATTGACCAAAACCATTGAAGGGTCAGATGAAAATTCAACTGAGGATGACCCTTTCATTGGAACGTTGCAATCATTTTGCAGTTGTCTCAATGTATACAAAGTTTTGTATGTCATAAGAGAACACTATGAAGGGATTTGGATACTCGATAGAGGGGTCAAATCCCTTAAACCCTTTAAAAAATAGATTTCAATAATTAGTTTATATATTTTTTTAATATACGTTACGTTACCTCATGTTATTATCAATTCACTACTGCATTTACATAATCTAAATTAAATGTTAAACGGATTTTGTAGATAATGAATTCTACATGTTCTGATGCTCCCAATCTTGAGGAAAAATTGGGTTCTCAACCAACCGCTGCTCCCAATGTAGAGGAACAACAAGCTTATGCACATGTCGACACTACTAATATAGAGGAATAACATGTTTCTCAACCTAATTCTTCCCCTAGTGTATAGAAACAACAAACTTTTGCACATGCCGATGCTACCAATCTAGAGGAACAACATATTGATGATGTTGAACCCAAGGAATTGGTTGATGGTGAGGAGATGATTTCGTAGAAAAAACATGAGCATTGTAGTATAAAGATGTTAGGAAAAAATATTAAGGTTAAAAGAAAAGGCATCAAATTTGAGATTGGATAGAATACGTGCGACTAGAATGTTAACCCCAACAAGGCCATGTTCAATAGTTTCATTTGGATCATCACTCGACAATGCATGCTGATTGATGTAGACTCATGGCACCATGTTGTTCCCATGCTTAAGACACTGATTTGGGAAGTTATTAAGGTAACATTATTATATCCTTTCTTTATTTTACTAAAAAAATAAAATAATGAAACATTTCCTTACTCTTCATCATCCCTTATAGAGTGCATTTATAGTAGATGACTCCCATAAGAAATTTGTATTAAGGATTTATAGAAATATTCACATATTATTTCTCATAATTCTAACAAAATTTCATCTTAAATATTCTGAAGAAAAAATAAACCCACACCCACCACATATGTATGCGCACCTGATAACCTGAGCAGCATGTGCTGCATTTATTGGCCATCATGGGGATATATCTTTGTAGGCACATTATGGATGGTAATAAATTGTTTAAAAATATATTTATTAATCATTTTGATTTATAATTTTTAATTTATGAAACAAAATTTGATTGCTGAAGATAAGGAATGGGTAGAAAAACCAACATACCCCTACTGTAAAGTAGGGATGGGGTATGCTTCACTTGAAAAAAAAATTGGTATGTATTTTAAATCTACCACAATAATTTTATATGACATGAAGCAAAAAAATAATTACATTCCACTATTTATATGAAGATTGATGAATCCAAATCCAAAGCCACTTCTATCCCATGTCTTGTTCTATATAAGGAGGAATATGTAAAAAATAATGGGATACTAATAGACGAAAACACACAAAAGTGTGGGAAACATGTGTAATAATGACATAATAAAAAAATTTCTTTAAATCTATATTACATAATAATGATTACTTATTTTACCATATTTTATATCCTATTTAGACATAGGAATCATAAACACCTAACCCAGATGAACACCTACTATCGGTGGACTTGAGGAGACTGGAACAGTATAACTGTGTCAGAGGTGTGGTTTTTGGGGTGACACCCCGAACATATTTTGAGAAAAGAAAATAATAGGGGGATAAAGATAAAGAAATTGAAGATTTGAAATCAATATTATCTTCCCTTGTATAAAAATTTCATTGGTAGTATGATTTTCTAGAAAATATTTTGGTTGGGGGAGCAAAGAGAATAAAAAACTCAAGAACAATCACTACATGAAGATCTCTCCCCACCCCCACTAGCTTTGAGGCGATCCATTACCCTCAAAGACCTGTCTTATATGAGGTAATAAATATTCCAATAACTGTTTCCATGAAATTTGAATTATAAAAACACAAATACCTTTCTTGTACTAATATTCTATAGGGTTAAAATGACTATGATTTATATCTATCAACACCCATCCATCACTTTGCTCCGAGGGCTATGTGTTCCAAATCTAAGAAGATGTTATAAACAACAGACCACTTCCAACATGGAATGTGAGAGTGGGGATTACAGTAGCTCATGAGTCGAGCACTAAGCTACGTGTTCCACTTTATGATGAAAATATTTATAGAGTCGATCAAGATAATGGAACATTCATATCATGACTATTTGATCTTGTAAAAAATCATGTCAACAAGGAGGTATTTATTTACAATTTATTTTTCATGCTAAACCTTTAACAATTAATGAAAAGGCCTAAACCGATGGATGTTACTATAGACGAAAAAAGGGAATGGGTGAAACAAAAGGTCAAATCAAAACCATATAAAGGATAAAAAAACCGATCAAAAATATATTCAGAAAGAACCTTTACCCCACCCATTCAATATCCACATTTACTAACATTGAAGGTTCATGTGGATACAAAGTTATGAAGTGGTAGTAATTATATAGTTAATTTTTAGGAACAAATTTATAGAGAGGCCCTTATAGACTTCATTTCTTTTGAGAATTTAAATGAAATTCTCAAGTATAATTGGTTAGGAGTCTTAGTTGTAAATACATACATGAGGTGTGTTTTCATGATTTGTTTATCTAATAGTTGATCTACTATGTTAATTATGAATAAATACAATTTTTTTTTCAGTCATATATATCATTAATAATTGAAGAGATTACCCCATGAATATAAATATGGACTCATTAGTCACCGTGTCACTTATAAAAATCAAAGAGAAATGGAATAAAAAATGGATAAAATAGTGGAAAAATCGGCCAAATCGTTTAAAAGAAAACTTATGGATGATAAAATATTCTTAATACCAATGATGTAGGGGTAAAAATCTACAATTTAATTATGTAAAATATATTTTTATTCATTTCATTACTTATTCCTTTTTTAGGAAACATTGGGTACTTATAATGGTCAATTTGGATTCTCCAAATGTTTATTTTCTGGATTCAATACATAGATACCCAACAAACCGACCACACATGACGATGTTTTTCAATTTGTAATCCACTACATCTAATGTTTTAGAACTAAATTTCAAGTTATATATTTTATATTATGCTTTAATGAGAATTATGTTATGATAGGGTGGTGTTTAAATATTTTGAAACTCATAGTATGAGGACAGTCTATGCGCACAAGGATCCTATCGAATTATACAAGTGGATAAGTATCAAGGTATATATAATATGATTTAATTATCAAAACACATATAAAAAAATTACTTATTTTTCTTAATGTTTCTGTAGTGTTCAAAATAAAAAAATGGAAAATATTTTGGTTATTATGTTTTTAAATTTATGAGAGAGATCATATACCATCAACAAAATGGAACCCCTAAGGAGGTATTTTTGGAGATAATTACTATTTCATTTAAAATATTTATCAATACTTTTTGTATTTATATTTTTCCAGTACTACTATGACTTTCAAAAATCCTCATATTCACAAGATGAAATAGATTTTTTTAGAAACAAATGGAAAATGTACCTAATGTTAGAATGCATACATATATCATGAATATGTGACTTCTTACTTCTTACTAATTTATTTTCTCGTAATTTTATCTAGTTTTTTTATTTAATGTCCTCAATATTTCTAGATGATACTTATTTTGTTAATTTTCACATAGATCATGAAGAAATGATTTCATTAACAAGGATGATTCAATCCTGTACTATGATCGTGCACTCAATATAATACATGGTGTACCTGGTACGACTCAAACTATATGGTTTTATTTTAAAATTTACATTTTATTAATGTATTGTTTTATATTTATGTTTAATTTATTTCTTTATAGTATCACAAATATAAGAATTAATTTTTTATATAGGTGGATTGTTTTTCTTGGGTTGGGGTGGTTCATTTAAAGCTTCTCATGCTTGTGTGAGATCGTACTTCAAGGATGAAACTAAAATAATGAAAAAAAGTAAATGGGTCAAGAATGCATACAACCATCATGAAAAGGTGAATTTCTACTACTTATTTAATTAATCTTATCATAATCTTATCTATTATTTGTAAGTTAATTTCCTTATCATTTTAATCTAATACTTATTTATTTTTTTCACATATCTTTTGGGAATTCATATTTTTATTTCAATTAGCTACAACAAGCTAGAAAATATAGAACGTGTTTCTTTATGATAGAAGAGGAAACCCCATGTTTCCTGAAACATGAAGTGTTTCAGGGATCATGGAGTTTATCTTCCATTAGAATGGAACAGGTTCTATATTTTTTGTCTTTTTGCAGATAATTGAAAGAAAAACACATATCATATACTCAATCAGCCACACCACAATATGATACATAGTGTTCTCAAAATGACTTGGACTATATGTTTTTAGTTTATAATTTACATTTTAGTTCAAAACACACATCATATACTCAAAAGCGAGTAAATGAATTATGATTGTTTTGATACATTAAGACATTAATACATAAGTCATTTGTGACATGTAGAAATTATCCATGCCTCAATCCGATGCACGGTGTGGCCAATATGAATCCAAGTGTGTATTTTAATTTAAAATTGACATTAATCACAATAAAAATAACAAGTGATATACTGAAAACCAAAAAAACACATTAATATTGTTTTGGTACTTTAGGAAAATGACCCTTAAGTCATTTGTGGCGTGTAAGAATCAAGTACACCTCAATATAACATACAGTGTGACCGATATGACTCTAAGTGTGTCTTTTTATTTCAAATTGACATTAATTTTAGTAAAAAGAACAATTTACATACTAAAAACCAATAAAACACATTAAAATTATTTTGATACTTTCGGAAAATGATGAATAAGTAATTTTTTACTTGTAAGAATCACTCAAACCTCAAATTGATGTATGGTGTGGTTGATATATCTCCAAGTGTGTCTCTTTATTTAAAATTGACATTAATTTTAGTAAAAAGAACAAGAGACGTTCTAAAAATTAGGAAAAAAATTCTGATTATTTTGATACTTTAAGAAAAGGATACATAAGTCATTTATGAAACATAAATAAACCAAACCTCAATTTGATTCATGGTGTGACCAATATAACTCTAAATGTGTCTTTTTATTTAAAATTGAAATTAAATTTATTAAAAAGAACAAGTGACCTACTCAAAATCAAGGAAACACTTTCAGATTATTTCGATACTTTAATAAAAGGATCCATAAGACATTTTTTATGTGTAGGAATCAACCATACCTCAATCCAAGGAACAATGTGACCAGAATGACTCAAAGAATTTGTTATCAGTTTAAAATTGACATTTTAGTTCAAAACACACGTCACTCACTAAAAACCAAGAAAACATAATTTGATTGTATTTATAATTTAATAAAATTATTAATAAGTCATTTTTGATGTGCAGGAATCATTCTCACATCAAACCTATACATGATGTTACCGGTATGAATCAAAGTGTGTGTTTCTAGTTTGAAATGAAATTTTAGTAAAAAACACAAGTGACATACTCAAAACTAATAAAATACATTCATATTGTTTTTGTACTTTATGAAAATTACCCATAGGTCATTTTTGACATGTAGGAATCAACCTCACCTCAATTCGATGCATGGTGTGACCAATATGACTCCAAGTATGTTTTTTTATTTAAAATTGAAATTAATTTTAGTAAAAAGAACAAGCGGAATATTGAAAAATAATCAAAAACATTAGGATTGTTTTGATAATTTAGGACGAGTATCCATATGTAATTTTTGATGTGTAGAAATCAACCACACCTCAATCTGATGCATAGTGGTACTGATATAACTCACAGTGTGTATTTTTATTTAAAATTGACATTAAATTTAGTAAAAAAACAAGTGACATACTAAAAACTAAGGAACCATATTTTTATTGTTTTGATACTTTATTAAAATGATCCATAAGTAATTGTTTATGTGTTGGAATAAAAAAAACCTCAATCTAATGCATGGCGTGACTGATATGACTCCAAGTGTGTCATTTTATTTAAAATTGACATTAATTTTGGTAAAAAGAACAAGAGACTTACTAAAAACCAAACAAATTCATTTGTATTATTTTAATAATTTATTAAAATGATCAATAAGTCATTTTTGACATGTAGGAATTAGCCTCACCTCAATATGATGCACAATGTGACCAATATGACTCCAAGTGTGCCTTTTTATTTAAAATTGACATTAATTTTAGTAAAAAGAACAAGTGACATACTAAAAACCAAGAAATCATATTTTGATTGTTTTAATACTTTTTAAAATGGATCCATAATTTGTTTTTAACATGTAGTATTCATATTCACCTCAATTCAACACATGATGTAACCGGTATAACTCCAAGTGTGTTTTTTATTTAAAATTGACATTAAATTTACTAAAAAGAAAAAGTAACATACCAAAAACTAGGAAAATGCATTTTGATTATTTTGATACTTTAGTAAAATAACCCATAAGTCATTTTTGGTGTGTATTAATTAACCACACCAAAATCTGACACATGGTGTGATTGATATGACACAAAGTGTGTCTTTTTATTTAAAATTATTATTAATTTTAGTAAAAAGAAAAAGTGACATACTAAAAACTAAGAGAAAACATTTGGATTGTTTTGATACTTCAGTAAAATGATCCATAAGTCGTTTCTAATGTGTAAAAATTAACCATACCACAATTTTACACACGATGTTACCGATATAACTCAAAGTATCTGTAATAAGTTTAAAATTGACATTTTAGTTCAAAACATGTTTCACTCACTAAAAACCAAGAAAATGCACTCTGATTGTCTTGATAATTTAGGAAAATGATTAACAAGTCATTTTTGATGTGTATCAAGTAGTATCACATCACAATGAAACATGATGTGACTAGTATGACTCAAAGTGTATACTTCTAGTTTGAAATGAAATTTTAGTAAAAAAAGTGACATACTCAAAACTAAGAAAACACATTCATATTATTTTGATACTTTTGGTAAATGATTCATAAGTAATATCTGATGTGTAGAAATCAACCACACCTTAATCTGATGCATGGTTTGACCAGTATAACTCCAAGTGTGTTTTTTATTTAAATTTGACATTAATTTTAGTAAAAATAAAAAGTGACATATTGAAAACTAAGAAAACACATCCAAATTATTTTGATAATTCAGTACAATGATCCATAAGTAATTTTTGACATGTAGGAATCACCTGCACCTCAATATGATGCAAAACGTGACCGGTATAACTCAAAGTGTGTCTTTTTATTCAAAATTGAAATTTTATTAATTTATTATTCCATATTTATGTTTAATTTATTTATTTATAGTATTACAAACATAATATTTATTTTCTTATACATGTTGATTATTTTTCTCAGGTTGGGGTGTATTGTTTGGAAATTGATACCATGGTCGGGCTTTTTTGAAGGGGGTCGTGGGTGCCAAAGACGACGAAACATTAATATTTTTAAATGTTAGTGGATAGTAATTATAAATGTAATTATACAAAACATTGTTTGAAATGTATATAGTAGTGTTTTTTGTGTGTTTTTGATATAAAATTTATTTCAATTAAATTATATATTTGCATATAGGTGTATTTTTTTACAGGTTATAGGTGTATGTGCTACCATGTGCTATTATTCAAACAACACATAGTAGTAGGTTGGCCTTTATAAATTATAGTTTATCATTGATAAATATCCCCTTTTATCAATGCTAATAAAAGTGCCAATAAAGGGTGACCTTTATCAATGCTAAAATATCACTGATAAAAGGGACCCCCCATTAATGATGTTGAGGACAAAAATGTTTTTTATCACTATCAAAGCCCTTTTTTACACGATGTTAAAGGGATGTCCTGTAGTAGTGTATAAATTAATAATACTTATATTTAGAAAACTATAGTTTTTTATAAAAATATATGTAATTATAATTTAAAATATTAATAAATAAAGTTAAATATGTTTAAATTTGTATATATTTATGTTATATTATTTAAATAAATTTATATGTATATATTATTGTATCTTATATACAAATGAAAATAAAATAAATTATAATATGCGATGCACATAGGTAAATAAAGTGAATCTACCTAAATATAGGTAATATATACAAGCATTGAAAAGTTTAAATTTTGGAAATCATGTAATATAAATATATGGATACATATGTAGATGTTTATTATATATTAGATATAGTTATATGAAAATTTATAATATTTATAACATAATAAATATGCCCCAAAACATGTTAAGAGTACTTTGTGATGGATGATCTTGAGATGACCGACCAATGCATAATTGAAATTACATTTTTTTGTGTGTATGTGGTTATAAAATTTGTAATAATTGCTTTTTATTTTCTTAATTGATGACCTGTGTGTCATCCTTTTTTCTAATTATGTAAGGAACTGTGTTTTAGAAAGAGAAGGTATGACATTTTCCATCGGGACCAGAATATGCTTGCACGGGAAGCCTAGCCGAACTAGAAATGTGAAGGTGGAGAGCTGACATCACAATGAAGAAGCTGGAGAGGAGCAGTTCCATGTAGTTATAGCCTGTATATTTCCTAATACCTATGAGTCATGTAATCTCTATGCCTATAAGCCTTGTAAGGGTCCCCCTCATCCCTTGAAATAGGGGTTATCAAAAATCAATAAAAAAGAAGGCCTTCGGGATATTTAGGTAAGGAACTGTGTTTCCATGTAAATATGTTATATATCCTAAACCCCTAGACCATATCACTTGTATGTGAGTAACATTCTAATATAAAGGTGTTTGAAAAGAGGTTTTCAACAAGAGGCATTTCCTGTTTTAAAGGAGACTGATGGTTGCTAAAATCTACAATAATAGAGGCTCCAGGTTCCCCCCTAGGTTTTGGTTGGTTTATCAAATAATGATAAAATAATCCATAGAAAAAGTCTCAAGATCAATTCATAGTTATTTATTCATAATTAATTAAAACATGCTAAACATTTGATGATGTGGTATAAATATGTATAAAATTTTATTAAATTTTCTTTCAAGGTAACCATATCACCATCAATATAATTCAACAGTGAGGTTATTTAAATCAATCAAGGTTTTATTTATAGTTTTCCACCTGTAAGAGTAAAAAATATTCATGAAATTATTAATATAAATAAATTTTCACACACAGACACACACATTATTTATTAAATATAGTTATAGGTAAATTTACAAGATGTAGAAAATAATAATTATCTCAAACAAACATGTTAGCAATCTTGTATGATGATTGATCTTGAGATGACCGTCTAATATATGATTGAAATTGCATGTTGTATTTTTTTTGTATTTGATTATTTAATATGTAATAATTAAATGATCTTGAGTTTTTTGACCAATGTATGATTGAAATTGCATGTTGTGTTTTTTTTCTTTTGGTTATATAATTTATAATAATTGCATTTTATTTTCCTTGTTGATAACCTAGGTATCATCCCTCTCTCTAAGTATGTATCGACCTGTGTGTCTGCATAAAAATTTTTATGTATCTCAAACCCCTATCCCCCACTTTCATGTTAATGAAATTTTAATAAAATGTAATTTGATAAGATGTGTTGTTGTTTAAAGTTGTATTTTTACACCATGCCTGAAAGGAGACTAATAGTTGCTAAAATATAAGATAATAGAGGTGCTAGGAGCACCCTAGTTTCTGATTGGTTTATCAAATAATGATAAACCAACCCATATAAAAAGTCTAATGATCAAGTCACAATTATTTAATAATAAATAATTTAAAATTTTTAAACATTTCATGATGTAATATATAACATTTTATTAATTATTTTTTTCTAGGTAATCATGTCTTTGCAAATATACTATAATGGTGAGGTAATTTATTCTGGTTAGGGTTTTAGCTATAGTTTTCCACTTGCAAGTGTGTAAAATCTTCATGAATGTGTACCATTGGAAAAAGTTTGTAGGAAGATTCATAGACAGTTAAAACTGAGGGATGATCAATCAATTACTTCAATTACATATCAACATCTTTAATATACTAAACATCTATATCACACTGAGTATCCTATGATCGATGACGAGGATTAGATGGATGCATCATTTTTTATTAGGAAATAGTTTTGTAATGGTCTAATAGAATTATATGTGGTTATTTATTTTATTAATGAGGTGTAACCTACTACTACAGAACCATGTTATGTGATCTCTATAGAAGTTGGTCCTTCACAACACTCTCATTCATTCTCTGCTCACATGACTTAGATAATAGAAACTAATTATGAAGAAGATTATCAGGATTTGAAAGGAACTATAGGGTATATCACAATGTATACTCATAATTCATTGAATGACACTTTCTCCGTTGAGGAAGTATCTAGTGATGCATCAGGAGATTATGTGGATGAGGATGATGTGGGGAATTGACCTTTTGAGGTTCCTTTGATTGATAGGCATCCACCAGTTAATGCTAATCATCCTATATTATATACTTACTTAGTATAAGGAATGTCACATGAAAAAAATTTTGATTGGGATTTCATTACACCAGCTACTGAATTCCCTAGAATTATAGGTAACATATCTACATTGATTGATAACACCATATATGTGGGGTGGAAATTTTAATGTAAAATTGCCTTGAAAAATGTACTAAAAAGATACCATGTAGAGAAAATTTTTCATTTGTGGTTTATGATTCCAAGAAGTAAAAATATATAATTCAGTGCGACAAATATAGTACAGAATGTAAATTTTTAATGTGGAAAATATATGATAATTTTTTTGCATGTTAAAAGATAACTAAATTGGTAGGCCCATACACTTGTGTACATCGAAGCTTGTTATAAGACCACTCTTCACTTGATGTGGGTTTTATATCAACTATTATTGTAGAGATGATATGGATGTGTTAGGATGTTACTATATCACTTGTTTAGGAACAAATACAATAGTTGTTTAAATATAATATATCCTATGAAAAATATTGGAATGAAAAAAAGGTAATTGTGAAATTTTATGGTGATTGGGATGAATCATATTCAATGTTTTCATAGATTATGTAAATTTATCTCTCAAAAATAAGGTTATTTATCTTTTGGAAACTTTTTATCATGTCTCCCTAGATCATCGAGTTGATCAAAGAAAGGTGAAGTTCCATAGGCTGTTTTGGATATTCAGGCCTCAAGGCCATGAAAATTTTCTTTATGGAAAGTATAAAATTATACTACTTATTTCTTCCACTAAATATAGAAATCATGATCCTATACCACTTTTATTTTATTATGTTGAAAAGGATAATTTTGAATACTAGAGTTGGTTTTTAGCAAGTATACACATTCATGTCATACAAATCCAGGGAGTGTGTCTGATATCTGATCACCATCGAGTGATTATAGAGGCCGTTAATAGTGACGATGTTTCATATAAAGAACCAAATGTTTATCATCAATATTTCATTAGAGATATTAAAAGTAATGTGCATAAGTATTTAAGAGATGAGGTAATAAAGAAGGTGATCATCAATTTGGGTATGTATTTTTAAATTTATATTTTTTTGGAAAAAAATTAATATACTTTTAAAAAAACTGTTCTCTTATGGTTTCAACATACGTTACCCAATAAAAAAGGTTTGATAAATGAATTGAATAAATTAAAAAGTCTAATAAATATGTGTATGATTATATGATATGGATTTCAAAGGAAAAATGGTCATTAGCATATGATGGTGGCAAGAGATATGGTCATATGACAACTAATACTATAAAGTGAATAAATTGGGTCTTCAAGGGTGAGAGAAAACTATAGATCATAGTGTTAGTATAGGATACATTTTATAGATATGAGAATTACTTTGTTCAATGGTTCCAATAGGTTTATCAGAGGATGCAAATGGATTTTGTTTTGGTCAGAATTTACAAAGTGGTGTAATGACCCGGTTTTTCTATGAGGTAAAGATCCTTTAAATTTCAGTATAATTATTTATCTTATACCTTTTTTGGAATAATGATGAAGTTACATACGTTTTTGGGGTGTCCATGGCTTGTTCGAAGCTCCGAACCATGACTGGTGAAAGAAATCACTAGAACACATAGTTAGTAGAAACTATGCCACCTAACCCATACAGATTTCATTAACTATGTAGGGAATTTCAAAGGGAAAAGTAGGGAACGCGACTTTACCTAACCATGCGCCCAAGGACTAACTCCCATACAAACTATCTGAAATTTTTAGTAGAGACAAATGGCATGGTTGGTGCATGGTTTCTCAAGCCGCGTGGGTTCCCTCTTAAGGTAGTGAGGTGTGCACGGTTGACACATAGTTTGGCCAACCATGAAACCAAACCATGTGACCCAATAATTTTTGGGTAAAAGATCATTTTTACCTTGTGGATTTAAAACATAAACCCTCATCCTTGTTTTTTATTTCCAGTGATAGGAGGCATTCTTTTCTCATGTTGGAAGATCTTGAGCTCATCCACCTAGGTTTGGTGATAACTCATCTATGCAGAGTTCGATCAAGCTTCTGTTCATATCATTGGATTCCTCTAGGTAAAATATTCATTCCTCAGGCTTGGGTTTTCATTCATAATTCCCTTTATGAATCTATTTTGATTCATTTTAATATGACCTATTTTTGAGATGTCGATCCTTTCTTATGTTATCTTCTGATATAGGCCAAACTAAGTACTAATATAGGATGAGGAGAGTGCTATAGGTATATGGTAGGTGGTCTATGACTTTTACTTAAAAGTATCATTATTTTATAAACTGTTGATGTTGTTCACATGATGATTTCACCGAGAATTTCCTATTTAATTCATATGCCACGCCTATAATCATTATGCTCATATTCTAAAACCCTTCCTATACTTTATCATCATGTCATTGGATGTTGGAACCTCAAAATAATTCACCCTAAGTGGGGTGTGCTCCCTTTTTTCCTTTAGTGGATTTTTTATGATTATCCATGCCACCGTTTGGGTGAGCTAGACTTGACCTTGATAAATCTAAGTGTTTTAATTAAATAAATGATTTTTTAATTATTAAATGGAAATTAAATTATATATATCACTTGAACCTTCTAAGGTAACTGTTATAATTAATTAATTAACACTTAAAATGTCTAACGTAAAGTATATTTATAGATATCACTTGGCCTAGTTAATTATAATTGGATTTTATATGTTTGTTTGTTTTTATCCTATCATATCATGTTTATTAAAGGTAAATTAATGAACCTATTAGTTGAATATTAAATTAAATTAATAAATTCTTGCATGTCCTTGATATATCTCGTAACATTAATGAAAGTTAATGGAATGAACCTAATGAAATAATAAAAGGCATGATTATTACATAGAATAAATTAAATAATGATATATGTATAAGGTTCCTATTGCATATGGATCTTTTTATCTTTATAGGAGTGGTCTGACTTGATCCCGTGTTGCATTCCCAAGGGAATTCCTTAAGCACTCAGAGGACACCATTCTGATTCATGGAGATAGTTTCCAAGGGAGATACCCACCTTGGAACATGGTCATTGTCTACTATCATATTCCTAGAATGATTCCATAGGATCCCTTCACTATCTTCTATATATTAGGATGACTTTTATACAATGATTGGATCCATATTGACATCTTCAGACACATGACACAATGGATTCACTCCATTGTTCCCAATTATTATTAGACTATGATATCATTAGAAGAGATCACTGGACTTGGTTAGAATTATTTACATTGGAATTACTTGGGAGTTTCCCCTTGTATTACACTTAGAACCCTTTTCTAGATTGCATATCATTACTATGAATTGGATCCACCCCTTAGGTCAGGGATTCTTTAGTTATTATCTTGGATCCTCTTTATTATTATAATCATTTAGGATTACTTGGTTATACCTTGGATCCTCTATCATTATATCCATCATATACAATGTGGTTGAAACATATTATAAACCAGAACATAAATAATTAAATAAAAATGTTCAGAAACTAGGTGAGGCTATAGAAGGTATGGGATATTTATATTATTGTGCTGTCTTTACTTCCATATATATACCTATACACTGTTTCAATTTATATTCATAGACAGGATTTGTATTGATGCTGTTGGTAGTGGACTACTGATATTTATCTCACACCCTATCTGTGTCATTTTCGGTACCTAGGTAGATTATATGTAAGTAGGATTTGATAAGGGGAAGTGTCTAGCTTTGGAAAACTAACTTGATTTCTTGCTCATGATGGAGCTTGGTACCTAATAACCGGACCTGTGCTCGGGATGCTTGGATAGTTTTTTTATTTTTTTATTCTATTTTATAGAATGTATTTCCTACTAATATGTATACATATTTTATTGTTTTTTAGATACATGAAATTACATTATCATTTTGTATATGATTTAGTTTCCATATTTTGGTTATTATATTCAGTTTGGGTGTTTATCTTTATTTCTGTTACTTATCTTTTATCACACTGCCTCCGCTGTGCTATACTATGACATGAGGTCATAATATTCCCATAGATACACTTGAGTTCCTCACTACTAGTCGATAACATCTGGAATATAGGGAGGCATGCTTAAGGCTATGCGGCCAACTAGTTTATGGGCACAATTGAATGGAACTCGGTCCAGGACGTCAAAAAGTGGTATCATAGATTTTTATTTTCTTTCACCTTATTATTTTGGAGATTTAGATAGGAGACTAGGAAATTATTTGAACTTGGTTATAAGATGTACCTAGGAGTATCTAACCCATGTTTAGGGTAAATAACAAGTTTCTTGGGAATGGTAAATTGATGTTTTGTATCTTGCCTATTATAGTTGATATACTTTCACCGCTGGGTGATGCACATGAATTGTGATATTTGATATGATTTATGGATATTTACCTTGCCTTGGTATGATAAGGATCATTGTTACATGCATCATTATAGGCACCTAAAATCACATTCCTTGAATATTCCATGCCATATAGGTGCATTTCAATACTTACATTTCTTGTTTTTCCTATGACTATTGAGTGATCCATGGTTGTCATATATGCCTTTGTTGCAAATATCTTCTGAAGGGTAATGTAATTGGTTATTTAAAGCATCAACATCAATATAAATAGTGTTTCCTATATAGGTTGATGGTGTCATATTAAATAGCTAGTTTATACCTACGTCATCTATGTACCCCTGGTTACATGAGCTGGGCTTTGGATACTATTGAGTGACTATCAGTTTCAATTTATGAGGTGTATAGAACATTCTGAATTGGAAAAGGTAATTTACCAAGTTGAGCCATCATATTTTACCCATTAAAATTTGAGACTGAATTTATAGGGGGTAAAATGAAATTAAATGGGTGTTGTTTTTAGTTATAAAGTGTACGAGCCTTTATTATCAGGGAATGATGTTCCATTTAATATAACCTTGATATATGTAAATAAGAAAATGAAAACTTAAAAGGTAAAAATTGACTATTAAAATGAAATGGTTTCTCGTAAATGAAGATGCAAAGTGTGATTGGACCTTTATGTACTGGAACCCATGTAAATTAAACATGAACACTTACCAATACCTTAGCCTTGTAAGTGGGTAGTTGGCGTAGTACCTTGGGTAGTGAACCATTATTCTTGTGTTCTGCTTATGTTAGTGATTCTTTCAGTTCAAATGTTTTTCTAAGGCATGTGATCAACATTTATAAGGATATTCCACCACAATATCCTCATTTCGTGCGCCAAGAGGGTGGCGATGACCATGCTCTAGAGATGGTGGGCCCTGAGCTTCCTATCTTAACACCAGGAGTTCCACTTGAGGAATCACCTTATATACATGATATGGAAACTGATTCTTATATTTTTAAGATTTTCCTATGTCTGTTGTAGTCCATGAAGGGTGATTTATGACCTACACCTACTATGGATGATCTGACTTGTGAATTCTCATAACAGCAACCTCCCACATTTTTGGGGGATGGAAATCCTCAGGTTGTTGAGTCTTGGATGGAGGATATTATTTCTATCTTTAACCATATAAAGAATCCTCTAGAGAGGAGGTTTAAGCTTTCCACCTACATGCTGTGTGATTCTGTAAAGCACTGGTTGGATGTGGTTACTCAGGCCTGTTGTCATCAGGGAATAGTCTGGGCGGACTTCCAGACTACCTTATATGACCAATTTTTCCCTTAGATACTGAAAGTTGACTGATATAGAGAGTTCATGCACCTGGAGTAGGGTTTTATGCCTGTCATGGACCATTTAGTGCATTTTACTGAGTTTCAATGCTTTGAACTACTTTTATCCGATGATGAGTTATCAAGAGTGAGGAGTTTCAAGGATGGGATCAAGTATTAATTCTACTCATAGGTAAATGTTTCTCACCAATATAAATTTTTTGAGATCATAAATCAGGTACTTATCACTGAGCGCATCCCATCAAGAGATGATAAGACTGGGAACCGAGGTTTGGTGCTGAGACAGGGAATAGTTGTTTTGGTAGTAGGAAGCATATCTTTAAGGATTCTCATCAGAGAAATGGCAGTCAAAGTATCTGCATTGGTAGCTCTGTTATATTCCATTAGTGTGGAAGAAAGGGGCATTTGAAGCCTTAGTGTTATAAATACCCTCTTTAGTGTTGTCATTGCGGTCGTATGGGTCATTTTAAGACATTCTATCAGACAATTCCACCGACTTCTAGTGGTAGAGGATTTTCACCAGATCCACCTTCAGGGGAAGGATTGATTTTTCCATGTTAGGATGATATTTAGAGTAGCACTGGAAAACATTTACAAGGAGGGGATCATGGAAATGGTATCCAGACTTTTAATTATCAATGCTAGCAGAGCGAACCTGCTCAGGGTAGTCCGGATATAGCACATGTCCATGGATTAGGTTAGTTGCACGATTTATATCCAGTACCTGAAGATTATAGTTCATGATATCTACAATAATAGGTACTATTCCAATAGCCTCCACTATTGTATCTACTTTATTTGATATAGGTGATTCTCACTCCTTTATATCCTTATCGACCATGGAATGTCTTGGGCTAGAAATTCAGAACCTATGTGGGGTAATGAACCTAGAAACACCATTAGGAGTGTGGTCAAAGGGAATACACCAATGCAGGGACTTCCCCTTGAGTTAGGTATTTTTCCCTTCTTATGGGACATCTTCATACTTGAGATGTTAGGTTTTGATGTCATTCTCAGAATGAATTATTTGGTTCCATATCACGCCTTTGTGGACTACTATCACTGCATGGTGTCGTTTACATCCCCATAGGGTAGCAGTTATCGCCACAAGTGAATGTTATGGATGGTAGATCTGGACCAGAGCATCATGGTATAGGTGGAGTAACCACCTAGATTTCTAGTCTCTTCATATAGGATTAGGTGATACATATAAAATATTTTCCTTCAATAATAGATCATTTTAGGGATGTTTTTTCCAATGAATTTTTATGGATCACATTCTAAGTGAGAGGTATATTTTATGATGAATCTTATTTTAGGAGAATCTCTGGTATCTATTCCTCCATACTGGATGGCACCTACTGAGCTCTAGGAGCTTAGAATACAATTGGAGGACTTAGAATCAAAGGGGTTTATCTAACCTATCACTTCTTCCTAGGGTTCACCCATACTTTTCACTAAGAAGGTATATGGGACCCTTAGTTTATGCCTGGATTACCAATAGTTGAGCTAGATTATGGTTAAGAAATGGTATCCACTACCATGGATAGATGACCTATTTGATTAGATCCGAGGAGATCGGGTATTCTTGAATATCGACATGATAATAGGCTATCATCAGGTATGAGTTAGGCATTCAGATATACCACATAAAGGTTTTTATAGACGGTATGGTTTATATGAGTATCTGGTTGTTCCATTCAGTCTTACGAATGTGCCCTATATTTTCATGGCTTTTATGAATAGGGTCTTCCACCCATATTTGGATTCGTTTGTTGTATAATTCATGGAAGACAAATTTTTGTATCATGATACTCATAGAGACCATGATAAACACCTAGATATCATTTTGAATACATTGAGATAGCATAATATATATACTAAGATTGATAATTTCTTCTTCTAGATCAAAAAAGTTCACTTATTGGTTCATATTATAATAGAATCATGAGTATTAGTTGACCTAAAGAAGGTGAGTGTTGTGGTTTCCTAGAAGCATCCCAAAAATATGTTTGATATATTAAGTTTCTTGGGGATGGATGGGTATTATAATAATTTCATACAGGACTTATCACTCCTTTATTCACCTCTTACTAGTCTTACTAAGAAGGGTGTGAAATTCCTATGGTTTGAAGCGTGTGAGAAATCCTTTTAGGAGATAAAAGGAAGGCTTACCTTGACATTGATTCTGATTTTTTACAGAGACCAGAAGAGGCTATACAGTGTTTAGTGATGCATCATTCACTGTCCTGGGTTAATTTATGATGTAGGAGGATAGAGTCATTTCATACAGACCTTTCCAGTTGAGACCTCATGAGTGTAATTACCCCACACATGACCTTGATCAAATAGTTGTTATCCACGCCTTATTCTGACGAAGATAATATCTTATGGGTGAGAACTTTGTGGTTCATAAAAACAAAAACATCCTCAAATATATCTTTATGTAGTGTGGATTGAATCCTAGATAGTGAATATGGATCAAATAACTTCAGTGTTTTGACTTTGATCTTGCCTTTATGACTGGAAAGGGAAATGTAGTCACTGATGCATTGAGCAGGAAAACTCAGGTTCATGCCATACATGAACCCAATGATGAATGAAAATTGATGGACCTCTTTTCTGAGTTGTATCTAGAGTTTCATGTGAGTCACAAGTAGTCTTAGCTTATATCCTAGACAGTTACCTCTACACTCCTTGATAATTTGAAGAGAAGGTAGTTTTTAGATCTCGATGGTTTGGTTCATTGGGAGAGTATATTAGGTGAGGACCTACCTTCAGATTGGTATGTTGATGGATGACAAATACTACGTATACATGTTAGTTTCTAGGTTCCTACGGATATAAGAGAGGAATTGATGTGAGAGTCACACACTTCTCAGTGGGTAGTTCATCTAGGAATCTCCAAGATATACCGAGATATGTGATGCCATTATTGGTGTCCTGGGATGAAATGTATGAAAGAAGTTTTTATATCTAGGTGTTCCACCTATCAGTAGGGTAAGGTAGATCACCAAGGACTTGATGGATTTTTATATCCATTTTCAGTATTATAATAAAAATGGGAAGATATTGAAATGGATTTTTTCATTGGCTTACTAAGGTTGAATCAAGGCAGTGACACAGTTTGGGTAGTCATCGATCGACTGGGAAAGGTATCACACTTCATATCTGAGAGATTTTCCCAATTGTTAAAATAGGAAGACTACATGTACCTAACATCATATGGATGCATGGGATCCCATTTACTATCATTTTATATAGGGATTCTTATTTCACATCGATGTTCTTGTAGTTTTACAAAGATATATGGGTACATAGGTGGTTCTAAGCACAACTTTTCACCCTTATACTGACGAATAGTTGGGACAGATGATATAGGTGTTGGAGGATAGGCCCTGGACATGCATACTTGATTTCAGCAGTTCTTGAGAGAGGAATATACTTATCATCAAGTTTTTAAATAATAATATCTCTTAGAATATGATTCAGATGGTTCCATATGAGGCCTTGTATGGTAGGCCATGTCATTCACCCCTATGATGGTAAGAGGCAGGAGAGGAAGCACTACTAGGTCCTTTTCTTGTGCCGGATTTTGTAGTTGGTTCCTTAGAACCAAATTCTATGTACTTTATAATAAAAATGTATTCATTATTTTGAATATTAATTAACTACTTATCACATCATGATTGTTCTTTTTCATGACATAGTATGTGATAATGTCCTAAGAGTAGCTGTCACACTAAAAGGTCATAGTATTTCCCCACTATGATGAGAACCTAAAAGTGATATGAAACTATTATTGAATATATGTACTATATCCAGAGGATATCATTTGAGGGACATAAATGATATAGGCTATCAGGGGCAGAGAGTCATAGGACTTTGGGGAAAACCTTCTCATAGTGTACACCCTTGGTAATATTCAGTAGGATATTATGAGAACAAGACCTGCTAATAGAAAATACACATTTATATGTGTCATTAGATGTTTCTATCTATGAACATGTGTATTGGTCCTTAGACTTTAAGATTATTAATAATTATTATTATGAGTTGCACACTTAGATGTATTGACAAAAACCGCGATGGCATATGTTTGTGACGTGGTAAGATACGTTGGGTGCGTCACAAATAATATTGCAGTAATGAATAATGAAAGAAATGATTTATCCCTTATTCTATTTAGTGGAAGTTAATATCTTAGGACCTTTGATAGAAATGTTATAGTCTAAATAAATCCATGTCCATGGTGTTATATAATCAATTTCTATTTCTATAAAGTTAAAGAATGATACATCGAGCACATAGGTTGATGGCACTGACATACGACCTACTATATTTGAGATATTGTGACAAAGGGATTATATTACATGGAAAGAATTGATATGAGGTGACATGTCATTTTGGAATTAATTTCTTTCTCTATGGGTGCATTGGTATGTTTCTAGATTCTAACCTTGGAATATAAGCTTCTTCACCTAATTCCACTGAGAAAGAGGCCTAGAGGATCACACACTAAGTGTATCCAAAATATCAGTTAAATAATATATTTATTATTTAACTGGTTGAATAAATATTATTCCCACACGCGGTTTAATAATTATTCATGTATGATTGATAAAATTTATTCATTCACTAGTTATTTGAGAGAATATATTGTGAAATGAATATTTAACAATTATTTATTTTATATTTAGTGAATATAATACTTATTTATTTATTGGTGAATAATGTAATGATATTTATTTAATAAATAAATAGACATTATTCAAGGCTCAATAAATATTGTGGAGGAATAATAAACTAAGTTTAATAGTCTGGTGAGAAATAATAATATTGAATATTATATAATTAAATAATATTTAATTATAATTTGCAAGTTAAGAGGGTGTCGAGAAATAATAATAATAATAATATTATTTGACATGGGGTTTTTCTAGGATTAAATACAATAATCAAGGGCACTTGTGAAATTATTTTATTTTAACCCTATAAATATAAATATATATTATGTTATATTCTCATTAAGGCAATTCATTTGTGTTGGTTGTACGCAACAGATTTGGATAATCTTCTCAAGTCTAGAGAGCTATGTTCTCTAAGAATGCTCCCAATAATGAAGAGAAATCCCCTCCATCAGATCAAGGAGAATTCTTTGGAATTGGTTATCGAAGTGATAACATGTGGATGATTCAAGCGTAAGGATCTACTATGCTAGAACTTGGAGATTCCTTTGGTGACATTTGGAGATTCTAGGAACACGTGTGGATCACCGCTAGAGGAAATTTACACTTGGTTTCTACAGCACAATGACGATGCACTGCAGATCTGTCACTAAATTAATCAACGAAGAAAGAATTCCAATAAAGGAAATTATTTGTTTAAATAAATTAATTATAATTAATATGTGATGATCCTCTATTTCAGTTCTAGAATTATTACCCATAGTCTATTTCTTTTATTCAATTCTATGGATCACTATGTTAATCATCGTATAAATATCAAATTGATCATCGATTATGGAAAAAAGAAAATTTGGGCACCATCCATCGAATGTTTCCATTGCACCCAGAACATACAAGTGGTATCAGAGGGGTCAAATAATTATTTATAATTATCTAATATTATTGGTGATTTACACATTTTAAATTAGTTTTTTGAATTCAATTTTAATTATTCTTTTAATCAAAATTGAAAGATCTATTCCTTCCTCCTTCATTTATTGTAGATCTAATTGATATGTTTAATTTTATGATTAAAATAAAATCAAGGAACTCATTCGGAGGTGCCAATGTTTCTAACTGGACAACACCAGACTATATTTCATGTAACCGGTGTTACACTCCATGTAGTTATGTTCAATGCATCAAAACTAATCCTAAAATCAATTAAAGATTATAAATTGATTATTACATTAATTTCACACTTAATAAATTGTGTGTTGACTATAATTTAATGGCACATGGATAGCCGGACTACACACTGTGTAGCCATCGTACATGGATTGTAGTCCCTTTGAGTCACATATGGTCCATGTATTCTATACACAACCTATCTGACTGGTGACCATGTAACTAGGAGTTCATATGGCATGTGACCCATTAGACACACTGTTCACTCCAATTTTTTTGAGGAACAAATTATACACCGAGTCCCTAAGAATGTTTCTTGAATAGATGGTGAGATATGTACACGCTATGTAGAACAGATCTACATTCCATGTACTTATACCAAGTTATACAGATTTAAAATTTATTTATTTTACTATGTAAACCTTGAGACATGTACTCATGTGTGGTCATAAATATAGGACATGCCATGTGATAGGTTTTAATATACATAAATATTTAAATGTTTAATTAAAATCAGAGAAATGTTCAGATCTACATATCATGTATGATTTATATTACAAGTTGTTACTCTATGTGCATTTAAGCATAACACGTGACTAAGAAATCATTTAATTCATGTAATAATCTACAAAGTACAAATTTTGAAAGTACATGATAAGTTGTGTATTCCATATGTCACAAGAGTAAAATAATATATGAGTATAATAAATGCTGGGTGGAATCAGACGAGTAAAAATTTAATTTCAAATGAATTTATTTAATTTTTTTAAAATTATAATAGATGATAATATCAAGGAAATTATGTTGATAATTAAGATAAAAGGATTGATTAATTAAAGATAATAATTAATTGATTCGAGCATGATTTATCTTAAATCAGAATGATTAATAATTCAATGCTAGATTTATTAAATGCATAATTTGTTGAATGTATGTGGATGATCATGAGCTAGAACAGACCTTTTTTATGTGATTGGTTTCATTTAATTTATTATTAAATTAAATTGTTGGATTGCGTGCCTTCTCTCCTTTCATTATGTAGGACATGTGTGCCCATGGTTTCTTTTATGTAAACCCCATTTTCCCCTCACCCATGTGTGATTAAAAGTAATATGCAATGGAGGAAGCTCCCAAACTAGTGGAGACAGTTCAATTTCAAAGCCAAGGTGAAACCAATCCAAGAACATACATAGGTGGATAGGTGGAAAGCTACAACATGAAACTTAATTGGTTCAAGGTGTTTTTTCCATAGGTCAATGGTTAGTTTATCAACTACTAGATAAACTAACCCCTAGTAAGTGATCATGATCATACCAATTTATTTTATTTCTATTATTTTCATGGTTATTTAACTATGGATGTATTTTCATGATTGCATAATTAATGAATTAATAAGCACTAAAGATAGAACTAAAATAAACCATCTTATGTGTAAATATTATCTAAGACATGGTTAATCACTTAAGTAATCTCACTTAATATTAACAAGAATGTGATAAAGATAATAATCAGAAATTTACACATAAAAAGATAAAATACCTCAATAAAATATTAAGTTGGTATAACCTTTCATTACTTCAGTTAAAATTAAACCATAGTTAAAAGTGATTGACCAACCAAAGTTTGGGTGTTTTTAATTATCTGGGAATTCTAACATGATGTTTTGGGTTGAATTAAGTTGGTTCACATCAAGGGTTGATTGTGAAAGCAGGAATTGGTGTAACTGAGAGGAAAATGTTGGGGAAATATAAAATTATTGATTTTAGGATTGGGGAGTCCACTCAACAGATCAAGGAATTGTGAGTTAATGCAGTTGGTATTTGGAATTCCTACCTAAAACCATTTGAGTTTCTTGACCAACCAATTTTAGGGTGAGAAGGGGAATATGGATCATTTACACTAGAATATCCAAGAAACATGATATTCTAAAGCCAATGTTGAGGATATTGGGTTTTGATAAAATAGTGGGAGACTAATAAATATAATATTTATTTATTTGTCTAAATTTTATCAGATAAAGTACTAAAATTATGCTTATATTATTTTTTAGAAACAAAAATAAAATGACATCAAACATATCATTATGATCCATAATTGAGAAGGAAAAACTTCTCACCAACACAAATTTCCAAAAGTGGCAAAGACACTTACATTTGATCCTTCTCCATGAAAGGAAATTGTATGTTCTGGAAGAACCTTTTCCAGTTGCTCCTGGCAATGAGGTAAGTGATGAACAAAAATATCTCTATGAGAAACATCTGACTGATTCTACAGATGTTCAATGATTCATTCTATCATCCATATCCAATGATATTTTGAAGCAAAATGAGGATATGGATGCCTATAGAATGATGTATCACCTTTGATATCTCTATCAAGAGAAGGCAGGACAAGAGAGGTATGAGATCTCCAATGCTTTGTTCACAAATAATCTTGGAGAGTATACACTAGCTAGCCCACATATAGTCAATATTATTAACTAAATTGAACGCTTAGACATATTAGGTATTAAATTCTCAGATGAATTGTGTATAGATCTCATAATTTCATTACTGCTTAAGACCTTTTCCAGTTTTATTGTCAATTATAAAATGAGAAATAATGAAAAGAGTCTTTCGAAACTTCTTACTTTAATTATCCAAGTGGATAAGGACATGGGGAATGATAAACCCAAGGTCCTTATCATGAATAAGAAAAGGAAGGACAAGAAAAAGGGGCCCAATACTTATGAACATTATAAAGATCTTAATCACCATCCTTCCAAGAAGAAGAAGATCTAGAGGCAGGGCAAGGAAAAGGAGGCAATATGTTTTACATGTGGAAAGTCAGGCCACTGGATGAGGAACTACAACTAGAATAAAGGGGAATCTAAATGTGAGTTCGTTATCAAGTGAAATATTTCTATTTCTACACATTGGGTATTAGATACAACTTTTGGTTCTCACATATGTATCCAAATGCAGGAACCAAGTAGATTTCAAAATTTTTCTAGAGTAGAGATGGATCTGAGAGCTGCCAATGGAGAAAGGTTGTCTTCCCTAGCCATTGGTGACCACCACCTTTCATTTACAATGATAATGGTTTTGGTTTTAAGATATTGTTATTATGTACCTACAGTTACCAAAAACATAATTTATAGGTCATTTTTAGATACAAATGGGATTATTTTCAAATTTGGAAATAAAATTTGTTTCTTTTATAAGTAAATCATATGTTATATTATGGTACATTTAAATAATGGTATTTATGTATTAAATTATGAAAACGAAGTGTTGTAAATTGATAATAAATCATGTTCACACGACTCATATAACACCCAACTGTGGCATCACCATCTTGTTCTTGTAAACAAGAAGCATTTAAAAAGCTCTGTCAAGATGGTTATTTAGACTCTTATGAGATAAAACCACTTGATAGATGTCATGTTTTTTACAAGAAAAAATGACCAAACCACCATTTGGTGGATAGGGTTAAAGGGACAAAAAACTTCTAGGATTTGTACACACTGATGTGTGTGGAATATTTCCAAAAGAATCTAGAGGTGGATATTCTTACTTCATAACTTTTACTAATGATTTGAGTAGACATGGATATATCTAATTTATGAGGTATAAGTCTGAGTCCTTTGAGTTATTAAAGGAATTAAATAATTATGTATAGAATCATATTGGTAAGAAGATAAATAAGATTCTATTAGATCGAGGTGGTGAATATCTTAACCAAGAGTTCATTGAATTTCTATAGGATTTTGGGATTTTATCTGAACTCGCTCCACCTTATACACCATAGTGGAATAATGTTAGTGAAAGGAGGAATCATACCTTGTTGGACATGGTAAGGTCGATGAAGATTCATACAGATCTTCTATTATCCTTTTGGGGATATTCATTACAAACTGTGGTATACACATTAAACTGAGTATCAACTAAAGTGGAAAATAGAATTCCCTTTGAGTTATGGAGTGAAAATAAACCCATTTTATCACATACATGTGTATGGGGTTGAGAGGCATTTGTTAAGGCCTTCTTAGGCAACAAACTATCACCTCGAGGCATGAGTTGTATCTTTATAGGGTATCCCAAGGAAACAAAGGGATACTACCTACAAAAACCCTCATACAAGAAAGTGAATGTTGCTAGAAAATCCATATTTCATTAGAGGGAGAACATACTAAAAAAGGATAGTGAGAGAAAGATTGACTTTGATGAAGTTTATGCTCAATATACACAAGAGTTGGTACAAGAATAGATTCCATAGGTCCCCATGGAATAATTATTTCCTGAAACACAAGTAATATGTAGGAGTGTAAGAGAGGTAAGAGAACTAGTGAGATATGGTTTTCTAGTCACCGAATATGGTGATTCATTATTATTTGAGAACGATGAACCTATCTCTTGCAAGGAGGAAATACAGAGCTCAAAATCTGCAAGATGGAAAGAAGCCATGAATTTTGAAATGGATTCCATGTATTAGAACCAAGTTTGGGTTCTAGTCAATATGCTAGTTGATGTAAATCCTATTGGATGCAAATGGGTATTCAAGAGGAAACTGTACATGGAAGGTAAAGTAAATACTTAAAAATCATGGCTAGTAGATAAAGGGTTTAAATAGTATCAAGGAATTGACTATGATGAAACATTTTTTCCAATTTCCATGTTTAAATCTGTTAGAATTATACTTTTTATAACAATTTACCATGACTATGAGATTTTGAAGATGGATATAAAACTATATTCCTTAATAGGAACCTTCAAGAAGATTTCTATATGACACAACTAGAAGGGTTTTTGACTCCAGGTGATGAAAAAAGTATTTGAAAGTTGCAGAGATCTATTTATGGATTGAAGAAAGTATCCAGGTCATGGAACATTCGATTTGATGAATTCATCAAAGAATTTGGTTTTATAAAGAATTAACGTGAGTTGTGTGTTTACAATAGGTTTAGTGGGAATTAAGTCCTTATCCTAGTAGTATACATTTATGACATATTACTTATTGGAAATGACATACCAGTCTTATAGTTAGTTAAGTACTTGTTAAGAAAGTGTTTCTCCATGAAGGAATTAGGAGAAATAGCCTATATTCTAGGGATCAAGATAATTTGTGATAGATCCAAGAGGATTATTGGACTAATTCAATGTATATATTTTGACCAGATACTAAGGATATTTATTATGGAATAATCCAAGATGAAATTGCTTCCAGTGTCACATGGTTTACATCTTTCTAAGAAAATGTGTCCTCAGACACAATATGTGAAAGAGAGAATAAGTAAGATCCTATATGCTTTGGAAATAGGATAAATCATGTATTCCATGTTATGTACTAGACTTGATGTTACCTATGCAGTGATCATGGTAGGTAGATATTAAGCAGATCCAGGAGAAAAATATTGAACTGTTATTAAGGCTATCATTAAGTATCTGATAAAAACTAAGGATATGTTCCTGGTGTGTGGAAGAGATGAGGAGCTAGTCTTAAAAGGTTATATTGATACTAGTTTTTAGACAAATATAAATGTTCTAAAGTCGCAATCAGTATATGTTTGCTGTCTCAATGGAGGAGTTGTGAGCTAGAAGAGTTCAGAGTAGCTAATTGTCCCTGATTCTACAGCGGAGTTTGAGTATATAACATCTTATGATGTATCCAAGGAAGATGTTTGTATTTGGAACTTTTTCCAGGATCTTGATGTGGTACCTAGTAGTAAAGACCCTATCACATTGTATTGTGATAATACTACAGCGGTGGCTCTTACAAAAGAGACATGGTCACACCAAAGGGAAAAGCACATACTTCGTAAGTATCACCTATTGAGGAATTTTGTTAAAAGGGGTGAAGTTTTAGTGAGAAAATTACCCATGGAAGAGAAAATGACAGAACCCTTAACTAAAGGATTATCTTAGTAGATGAATGAGTATCATGTGAGAGCTAGCGTACTGAAGGTTTTTAGTAATTGGATCTAGTGAAAGTGGAAGTTTGTTGGAGTTAGTGCCCTAAAACCAAATTCTATATACTTTATGATAAAAATGTATTCATTTTTTTGAATATTAATAAACTACTTATCACATCATGATTGATCTTCTATGTTACATACTATGTGATAATGTCCTAAGAGTAGCTATCAAACTAAAAGGTCATAGTAGTTCCCTATTATGATGAGAACTCGGAAGTGCTATGATAATATTCTTGAATATATGTTCTACAGCCGGATGATATCATTTGAGGTTAAAAAATGATACAAGCTATCAGGGGTGGAGAATCATAGTACTTTGAGGCACCTTCTCATGGTGTATACCCTTGGTAATATCTAGTAGGATATTATGGGAATGAGACCCACAAGTAGGAAATACACATTTATATGTGTCATTGGATGTTTCTATCTATGGATGTGTGTATTGGTCCTTGTAATTTAATATTAATATTAATGAGTTTTATGAGTCGCAAACTTAGATGTATTGACGAAAACCATGATGACAGATGTTCGTGGTGAGATAGGATACATTGGGTGCATCATGAGTAATATTTCATTAATGAATAATGCAAGAAAGGATTTATCCCTTCTGTTATTTAACAGAAGTTAATATCTCATACCCTTTGATGGAAATGATATAGCCTAAATAAATCCATGGACATGGTGTTTTATAGTAAAGTTATATTTTCATAAAGTCTAATAAAGAGACATTGAGAAAATATGTTGATGTCACTAGCATGCAACCTGCTTGATTTGAGATATTCTGATAAAGGGATTATATTACACAGTAAACATCCGTATGAGGTGACATGTCATTGTGACATTAAATTATTTCTCTATAGGTGACTTGGCATATTTCTAGATTCTAACCTTGGACTTTAAGCTGCTTTATCTAATGCCACTGAGAAAGAGGCCTAGAGGGTCACATACCAAGTGTATCTAGAATCTGAGTTAAATAATATATTTAATATTTAACAGGTTGAATAAATATTATTCCCGCACGTGGTTTAATAATTATTCATGTATGCATGATCAAATTTATTCCATCACTATTTATTCGAGATAATATATTGTTAGTGAAATATTTAATAAATATTCATTTTCTATTTAGTGAATATAATATTTATTTATTTATTTAAGAATAATGCAATGATATTTATTTAATAAATTAATAGACATTATTTAAGGCCTGATAAATATTGTAGAGGAATGGAAAACCAAGTTTAATGGTCCAGTGAGAAATAATAATATTCAAAATTATTTAATTAAATAATATTTAATTATAATTCTCAAGTTAAGTGTGTGTCGATAAATAATAATAATAATATTATTATTTGACATGGGGTTTTTCTAGGATTAAATAAAATAATCAAGTACACTTGTGAAATTATTTTATTTTAACCCTAGAAATATAAATACCCAATTATGCTATTTTCTCATTAAGTCAATTCATTTTTCTTGGTTATACACAACGAATTTAGATAATACTCTTATGTACAGAGAGCTCCCTTCTCCCAGAATGCCCCTAAGAATGAAGAGAAATCCCCTCCATCGGATCAAGGAGAATGCTTTGGAAGTGGTTCTCTAAGCGATCAAAGGTGGAGGATGAAAACAAAAGGATATACCATGATAGAACCTAAATATTTCTTTAGTGACATCTGAAGATTCGAGGAACATGTGTGGATCACCACTAGAGGAAATCAACACTTGGTTTCTACAATGCAACGATGGTTCACCGCAAATCTGTCACCGTATTCATCAATGAAGAAATAATTCCAACAAATGTAATTATTTATTTAATTAAATTAATTATAAATAATATGTGACTATCCTATCTATTAGTTCTGAAATTATTACCCATTGTCTATTTCTTCAATTCAATTCCATGGATCATGATGTTCATCGTCGTATAGATCTCGGATTGATCATTGATTATGGAAAAAATAAAAGTTGGGAATCACCCATTACATGATTCCACTATACCCATAACCTACACAGGACACTTTAAAGTAGGTTTATCTGATCAAAAATCCTATGTCTACTACTCAATCTAGAAATAAATCTTATGCTAGTCACTGTCGATGACCTCTAAAGTTCGAGGTCGGGGATCATGTTTTCTAGTGGGTATCACCCAGGCAAGGGAATAGATGGGTATAAAGGCAAGATAAGCTTTCACCTCCTTTTTCTAGTCATTTGAGATTCTAGATAGAGTTAGTCTCATAACATATTATCTTTTATTATTTTATAGGTACCATTGCATGCACAACATCTTCCACATTTCAGATATTTTTCGTTATCATGTTGACCTGTCTCATACTTTGGATCCCAAGGAAGTTGAGTTAGATGTTGATGTTTATTTTGAGGAGTATCCCATACACATCATCTACAAGAGTATTAAGAATCTTTGAGGATGGTTTTCCCCTTTATTATGGGTGCTATGGAAGCACGACCGTGTACAAGATGAGACTTGGGAGTGGGAGGACAACATAAATGATTAGTGGATGGAGATATTCCCAGACAGTGTTTTTCCACCCTTGGAAGGTGAACTCAAGAATGAGTTCCTTTAAGGGGGGAAGACTATAAGAAAGCAGTTTCTATAGGAGGTGTGAATCATTTAAATTTCAGTCAAATTATTTATATTGGACCTTTTATATAATATTAATGAGGTTATAGAAGTTTCATGGGTGTCTAGGTCTTGTTCATAGATCAAAACCCCCCACTGGTGAAAGAAATCACTAGTCCGTACGGTTAGTAGAAACCATGCCACCCAGGCCCCATAGTTTTTTGTAAACATGTGGTATATTTTAGAGGGAAAATCATGGTGAACGACTTTCCCTAACCATGTGCCCAGAGTCACACACCCATGCAGATTGTATACAGTTTCTAGTAGATCCAAATGGCATGGTTGGCGCATGGTTTTTCAAACCATGTAGCCTAATCATGTAGGTTCTCTCTTGAGGTAGTGAGGTGTGCATAGTTGGCACACGATTTGGACAGCCGTGCAACCAAACCTTGTATCCCATTATTTTTTGGGTAAAAATAATTTTTTCCCTTATGTCTTTAAAACATATACCCCCTCCTTATTTCTTGTTTTCAGCGATAGGATTCCTTCTTTCCTCACATTAGAAGCTTTCACGCTCATCCACCCAAGTTAGGTGATAACTCATCCATCCAAAGTACAATCGAGATTCCATTCATCTCATTGGATTCCTCCAAGTAAGATCTTAATTCCTAAGTCTCACTTCATCATTAATCCTTCCCTCAATGATGCTATTTTGATGTAGTCTCATATGCACTATTTTTAGGGAGTTGATTTTTTCTTACTTTTTCTTCTAATCCAGGACAAAACAAGGGCCAATACTAGATGAGGAGAGTTCTATAGGTATATGGTAGGTGGTCTATGACTTTTATCTAAAAGTATCACCATTTTATAAACTATTTTCATTGTGTGCATGCTGGTTTCACTGGGCATTTCCTATATATTCCATGCTTATAATCATTATGATCGTATTATATATCCCTTTATATACTTTATCATAATGCTGTTATAGGTTGTAACCTCAAATCTATTCACCCAAAGTAGGGTGTGCTCCCTTTTTTCCTTTACTAGCTTTTTTATGACTATCCATGCCACCATTCAGGTGAGCTAGACTTGACCTCGTTAAAGGTAAGTGTTTTAATTAAATAAATGATTCGTTAATTTTTAAATTACAAGTACATTATAGATATCACTTGAACCTTGTAAGGTAAGTGTTCCAATTAATTAATGAACCCTTAAATTTTTTAATGGAAAGTATATTTATAGACATACCTTGGCCTAGTTAATTATAATTAGATAGAATATGGTTACATGTCCTTATCCCACCTTGTCATGCTTGTAAAAGGAAAAGGAGTGAACCTAATAGTAGAATATGTAATTAAATTAATAAATGGTTTCATTTCCTTGATATAACTCATCAAATTAATGAAAGGTAATCTTATTTGGGTGAAGTGACAAAGGGATCTCGGATTTAGATGAGAGATCTCCATGTCTTTTAGGGTTTAGACCTTGAATCTTCAGCTTCTTAGTGTTCTTTGAAGGTGTCTTATTTGTGGAGACATTTTTTCATGAGATTTATGGGGTTTCTCTAGTGACGTGAAACATTCTTATCTTTGGGTGACGTGTTGGATAGTGGCTTTGGGCGTATGCTTCCTATTGGATGGGACTTCGATGGTCTTCCTTAGCGTGTCTCGGGTGAGTTCTCTAGCAGTGATGGTCAGTCAACCTATGGTGGACCTTAGAGGTGACTCGAGAGATATAGGGAATTCATCATCTATGATGACAGTCAATGGTGGGAGTGAGGTCCATCAGTGTTGGCATCGTCATTACAGTCTTGGAGGCTGGTCAATGTTTTGTGGTGGGTGCGACAATCTTCAGAAAGAGGAGGATTTTTTAGACCTCAATCAACTGTGATGAATCTGATGGGGCTTCAAAGTAGAAACAACTAGCTTAATAGGGCTACCAGATTGAATGAATGAGAGGTTATGACTTCTACCATCAGTACTAAGCCCCATACATTTCTTCATAGGGTTATGCCAGCTATGCAGTTATGTAAGGTTGGGTTCTTGGTTTATTGTATCCAAATATATATTGGGATGGTTTGTTCTAGTGGTTCAAGTTTTTGAGACCTTCTGGGTCATGTTTTAGGATACACACCTCTAGGCCTATGGGTCATGAATTAGGCTTAAGTGCCTCTTGTCTTACGAGCCATATAAGGTTACCCCCTATCCTATTTTAAAAAGAGGAAAAATAAATAAAAATTTAATGTCCTTTAGGCTTGGCAGTAATGGAATAAACCTAATGACTTAATAAAAGGTAGAAGTATTACATGGTCTAAATTAAATAATGATATATATATAAGGTGCCTATTTTATATAGAACTTTTTCTCTTTATAGGAGTGGTTATACTTGAGCCTGCCTTAGATTCCCGAGGGAATGTCTTGAGTACTCATAGGATGCCATTCTGATTCATGGAGTTGGTTTCCAAGGGAGACACCCACCTTGGAACATGGTCATTTTCTACTATAAGATTATTAGCATGCTGTTATAGGATCTCTTCACTATCTTTAGGATATTAGGATGCATCAGATACACTTATTGGACCCATTTTGACATCTTTGGACATGTAGCACCATGGATTTACCACATTGGTCCTGATCATACTTAGCCCGTGCTTACCTTTTATGATATCCCTGGTCTTAGTTAGAATCATTTATAGTGGAATACCTTGAGAATTGAACCTTGTAATACACTAAAAACCCGTTTCTAGACTAGATGTTATTATTAATATTTTTCTTGACCCCTGATGTTAGGGATTCCTTGGTTATTACCTTGGATATTCTTCATTATCATCATCATTTAGGATTCCTTGGTTATACATTGTATCCTATTTAATTATATCCATTATATATATTATGGTTTAAACTTATTATAAAGTGGAACATAAATAATTAAATGATGCATGTTTAGACACCTACTAAGGATGAAGCAGGTATAGGTTGTTTACATTATTGCATTTTCTTTACTTCTATATATATACCTGCAAAAATTTTCCATTTATATTCATAGAATAGAATTGTATAGAAACTATTGGTGGTGGCCTATTGAGATTTATCTCACACCCTATATGGGTTACCATTGGTACCCATGTAGATTATATGTATGTATGTGTTGATAAGGGGAAGCATCCTGTTTTGGACACCTGACCTGATTGGTAGCTTAGGATGGAACTTGGTAGTAGATGACCGAGCATTTTCTCAGGATGATTGGATAGTTTTTGGATTTTTTAATTCTTTTTTTATATCATGTTTTTAATTCTACCATGTATAACTATTTTCCAGTTTTATAGAGACAAGTCATGACATCATCATTTTTTATATCATTTAATTTCCAACTCTTGGTTATTATATTCAGTTTGGTTTTTTATATTTATTTCCACTACTTATCTTTTATTACAATTCCTCCACTGTACTCCACTCTTTATTAAGGGTATAATATCCCCACAGACACACCTTAGGACCTCACTACTATTTGTAAGCCTCTGACATACGGGGAGATGCACTTCAGGCCATGTGGCCAACCAGGTTCGGGGAACCTTTGAGTGAAAATCGAGCTGGAAAATCACAAGTGGAATTAATCATATACTATATGATGCATCATCATTTCATGTTTGAAACTTAGAACAGGTACATATATTCTTTCAAGTAATAGAGTTCCATGACCTACTCACATTCAAAAATAGTTTAGTGATGGTGGTGATATTGGAAAAAGGTACAGCGATCATAGTTATTTTCAAGAATTGATATATCCCTATGCACATGTTGTGGCATCTTGTGCATCAGTGAACATATCATGGTAGCCCTATGTTGACTCGGTGTATCATGTGATCACTTTTTTTGACTATTATAGTGCACCTTGGATGTCTGTTAGTGACTTTGATTCTATTACCTTCAATGTTTATCATCCGATTGTGGTCCCTAATATTTAAAGGTTTTTTATTTTGTATTTTTTTATTTATGAGTTATTTAATTTTTTTATTTTTTCATTAATGTCTTGTTACATTTTTGGTTTGATTTTTTTTGATATTTCATACTCTTACCTTTCCCACTCATCAGTCTACTATAGTGCCTGATATTACCAGGTTATTCCCTTAAGGACCGTTATGTCTCATTTTTTGTTGTTTAAGACTTTGGAATATTTATAAGAATATTTATGGAGCTAAGAACTAATAAAAAATGATATTACGATGCTTGATGATCCTAGAATTGATATTTTAAAAATATTAAATATATTAATATCACAAATGTGTAGTTTTCTATGAAAAATAAAATAATTCCCAAATGGAGTCTCAAAATCAGAAATTTGAGACCACTTTTGAGTTCCAAATGTGAAGTTTAACCTAGGTGTTACATAACCTTGGTTAGCCTCAGGTGTTTGGCCTGAGCACCATTATGGGAGAAATAATTAATCAAATAAATTAATATTTATTGAATTGTTTCATTTAAAGAAAAAACCTATTAAGCCACTATAAATACGTGGTTATTCCAAATCCCTAGGGTTATCCACACAACCCTAGAGATTTAGGAGGATTCAATGGAGGATTGTTGGTAGACGACATCTGATTGGGTTCAGACTGAAGATCGTGCACCAACACAACTTGTAGATCTCATAAAAAACAACGACATGAGAACATTCTTTATCAAAAAGAGAACAAAATCTAGTTAGGACATTTGTTTTGTGTATTTATCCACATTTTGATTTTATACATGATGAACACAAGTTAATCACCTAAAAAATTTATTCGTGGTTCAATCGTTTGATACAAGTAATTGATTTATATTCCTATGATATATGAATTAATATTGGTTTGATTTAATTATTTATTTTAATTCTCCTCCCTACAAAAAATGAATCAAGGCCAACATAAACATTAGATGAGGTCTATTACTAATGTTTTTGTTTGGGCATTTTATCTCCCTGTTCCACGTGTGTTCATCATTGGCATTTTATTTTAGCCTACTATTCAATGAATACCCAATGAATTATCATTATGCATTTGGTATTTAGCACAATGAAACACTACCATGGGTTTAGTATAGAGATACGATATCACAATTGTGGTATATGATGATAGTAATAGATCTATATATGGACCAGGTATGAATCAGAGATCCTCGTGCATGGGTATTCACATCCTGATGAAGAGAGTTGATGGGGGGAATGATTTTGATGATTTCATGGTTAGAATATAGTGATCAAGAAAGGGGGGACTCCGTTGGAATAAATACGAGTTCCTTAGGTGGAATCAGTGGCAACAATGTCAAAATCAGAAGACATGTGAGTCTTTTGTGGGTTCTGTGAAAAACTTGACCACACAGTGTGTAGTCCTATAAACACACACCGTGTAGTCCCTTATATGAGTAGCTAGGGTTTCATTTTAGATATAAGTATCACACATCATGTGACCCTTAGCTGAGAATATCGATGTGTATAGGGGGTATACACCAAGGATTCCATGTACTGTTACATGCCATGTGTTCCTAGTCATACACCATGTAACACGTGATTGATGGCTCGGTGTGTACAAGGAGTATACTCCCAAGAGGCCATGTAGTGTTCCACATTGTGTGCTCCTAGTCACACACCACATAACACTTGGTGGAAGGCTCAGTGTGTACATGGAGTACATGCCCAGATGGCCATGTGTCCCCACAATCCATGTACATGGGACGTACATGGGTAGTTCAAAGTAAATGGGTAGATCCGTGTACTCAGGCATGGACCGATGTACATGGTCATGGGAATAACAGCATGCCGAGTTCTAGGGAAACATTTACACACCATGTATTATGGAAAAGTTCATGACGTGTGAGCATGAGATATGAGAAATGTTAGTCTTTGGGAGACACTCCATGTACCCCCAGGGACACGCCATATACTCCTTTGATGATAGGTTAAAGTCCTATTTCTTCCTAGCTCAATTTTTTTGTGAGGTTGTGTGAGCTTCCTTGGAACAAAATCATTTGAATGTGTTCCCTTGGTTCATTCCTATGAGGGTTTGGTGTACAATCCCATTCTCATCATAGAGTTTTTTCCCGCTGTAGCTTTTCGATGATCTGTGTAGTGTGGAAAATTTCTATTTTTCTAGAGTTATTTGTCTCAGTCTGCTTCGCTAGGCCCCTCAACAGATTATTTAATGTATTCCCCTGAGAGTCCAAGATAAATTCTCATTTACTTTGTTTTTACTTAGGTAGGGTTTTTGGAATTTTCATGACCGACACTTACATAATATTCAATCCCCTATCTAGGAGGATGTTTCCAGTGGGGTCTGGTGTCCCCCAATGACCCCTAATCATTTAACCCCTAGATATTTATTGAGATATGATATTTTCAATAGGGGTATTAGTCTGATGGAGTGTGTATCTTTGATGAACCCTCTTAGTATCCTATGTTCTTCTTGGAATGACCTGATGAGCATGACCTCTAAGATCAGTGTCATCAGTTGTAGTATAGCTCGGGGAGTGGTTACTCCCAGATGAGCATGAACTATGGGTTGTTAGGGATATTCCATCATCTTAACAATACCCGATGAGTGATATATCTTGATTGAGTTACAACAGTTATGGAAGGGCTTATGGAGTGAGATCTCTTGGAGGAGTTTTACCTTGAAACCTCATAGAGGATCTATAACTATTAGCGGTTGATACCTTTTGCAACATAGAGTAGTTTATTATTATATCCAGGATATCCTTGGTTACCATTATGCATCCTATATTGTTTGATATAATTTTGTTTGATGTGTTTACCACTCTTTATTCTTTATGCTCAGTGATTTCAAGGTTTCAAATTGGGTATTGTTATAATCACCCATGCATGGGCTCTGACTACAAATGTGATGTCTTATATAGATGAAATGCCATTTTATAGAGTCCTTAGAGGACCAGGAGCAGGTGGATCTTAGTTTGGGATAGACAAACCAATTTGTATACAAGTTTTGCATTTGAAATTATTCCCCTCCTTATGAGAATGTTATAGTTTATTTTACAAATTTTTATAGTCTTGTATTTATCCCCCTTTTATACTTTCTAGTATTTTATGTCGTACTCTGATTGTGGGATTATAGATTCATGCATGCATTTTTATTAGTTGTTTTACATTTCAACATTTTATAGGCTTAGAGATGTGTGTGTGTGTAAAAGTACATTAGGCTAATTTCTACCATGTGTATGATATGCCTACTCAGTGTTGGTCGCTAGCCCCTAGGCTATTAGAGGAGGTCTTGGGGTAGTTTTGGCTCAATCTAGTCGGTTCAGGTCATGATAGAGTGGTATCAAAGGTGGTTTCCATCCTAATGATAAGAGTTTGGAGTTTTTTCTATATGTGAGGTTTGGTATGGGAATAATGGAAACAATGTTAAGTATTTCAAGTTTGTTTTTCAGTCCATGGACTCTAGTGTTGGTGTGTTAGTTGACATATCCATACACCAGCACTCTGATAACCTTCTTATTAACTTGGTACATGTAGGCACTGGTTGTAGGGAAAACTTTGGTACATGCATTATAATATAATGGGTTGTGGTTTCCATGTCTTTATTTAGTATTCTCACCATATATACTCATTGACCATGGTATATATTATATTCTTTCAGGATGTATTCATAATTAATTCTAGAAATGTTTCCATAGTAGGGTCAAGAGTTCAGCCCGATGAGTGATGAGGACTCAATGAAGGTGGTTATCCATGAGGTGGTATTTTATAAATATGGTCAACAAGTGACTCTTTCTCCAATTAATTAGTTATTAGACCCACCTCTAGTGGTTTATTTGGATACAACATGCCAGAATGAGTATTGGATGGATATTTTGGCGATGGATGATGATGCGTAGGGTTCGAGAGCATATCATGAGCTTTTGAGGAAAGGATTGCCTGGGATGCAGGGTCATCAAGACTTATCAATAGTAGGTGTGTGATGAAATTCATGAAACATGTGGTTTAATTATAGATATTAGGGACAAAAAATTTCTATAAGGTCAATATGTTGTTATGATTATTATGGGAGAGGAAATCTCACGTAGGATTTTCCTACCCATTGTGTTCTAGTTAGAGAGGTAGTCGACGAACCACCTAGGCAGAGGCAATGACTAGAGAAAGAAGGTCCATGGGGCATCAGACATGATGAAGAAGTTGGGGGAGTAGTATGAGATGATAGATGATTTGTTTTGATGCTTCCATAACCCCTCCCAAATAGACCAATCTAGGATTGGGAAGTTGGAGGTCAGAATCTTAGATAGCTGCAGGAGTTGGAGGTTTTTTTTTTCAAAGGATCCAGGAGTATTTTGAGGTAATATCTATGTTTCTTATACTATTATTGTAGTATAGTTAGACATAGGTATGAGCCAATATTTTGAATCCTTTTTTTGAGTCTTTTATAGAGATATGTGGGTACCCAGAAGAGCCCTGTGTTGGTGATTTTTTATGTAAATTTGAACATGAAAGGAAGACGGACAATTCCCACACCGAGACACGTTCTTGAGACACAAAACCATACAGGTGATTCAATTTCACACAAAGTGGGTAGTGTTAATGTGTGGTGGATGATTTCATTTTGTGTCTTTGAGTTCCTTTTTATGTGATAAGTTTTCAGAGCATGCTATGGTTGTGATAAATAGGCAATAAAGGGAAATGATGAGTTCTAAGAAGTAGGAGCTCATAAAGGCTTCAAGTACGGTTCGAGGTACAATGTGAGTCTTCACTGCCCAGTTTCATTTTTTCACAAAAATTCATGAGCTACTTATCCCTAAGTATATCCCCTATTCGAGACCAAATGATACAAGTGGTGCCTTTTTTTCTCGACCATTATGTTTGGGGCTCCTATATAGAGGATCAATGATTATATGCTTCTACTGATAGTGTGACCTGACTCTAGGATGAGAGAGAGAGAGATCCTTGCATGAAATCTCTTCATAGTGGTAGTCATACCCTATGATTTTTCCTCAGTATATAATGGTTTCCTACTATCCATTCTTAGTTGGTTTCTACTGGTGAGTATAGCAGTGTTTTAGATTTTTTTGGGATAATGTTTTTATTCTTTAATAATAAGTGAACTAGGGAAAGGTTATCACCAGCTTTAGTTTTGGAGTAGGATATACCTGAAGTGTCTTTCCAAATCCACTGTGGATTTTTTGTGCTCATGGTGATACCCTTTAGTGAGTTGTACGCCATAATAGAATCTTGAGACTTATGGACTGGATCCTTAACCCTTCTTGGATCAGTTCATTTCAGTCCTATTTGATTAAATCCATGTGTGTTCAGCATCAGAGCTAGAGCACCTGAGACACCTGAGGATATAGCGATTTGCCTCTAGTTGATAATTATTACCCCTCCTCTTCTTCAGAGATTCAGGGAGGTGTGACTTAGGGATATCAATTGTGAGATTTTTTTTATGGACATACATCCACTAGATATGTTCTTGATGGATTTTCTAAAGGTGTTAATCTCATCATCATTATTTAAGGATAGATGGTGACACTAGTCATGATGTCAGAGGATCTTTTGAGGAGGTTGTTTTCCCTTAGTAGTATATCTGGCATAGGTGAGGAGGTACTGGGATTTCATGGCATCAGATGGGAAACCAAGGGAGTCACAATAACTTTTCAATCTAAAATATTATTGTCTCACTTGTATAAGGGTGGTGAACAATAGATATTTATGGAAAGTTCAGGACACTTGTGCATGTAGGAGGTATTCTGAATTCATGGAGTTTCCTAGATGATTGTTATAGACTGTGCTTATTGCTTTAGGACATGATTATAAGGATGATACAAGAATTATTTGGGGACTCAGTTATAGTGGAGCATATTGTTTTACCCTAGTTAGATGGTCAGGTAAAGTGGAACTTTCTGGTTCAGGTGAACATGATTTAGGACCACATGTTGGTTTTGGGTCATAGCTGGGATGATCATCCACCATTAGTAGAGTTTATGTTTCATAGTGACTACCACTCCAATACTAAAGTAGCATATTTTTTAGGCCATGTATTAGGGAAATTATAGGTCAATATTATCCTAGTTATATCTAGTGGGTAATAGTGCTGGGTCCTAGTCTTGGTGTTAGTGATGGTCGTAAGGGTTCAGTTCATCCAGGGGTGGATGAAGACTGCCTAGAAATGTTGGGAATTATTTATAGACCAATATTTTAGGTCTTTAGAGTTTTAGAGTTTTGAAGTTCTAAATAGGGCCTTCATCTGTCTATGGGGTTCTTAGGCCCTTTCTTTTTCCTACTTCTGTGTTAGGTTAGTGAGGTGGTGTGATGTTTAACCTCATAGCCACAATAGTTTTCATTAGTTTGCATCCTCCACATGTTGAAAAATATGAGTTATGTACATGACTCATTTCATGATATCGACCTGGGTAAGCTGGTCCTTGAGAGAAGATTTTCCCTTTTCAGGGAACCAATATTGTTGAGATCCAGTAAGGAAAAACCCTTCATGAGTAAGTGTTTTCCTTGGGTTCATTTTTGTTGACAACACATGAAGCCGTCAGGAGAACTCATGGGAGTGGAAAACCTTTTTGAGAGTTCAATATCCCAACTTTTTTCTTTAGTTTTTTCTTTTTGGGGAAAAAAATCCTTAAATATGGGAATAATGTTATGTCTCAGATTTTTATGTTTAATATTTGGGAATATTTTTAGAAATATTTTTGAATCTAGGAGTTGAGACATTGCGATATTCCGAGTCCCAATGACCCCAAAATTGATATTTTAAAAATATTTTTTTTGAAAAGACAGATTCATTAATGTCGAAGATCAGCGGTCGTACAAACGCCAATCCATGAAGGGAAACAAATAAATCCCAAAAAAAGTCTCAAATCATAAATCTGATACCACTGTTGAGTTCAGAATGTGGGGTTTATCCTAGGCATGACATAACCTTGGTCGATGTTTGGTGTTTGGCTTGAGCGTCATCATGGGTGAAATAATTAAATAAAAAATTATTATTTGTTTAATTCTTTCATTTAAAGAAAAACCCTATTAAATGTATACGAATATTTGATTATGAAAAATCCCTATGTTTAGGTACAGAACCATAGAGATTTGGGAGGAGATGTTGGAGGATCATTGGCTGACGACATCAGATCGAGATCAGATCAAGGATCATGCACCAACCTAGCTTGTGGATATAATCAACAATAATGATATGAAATTGATCAATAGATGAATCAGGTATGGATTAGAGATCATCATACATGGATTTTAAAATCCCAATGAGGATAGGTGATGGGAGGCATGATTCCAATGATTTCATGGATGAAATATAGTGAGAAATAAATTATGGGACTCAGTTGGATCAGATCCAAGTTCCTTGGATGGAATTGGCATCAACGACATTGAAATCGGAAGACGCGTGAGTCTTCTGCAAGTTCTCTAAAAAATATGACTACACGGTATGTAGTCTTATGAACACACATCATTTAGTAACTTCTCTATGGAATTAGGGTTTCTATATAAATATAAGTATCACAAGCCATGTGACACATGTCACATGTTGTGTGACCCTTATCCGACCATCTTGACATGAACAAGGGGTACACGCCCAGAAGTCCATACAGTGTTACATTCCATGTGTGCCTATTCACACACTATAAAACACATGGAAGACACCTTAGCATGTATAGGGAATACAAACCTAGGAGGCCATGTGGTGCTACATGCTGTGTGTTACTAGTCACTTGTCATGTAACACATGGAGGATAGCTATATATATACAGAGAGTAAACACCTAGGTGGCCATGTGGCCCCACATGTCACATACTTTGGAAGTAAATTGGAGTGCCAGATTACATGGGAAAACTCATGTACTCAGACATGGCCAAGTACATGGACACGACCTAGTGTACATGGGAACTGGAAAAATAGCATGCTAAGAGCCAGGCTGACATCTACATTTCATGTACTCTTGGGACATGCTGTGTATTTTGTAAAAGTGCATATCATTGAAAGTGATACATGGATAGTTACAGGATTTGAGAAACATACTGGTACCACCTGGGACACACCATGTACTCCTTTGAGGACAGGTTCAAGTCATTTTTCTTCTCATCTCAACTTTGTTGTGAGCTTGTGTGAGATTTTGTGGACCAAAATCAGTTGAGTGTGTTCCTTGGTCCATTCCCATGAGGGTTCAATGTGGCATCCCATTCTCGTCATAGAGGGTGACACCTCTATACCATCTGGGTGATTAGTGTAGTGTGGGAGAGTTCACTTATTCTGGAGTGAGTTGTCTCATTACACTTTGACTAGACCCCTCAGTAGCTTGGAGCATGTACTCCTCCTATAGACATGGAGAAATACTCATGTCCTTCATATTTCCTTAGGTAGGGTTTATAGAATTGGAATGACCAACACTTACATGGGAATTTATCCCTTATCTAGGTGGATGTTTCTAGTAGGTTATGGTGCCCCATGACTGAGCCCTAGGCATTGAACCCTTAGCTATGTATCATGACCTGATATTTCCAATGGGGTATTAGTTTGATGGAGTGTTCATCTCAGATGAACACTCTAAGTTTCCCATATTCTTATTTGATAAAAATGATGAGAACGACCTATGGGATGAGTGTTGATAGTGGAAATATATATTGGGGGAGTCGTTCCTCCCAAATGAGAATGAACTTTGGGATGGTGAGGATGTACCATTGAATAAGAAATACCTGATGAGTGATATCTCTCGGTTGTGTTCCATCATGGATGGCAGGGCTCGTGGAGTGAGATCTCCTGGATGAGCGTTACCTTGAAACCTCACAGTGGATCTATAGATGTAAGTGGTTGAGAGATTTTTAAACTTTGTGTCATTTATGAGTATATTTGGGATATTCTTGGTTATCATCATGTTCTTATCTTGTTTTTCATACCTATTTTTGATGAGATGAATACTCTTAATGCTTTATGAATATTGATTTTGGGGTTTCCTACTTGGTATTATTATACTCACCCCTACGTGGGTTCTTCCCTCACATGTCATGTCTTAAGCAGATGATAGACCTTTTTATAAAGTATTTGGATGAGAAGGTGTAGGTGGAGATGAGTTTGGGCCAGACAAACCAAGGTGTATACCAATGTTACAATTGAAAATAGTCCCCTCCTTTTGAGTAGGTTGAACTTTATTTTACAGTCTTAGGTGGGCTTGTATTTGTTCCCTCTTTGTTTCATACTCTGATTGTGAGATTATAAATATATTCATGCATTGTTATAAGTTGTTCTACATTTCATAATTATATGGGCTTGGAGATGTGCGCGTGTGAACAGGTGTATTCGGATAATGCCTCCCATGTGTGTGATATTCCTACTTGGTGCTGGTCACCATCACCTGGCCTATTTAATGTGGGATTGGGGTAGTTACGTATCAATCCCCGTTGGTCTGAGTTGTGATAAGTGTATGTTCTAGGTGAAGTAGAAGCGTAGGATGGGCATGTAACCGACTTTGAAAATTTTCATAATCGATGATTAATCTGGGATCAATAAGACAACGAACACTAGTCTCCATGGAATTGAATCAAAGATAAAAGACAAAGGATAAAACCTGGAACTGAGAAGATAGGATCGACATATTCTATTTATAATTATTTTAACTAAATTATAGAATTATCTCTAAGGTGACTCTTTCTTTTTTGATGCATCCAACCACGGGTCCGAGGTGCAGCTTTGTTGTGATGTAGAATCCAAGGATAGGAATCCTCTAGTGGTGATCCACACGTGTTCTACATATCTTCAGATGTCACTGAAGGAGTCTTCAGGTGATATCATGGAATATCATTACTGTTGTGATGTCAGCCTTCAATCACCTTGAGAATCTCTTCCAAATCGGTATCCTTGATCTGGTGGAGGAGGATCTCTCTCATTCTTGAGAGCATTCTTAGAGAGAGAAGAGTTCTCTAGGCTTGAGATATTTTCTCCAATGATGTTTTGCACACAATGGTTGGGCTATCCAGTCGAATGACCCCTTGGATAATATAGATAATAATAACATAATGGGGAATTTAATTCACCAGGTAATAATAAATAATTAGCACAAGGGACGTTACTTAATTTATTATTCCATGTGAAACCGCATATCAAATAATAATAGCAAAGCTATTATTTCCATGACATATTCTTAACTTGCACGTTATATTTAAATATTATTTAACCAAATAATATTTAATATTATTTCTCATCATACCCATAAATTGATCCTCCAATACTATTCAATATTTACTAGGCCTTGAATAATGACTATTTATTTATTCAATAAATATAACTACATTATTTGCTGATAAATAAATATTCCATCGACATTATATTCTATCAAATAACTAGCAATGAAATAATTGAAATAATTCATGCTTGAATAATTATTAAACAAAAAACAGGAATAATATTTATTCTACTTGTTAAATTAATAAATCATTTAACTGAGATACTGGATACACTTAGTGTGTGACCCTCTAGGTCTCTTTCTTGTTGTCATTAGGATAGCTTTCCTAAAGTCCAAGATTACTGTCTAGCAATGGGTCAAGGAACCCAAGAGAAATAATTTGGTGTCGCAACGACATGTCACCTCATGAAAATTCTTACCATGTAATATAATCCCTTTGTCCCGATATCTCCAATCAAGAAGGTTGCATGCAAGTGCCATCAACCCATGTGCTCGATTTCTCATTATTTAACTTCATGGAATTGAACTTTCCTAGAGAACACCATGGCCATGGATTTAGTTAGGATATATAATTTCAATCAAAGGGACTGAGATATCTACTTCTATAGAAGTGAAAAATCCTTTCTCTCATTATTCATTAATACAGTATTACTCACGACACACCCAACATATCCCACCTCACTGCGAACATCTGTTGTCACAGTTTTCATCAATACATCTAAGTGCGAGAGTCCTAATATCCATTAATAATAATCTTAAAGTCTAAGGACCAATGCAAACGTCTGCAGATAGGAAAATACAATGAAACTTATGAATGTGGATTTTATACTGGTGGGTCTTGTCTCATAATATCCTCCTAGATATTACCAAGGCTGCACACCATGAGAAGGTGCCTCAAAGTTTCATGATTCCCCACCCCTGATAGCCTATATCATTTTTGTTCCTTAAAATTATATCATCTGGCCATAAAACATATATTCAATATTAGTTTCATGGAACTTCTGGGTTCTCATCATAGTAGGGATCTTCTATGACCTTTTAATGTGACAAACATTCTTAGGACATTATCACATACTATCCCATGCAGAAGAACAATCATGATGTGATAAGTAGTTTATTAATATTCATCCAATGAATATAGGTTTATCATAAAGTAAAAATAAGTTGGTTTCTAGGGAACTAACTCCAACGAACTCCCACTTTCATCAGATCCAATTGCTAACAACCTTCAGTCTGATAGCTCTCACATGATATTTATGTTTTTGATGAGATAGGCCTTTAGTCAAGGGGTCCACCACATTCTCTTCTGTGGACACTATGCTCACTACAACTTCACACATTTGATATAAATACCTCAAGAGGTGATACTTTCAAAGTATGTGCTTTGTTCGTTGATGTGACCTTGGTTGTTTTGCAAGATCCATCACTATAGTATTATCACAATATAATGTAATGGGATCTTTACAGCTAGGCACCACATCAAGCTCCTGGAAAAAGTTCTGAATCCAGAAGGATTTATTTGCTGCATCAGAAGCTACTATATATTCGGACACCATTGTAGAATCAACAACAACTGGCTACTTTCAACACTTCCAGCTCACAGCTCATCTATTGAGAAAAAAAAAATATCCTGATTGTAACTTCAGATCATTCCAATCTGTCTAAAAACCAGCATCAGTATACCCACTGATGACAAGCTCCTCATATCCTCTATACGCCAAGAACATATCATTAGTTATTCTTTGATACTTATGGATAGTCTTGATAGTAGTCTAATTCTATTCTAATGGATCTTCTTGATATCTACCTACGATGCTCAGTGCATAGGCAACATCAAGTCTGGTACATAACATGACATACATGATAGATCATATTGATAAAGCATATGGACTATTACTCATCCTATATTTCTTATATTGTGTATGGGGACACATTTTCTTGGAAAGATGTATACCACGTGACATTGGAACCAATACCCTCTTGGATTGTTCCATACTGAATATATTTAGTATCTGGTCAATTTATATAATTTAACTTAGTACAAGAAGCCTCTTGGATCTATCACGAGTGATCTTGATCCCTAGAATATAGGCTACTTCGCCTATGTCCTTCATGGAAAAGTACTTGTTCAACCTATCCTTGACTGACTGCAAGATTGATATGTCATTTCCAATAAGAAATATGTCATCAATATACATTACTATGATAATGACCACATTCACATTAACCGCTTGTAAACACATGGATCACATTCATTATTAATGAAACTAAATTATCTTATGGATTCATAAAATTGAATGTTCCATGATATGGATGATTAATTTAATCTATAAATGGATCTTTGTAACTTTAATACTCTTTTAGTATCACCTAGTGTCACAATCCCTTCTGGTTGTGTCATATAGACATCTTCTTGAAGGTTCTTGTTAAGGAATGTAGTTTTGACATCCATCTGAAAAATCTCATAGTCATGGAAAGATTCTATGGAAAGTATGATTCTTATGGATTTAAACATGGAAAATGGTGAAAAGTTTTCATCATAGTAAATTCCTTGATGTTGTTTGAAACCTTTAGACACTATCCTTTCTTTATAGGTACTAACTTGAACTTCTATGTCTAGTTTCTTTTTGAATACCCATTTACACCCAACAGGATTTACATTAACTAGAGTATCGAACAGAACCCAGACTTGGTTTTGATACATGGAATCCATCTTAGAATTCACAGCTTCTATCCATCTTGAAACTTCTGAGCTCTCTACTACTTCCTTGTAGGAGATAGGTTCACCATTGTCCAAAAATAATGAGTCACCTTCCTTGGTAAAAAGGAAACCATATCTCTCTGGTTCCCTTACCTCTCTTGTGCTCCTACACAGTACTTGTGTTTCAGGATCTACCACTTCCATAGGGACCTATGGAACTTGTTCCTATACAAACTCCTATGTATCTTGAGCATAAAATTCATCGATGATAATCTTTATCCCACTATCCTTTTTGAGTATGTTCTCCCTCTCAAGAAAAATAGTATGTCTAGCAACAATCACTTTTTTTCTATGGGTTTGTATAGGTAGTATCCCTTTGTTTCCTTAGGATACCCTATAGAGATACACTTTATGCCCTTGGGTGATAGTTTGTTTCCTGAGAAATACTTAAAAAATACCTCACATCCCCATACATGTGTATGTGAATAAGTGGGTTTCCTTCCACTCCATAGCTCAAAGGGATCTCATTTATCACTTTAGTTGGTACTTGGTTTAATGTGTATTAAGTAGTTTGCAATTAATATCCCCAAAAGGATAATGGAATATCTAAATGAATCATCATCGACCTTACTATGTCTAACAAGGTATGATTCCTACTTTCACTAACACCATTCCACTGTGGTGTATAAGGTGGAGTGAGTTGAGATAGAATCTCAGACTCTCATAAAATTTCGATGAACTATTGGTTAAGATATTCTCCACCTCAATCTTATTGAAGATTTTTTATCTTCTTACCAAGATGATTATTTACTTTATTCTTGAACTACTTGAATTTCTCAAAGGACTCAAACTTATACATCAAAACCATATCTACTTAAGTCATCAGTAAAAGTAATAAAGTAAGAATATCCACCTCTAGATTATACTGGAAATATTCTATATACATCAGTGTGTACCAATCCTAGAATTTCTGTGGCCCCTTCACCATACCATCAAATGGTGGTTTGGTCATTTTCCCTTGTAAACAAGTGTGACATCTATCATGTGTTTTTTTCTCGAAAGAGTCTAAATAACCATCTTGACAGAGATTTTTCAGGCGCTTCTCATTTACATGACCAAGGCAGTGATACCACAATTGGGTGTTGTATGAGTCATGTGAACTTGTTTCATTATGAATTTTCAAAAATTGGTTCTCATAATTTAATACATACATACTGTTATTTAAATGCGTCATACCATAACATATGTTTTCCTTATAAAAATAAAAACATTTATTTCTGAACATGAAAATAACTCCATTTGTATATAAACTTGATATAGAAATTATGTTCTTGGTAACACTAGGTACACAATAACAGCCATTTAAAACCAAAATCATTCCCATCAATAATGTGAGGGGGTAGTCACCAATGGAAAGAGTAGCCAACCTCGCACCATTGGTAGCTCACAGATCCACCTCTCCTCTGAACATTTTTCAGAATATACTTGGTTGCTATATTTGAATACAAATGTGATCCCCAAAAGATGTATCTAATACCCAATGTGTATAAATGGAAATATTTTAGTTGATAACGAATGCACCTTTGGATTCCCCTTTCCTTTGGGTGCAGTTTCTATTCAAGTGTCCTAACTTTCCACATGCAAAGCATACTACCTCCTTTTCCTTGCCCTACCTCTAGATCTTCTTCTTCTTGGTCAAACGGTTCTCATAAGATTTAGATTATTTATAAATCTTAGGCCCCTTTTCTCTGTACTTCCTCTTCCTATTCACCATAAGTACTGGGGGTTTTTCACGCCCCATTTCCTTATCAACTTGGCGAATCAGGGTAAGAAGCTCTGATAGACTCTTCTCATTATTGCTCATATTATAATTCACAATGAAACTAGATAAGGTCTTAGGTAGTGATTATAGTATGAGATATGTACACAACTCATCTGAGAATTTAATCCCTAAGATGTCTAGATGCTCAATACAACCAATAATCTTGACTAAATTTGGTCCAGCTGGCATAGACTCTCCAAGATTAGTAGTGAACAAAGAGTTGGAGATCTCATACCTCTCATGTATCACCTTCTATTGATAGAGATCCCAAAGGCGAGACATCATACTATAAACATCCATTTCATCATATTGCTTCAAGATCTCATTGGTCATGGATGATATCATGAGGCAATGAACATCCATAGCGTCATTCAGATGTTTCTCATACATAGATAGTTCCTCATAACTCGCCTCATTTCCAAGCGCAATTGGTAAAGGCTCTTCCAGCACATAAAGTTTCCTCTCATGGAGAAGGATAACCCGAAGGCGCCTTTTACACTCTTGGAAATTAGTGTCGATGAGAAGGTTTTTTTTCTCAAGTATTGATTGCAATGATATGTTTTATGTCATTTTTATTATTCTTTCTATAAATTAATATGAATATAGTTTTAGTAATTTATCTTTATAAATATATAAAAATAAATAAATTAATATCTATCAGTCTCCCACTATTTTGTTGAAACCCAATATCCCTCACCATTGGGTTTATAATATCCTATTACTTGGACATTCTAGCAGCAAGGATACATATTTCCCTTCGCATTACCCCAACTAGGGTTGGTTAAGAAACTTGAAAGGTTTTAGGTAGGAATTCTAAATGCCAAATGCGTTAACTAACAACTCCTTGATCTGTTGAGTGGACCCCCCAATCCTAAAATCCTTAATTTTGGATTTCCTCAACCTTTGCCTCTCAGTTACACCAAGTCCTGCTAGGGAAGTCAACCCTTGACGTAAACTATGTTAAGTCAACCCAAAAATTCAAATTAGAATTCCCCTATAATTAAAAGCACCCCAACTAGGGTTGGTCAAGAACTTTTAACTATGGTTCGATTCTAACCAATGTAATGGAAGACTATACCAACTTAATATTTAATTAAGGGATTTTATCCTTTATCCATAAATTTATACTTATTATCTTTTCACATGCTTGTTAATGTTAAGTGGGATATAATTAAGTGATTAACCATGTATAGAAAATATTTATTCATAAGTCATTTTTATTTTAGATCCATCTTGCATGCTTGTTTGTTCATTAATTATGTGATCAGATCAAACATCCATAATGAATAACCATACAACTGACAGAAATAAAATAAAGGGTATGATCATGAGATTTACTATTGGTTAGTTTATCTATCAGTTGATAAACTAACCCAGACCCAGGGGAGAAACACCTTGAACTATTTAAGGTTTGTGTTTACAACTTTCCACCTATCCACCTTTGTATCTCCCTGGATTAGTTTCTCCTAGGATCCTAACTTGAACCTCTTATACTAGCTTGGGAGATCCATCCATTACATATTATTTTAACTCACATGTAGGTGAGGGATAAAAGGGGGTTTACAAAAAAGAAACCATGGGAATGAAGTCCCTACATATTAATGAGAAGCAGGCATGCAAACCAAAAAATTTAATTAAATAAATTAAAAGGGAACCAATCACATACAAAGGTCTGGTCTAGCTCATGATCATCCACATATATGCAAAAAATTATGTATTTAATAAATCTATCATTAAATTCTTTAATCATTATTATTAAGATAAATTACACTCGAATCAATTAATCATTATCTTTAATTAATCAATCTTTTTTATCTTAATCCCTTTTCTGAATTTCCTTGAGATTCTAATCCATAAATTTGTACATAACTAGTACCTTGGAAGAAACCCAGTGAATACCCGTCCAAAAACTACCTAGTATGTATTTATACTCATATACAATTTATTTTTTATGAAATGTATCATGTACGTAGAATTATAATTGTAATACAACTCATACATGATGTGCAAATCTTTGAGAATTATGTGGATGTTAATTAAATATATATATATATATATATATATATATATATATAAAACAGCTATCACATGTTGTGTCCCAGCTTTACACCCACATGAAGGTACATGTCTCAAGGGTTACATAATATAATAATAAATTTTTAAATATGCGTAATCTAGAAATAGTACACAACGTTTAGATCTGACTACACGATGTGTACTCTCCTCACCATCCATCTGAAGTACACACCTGGGAAAATGATGTGTGAGGTGTACTTTAGAAATATTTGGAGTACACGACATTTCCAGTGGTCCACACGTCGTGTAGACTTCGTGTTACATGGTCACCATCCGGGAAATCTGTGTATGGTATACACGACTTGACCCTAACCTAAAGGGACTACACGCCATGTCAAGTGGTCCACACGATATGTAGTCAAGCTGACCGTGCACCAATATATCCTGGTCAGCATGTGGTGTAAGAATTAACTACACCACATGTCATTAATGTACACGACTTGAGTAATTGCCTAATTACTCCTGATCCATTGAACACAAATACATGATGTGTAGATCTGACTACACGACATGTATTCCTGTGTTATTTGGATAGAACCATCATCGCCTCCTTATGAGATCCTCGATTTAATTTTAATCATAAAATTATTTATTTCTGTTAGATCTGCGAGAAACAATAAGGGAGGAACAAATATCAAAATTTAGATTACAAGAATGATTAAACATGAATTGACAAACTAAATTATTAAATTATAAAACATAAAAGAATTATTTAAATAATTATAAATTAAAATATTACCACTATGATACCGCTTTTAGGTTCTGGGCACAGTGGAAGCATAGAATGGGAGTGTACCCAACTTTGAAAATTTTCATAATAGATGATTAATCTGGGATCAATACAACGATGAACGCCAGTATCCACAAAATTGAATCAAAGATAAATGACAAAGGAGAGAACCTGGAACATATAAGAGAGGATCAACATATTTTGTTTATAATTAATTAAATGAAATTATAGAATTACCTCCAAGGTGATTCTTTCTTCGTTGATACATGTAACCACGGGTCCAAGGTGTGGATTCATTGCGATGTAGAATCTAAGGATATAAATCCTCTAGCAGTGATCCACACGTGATCCACATATCTCGAGATGTCGTTGAAGGAGTATTCAGGTGTAGGCATGAAAGATCCTTGCACTTTCAATGTCTACCTTCAATCGCCTTGAGAATCGCTTCCAAAGTGTTCTCCTTGATCCAGTGGAGGAGGATCTCTCTCGTTCTTGAGAGCGTTCTTGGAGAGAGAAGAGTTCTCTAGGCTCGAGATATTTTATCCAAGGATGTTGTGAACACAATGGTTGGGTTAGCCAGTTGAATGACCCCTTGTCTAATATAGTGAATAATAACATAACGGGGAATTTAATTCACTAGGTAATAATAAATAATTAGAACAGGTTCTGTTACTTAATTTATTATTCCATGTGAAACCCCATGTCAAATAATAATAGGAATGCTATTATTTCCATGACATGTTCTTAACTTGCATGTTATATTTAAATATTATTTAACCAAATAATATTTAATATTATTTATCACAAGAACCATAACTTAGTCCGCCAATCCTACTCAATATTTACTGGGCCTTGAATAATGACTATTTATTTATTAAATAAATATAACTGCATTATTCACCGATAAATAAATATTCCATCCGCAATGTATTCCCTTGAATAACTAGAAATTAAATAAATGATATCAGGTATACTTGAATAATTATTAAACCATAACGAAGAATAATATTTATTCAAATTGTTAAATAAATAAATTATTTAATTGTGAAATTGGATACACTTAGTGTGTGCCCCTCTAGGCCTCTTTCTTGTTGGCATTAGGTGAGATCATCTAAAATCCAAGATTACTATCTAGAAATGGGTCAAGGAACCCAAGAGAAAGAAGTTGATGTTGCAATGACATGTCACCTCATACAAATGCTTAATGTGTAATATAATCCCTTTGTCCTGATATCTCCAATCAAGCGGGTTGCATTCAAGTGCCATCAAACCATGTGCTTGATTTCTCATTATTTGACTTCCTGGAATTAAACTTGCCTAGAGAATACCATGTCCATGGATTTAGTTAGGCTATATCATTTCCATCAAAGGTCCTAAGATATCTACTTATGTAGAAGTGACAGATCCTTTCTCACATTATTCATTAATACAGTATTACCCATGACACACCCAACATATCCTACCTCGCCGTGAACATATGTTGTCACTGTTTTCATCAATATATCTAAGTGCTCAAGTGATAATACCCATTAATAATAATCTTAAAGTCTAAGGACCAATACACACATCTGTATATAGGAACATCCAATGAAACTTATGAATGTGTATTTCCTACTGGCGGGTCTTGTTCTCATAATATCCTCCTGGATATTACCAAGGGCGCACACCATGAGAAGGTGCCTCAAAGTTTCATGAGTACCCACACTTGATAGCCTATATCATTCATGTCCCTTCAAATGATATCATCCAACCATAGAACCTATATTCAAGAATAGTGTCATGGTACTTCTAGGTTCTCATCATAGCAGGGATATGCTATGACCATTTAATGTGACAACTATTATTAGGACATTATCACATACTATGCCACATAGAAGAACAATCATGATGTGATAAGTAGTTTATTAATATTAATCCAATGAATAAAGGTTTATCATAAAGTACAAAGAAGTTGGTTTCTAGGGAACCAACTCCAACAATAAGGATGACCAAAGTCTAATCATATCAGAAATGACATGGACTGGCCTCAATAATGGGGATGGGGACTATGATTCAACATTTATCACACATAAGGGAATACTCATAAAAGATGTCCCCAAGTGGTATTACAAGGCTCCACTTCCCATATACATTCATTGAGTTTATGTATTTTATCATGATTATGTACATTTTTTTGGTATTTAGACTTTTTCATTAATGGATTCTTTTATTTATAACTTTCTTCATTTATGGTTTGTTTCATCTCTAGTTTTTTTCATTTCTGGATTCAATCAGAAAGAATTTTGTGACATTTTACCTATTAAAAAAATAATCACACAATAGAAATGAATAACAATATGTTCATACTCTAAAGGAATTGCCTTCAAATATGTCCTTCAAATCACACAATCGATTGAATATATCATGAAATCACATGTAATATGAAAGATTTTAAATATGGCCAGTATACATATAATTATTTAGAATAATTTAGCATGATTGGAGATCATTAAAACAAGACATTGATAGACTAATCCAATAACATCAGTCAAATATATTTATTTACCTCATTTTTCATCATAATTCTTAAATTATGAATGATAATTGTCTACCTCATCATAATTCTTAATTATGAATGCTAATTATCTACCTCATTTTGCTTCTTGTAGTTTTTTGAAAAATAGTTTATAAATTTTATTGAATTGACTCTAAAAAGTAATTATGATATCAAATGTAGATATGGTGGGTCCTCAATTACTCACATTCAAGGACATACATGTTTCACGACTAGTGATAGAGGGACATCTAGTTCCTAATTTGAGTGTACATAGATCTCATCAATTCTATCATGTTACACCACCTCCTGCTATCATTCCTCATATTCGTCATGCTGGGTTCTATGGAGTAGCAATGTCTAATTTCAAATTCATTGATAATTAGATAATTGTTGCACTCGTAGATATATGGAGTTCAGAGGTACAAAAATTCCATTTTATAGAGAGAGAAATTACTATTACACTCAATGATGTTTCCATTATGTTAGGCCTCTCTATCAACAGTGCAATTGTGATGAGCCGAGTGGGTGTGGATTGGTTTGATATAGTTTACAAATTACTAGTCATTGAGGTCTACAATAATGGAGGGTCTATTGTTAGTAGTAGATTATGAATACAATTGATAGAGAATCACTTTTATCATCTAGATGATGATTCCAATCAGATCACCATGCTGTGATTTTCACGTGCATACATTTTGAGGATTATTAGTGGCATGATCTTGATTGATCATTCGACTAATTTTTTACATTTGATGTATTTACCGTTATTGGAGGAATTGGAGAAGACATGGAAGTATTGTTCGTGGTCTTCATGTCTTGAATATACATACCAGGCGCTATGCAGTTCATGTCGCATCAATAAGATGCAGATCACATGATGTATTATTCCAATACAAATATGGATATGGGAGTGCATACCTCACTTAGCTCCACATGTATGTGTGCTATCGTTTATCGATATTTTAGGAGTCTTAATATGGGGGATTCTATGCTTTTCCATAATTATTATGTTAAAATCAATTATGTAACTTTATATTATAAAATATAAGTATAAAAATGTTATTTATAGGTGGAGTCTATCACGTCGATATTCAGATACAGTCAAACATGATGTCCACTCTTACAGACTTATGATATACAGTCTTCAACATAACGATGTACATAGTTATTAATTATATAGTTAAATTATTATTGTGTACAATACATGTGTTCATTTATTAATTGATCATTCATTTTTTTTATTTTTTAGGTTTCATGGAAGCCATATAATGAGGCTATCATCCAAAGTCTCCCACTATACCAAACAATGATGCTTTCTGTCAGCTCATGCATCGTTCCTATGATTCATTTTCATATTTTGGGTGACATCATACTAATAGAGTTATGAGGCCGTTCAGATTTTATCATCCCATTCCTACATTTCCCAGTTAGTTACCCTCACTTTATTTCCTAAAGATGTTAGAGAAGCAAGATTTTGACTAGAGGAGATATCATGCACGATATATTGAGATGTTAGACAAAAAACATGAGTCCCGATTATGAGGGGCCAACACAATACATATACATTTATCAGATCAGCTGGATTATGGGCCCTAGTACCATATATCACAAGTGAGATATGTTAAGCGACATAGATGGGTCTATCATGACTTGGTAATAATTGTTCCTTCCATTGTTGAATAGTTTTTTATTAACATTAGTTAACTGCATATTTTTTTTTCACAGGATGCTCATATCACCTATCACCTTCATATCTATGATCCAATAGAGGGAGGCACCTTTGATCAAACTTATTTTCATAAAGCAGAGACTGAGCTGCTTCCTCCTTTGAATGAGATTTACCATGATATTTTATCTGATGTGACAGATGATGTTGAGGGCAAAGAGACTGATATTGATGCATCAAGGGGTGATGACCCTGTTATTGATATAGATATGTAACATGAGGAGGGTGTTCATCATGATTAACTATATGTTCTTCCAGTTCCTATTGCATATGATCCACAACCATAACCATAGGCACAAGCACAACCAAAGTTTGTTAGCATCACAGATTTTTCTACAAAGCTAGATTTTGATTGGCCTGCATTGTAGACTTTATTTGCCTCTGATTCACACACATATGTTGCAGAATATGTTGGGGAGATTTCCTACCAACATCCACTATCCATGGAGGTAGGACATGGTACAGGCGGCGAGACTGTAGATCCATCATATGTCACACAAGATGATGTTGAGGTAGGTGTCGGTGATGATACACAAGAGCTACGTATGTCAGATCATAAACATCGGCTGACATAGCATGGACACATTATATATACACCTATCCATTTCATGGAGTAGAGTCCAGGCCACCGACGTAGATTAGATTGATACATGTTATATGTTTTTTAAATCATTTCTTATACATTATTTAAAAACATACTAATATATTATATTTTGTTGCATAAAACAATAAATTGATATAACTAGAAATTCATGAAATGTTTTTGAATAATTAAGAAATATTAATATTAATAACTACATTAGTAATAATAATTACTATTTTTTAATATTATTACTTCTTAGTATTATTATCCATATTATGTATAATAAATAATCATCTTAAATTTATTATTAAATATTAATAATATTTTTATTTTTAATTCTATAAAAATTATTAATATTAATAATAAATATTATCTTAATTCTTATTCAATCAATTAATTAATAATACAATGTAATATATTAATAATAATATAATTATTAACTAGTAAATATTTTTTTAACAGAAATTATTTTATTTATATTATTATACAATTCATATTATCTATAATACTATTAATTATATTAAAAACATAATAATATATTATTAATGAATAAAAAATTATACAATTGATAATTAATAAATATTTTAAGTATTAATAAATTACTAATAATTATATCAATAAAAAATTAGTAAAGATTTATAATTAAAATTTTATAAATTTTTTTATTATACTATTAATTTATTAATAACATAATATTATAATATTAATTAATAATAAATAATAAAAATTGATTATTACTAAAAAAATTAATTATTAATAAATTACCAATATTTTATATCAATAAAAAAGTCACAAATACTTATAAATAATAATTCCCTAAATATTATTACTGTTAATAATAAATATTATATTATTAATTATATAACTAAATATTTAATAATAGATCATAATATATTAAATATAATATATTTATTAAATAATAAATATATTTCTGAATATAAATTATTTTATTTATATAATTAAATAATAAATAATAGTTATAGTACTATTAATTAATTATTAATAGAATAATATATTATTATTTACTAATAAATAATATAATTGATAATTTACTAAGTATATTAATTATTAATAAATTAATAATAATTATCTAATAAAATTTCATAAAGATTTACATAAAATTTTTATAAATACAACTTATTAACTAATAAAGATTTATAACAATTAATAATTAATATATTCAGTATTATAAATTATCACTTTTATAAATATAACTCATTAATTTTATAAATATAACATATTTACTAATATATATATATATATAAAGAGGCACGAATGAGGTTCACGCCTCTTTGGATGTGTTCAGGAAGCATGAACCCCATTCTTGCTTCTCAGCCAAAACACTTCTCCAGACCTTTTTTTTTAAAACAAAGACAACCCTATCCCTTAAAAAACCAAAAAATAATAATAAACCCATTAAAAAATTATAATATTTGTGTTATTGTGAAACCTCTTAAATAAATAAAATTTAAATGTTCCAGTCTAACCTTGGATATTTGAAAACACACTAAATATATACATTTGGTCGAGGTCGAGGTGAGAACACTCTAAATATATCTATATTAATATAAATATAATATAATTTATTAAATATGATTTATATATTTGACTTCCCTAGGGGTGTATCCTAGTGGTTACTCCTTTGAGGGATTCTCATGGGAGGTCTCAGGATCGAGTCTCCCCAAGTACTTATAGACGCAATAGTTTATTTGTTTCATTATAATCTACCTCCCTAGAACTATTGTAATTATTATTTATATATTTGAAAAAATATAAAATACCAATGTTACACATAGATCCATCAAGGAAAACAAAAATAGGGAAAAAAAATAAAAATAACCTGCCCCAAGTACAGGCGCTTAGAAGCGGTGTCGTATATGCAGGTTCTCAGACCTCAGATCAGAAACCTTGAACGGTGTGGACAACAACAAGCCAACAGGAAGGATAAGAAAAATGGTAGGGGAGTGTGGAGAGATATTTCAACCCTCCATTTCCATCATTTACAATGAAGATATTTGTGGTCGTGGAACCAAAAAAAGAGGTAGAGACCACTAGTGAAGGTTGAATGATGGTGTCAGGACATATGATTCTAATAAAATGGAAACACATCCAAAAATACACAAAATAGGAGCATAATGCCATTTAATTATTTTTACCACATTCATAAAAATTTAGTTATAATTTAGTTTCATTAATTTTATTTTATTAAAATGATGATCAAATTCAATATACTAGATATTGTTATGCACTGGGCCACTATTCCCCATGTTGGATTTTTACTTGGTTCTATTTGTGTATTGGTTAGCTAGCCTATGCATCCTTTTGCATTGACATAGTGGTAGTCTATTGTATCCTTTTACCTGGTCTTTGATTGATTTTCCACCCATGTTATCCTCACCATCCACCTATTCACTCTCACTTGATTGTCTTGTTTCATTTCAATTTTGCGGCATGTGCGTGGTGTTGTCTAGTTAGTTGTCTTGTTTTGAGATGTATGGGGTGTTAGGTGAATTGATCACCCCTGGCCCCCATCCCTTCAGTTCATTCTCACATTTTTCATCACTGAGTTTGGTTCCCATTCTAGTTTTGGAAAACCCAAGCTACCAAATTGTTCATCTTCTTATTAGATCAAACATCTAGCAGCTGCTGTCTTATATGTACACTGCTGGTGTTCAATTCGTGGTGGAGTTCTCGAAGGAATCCATCATAGTGAAGAAGTGTGTCCAAGTTTTAGATCCAAGAACCACCAATACTAACTAGATGATACCCTCCTCCAGTGAGTTTCCATGAAGTGGTAGCATCCTTGAAGTAGCAGCAACAATAGAACAAGACTGCCAAACCTTTCGCATCCAATGTGGTAAGTTCTTTCTTTGTTATTGTTTCTTTCTTTTGTTTCTTTGTATTTTTAGAGCACATGATGATATTTATTTATTTCTAAAATATTTTATCTATAAATCTCTTGTTCTTTTATCATTAATAAAATTCATGAGTGTGTGAGTGGTGTTCTTGTCATGCATGTAGGCCCCAATAGGATCGAAGCATGTTAAATCACTGTGTCCCTTTTACTACTTTATTATTCTCTTGCATCTTGAATGGGTTGTTTCCATTGAATTAAAGTATTATGAAAAAATACCCAATTGGTCCCTTTTTTAGGTTCATGCTAAATATATATTGTTTTTGAACCTTCCCCTTAAAAAAGTTTTATTAGAGATTCATTGGGTTTTCTTTTGTTTTAAAATCTGTTTCTTTTTTCAATCTAGTTTTTACTTTAATTCCACACTATGACCTCCTCTTGATTCACCTCTCCCATTTTCTATTTTTTAATCGAAGTCACTGCAACCTCAATAATTATTTTTAATTATGAAACCTAATTGGGTAATCATGTATACTTTATGATATTGTTCAGTTCTTGGGGGTGTGTGCTTATCATTTCCCGCAACAATTCAACATATAATCTTTTGAGTAAACATGTCCACAACTAGGTTTGAAATTGAAAAGTTCAACAGTGAAAATGAATTCAATTTGTGGTGAATTAAGATGAGAGAATTTCTAGTTTAGCAAGTATTAATTGATTCCCTCTTCAGGCCTAAGAAACTTATTGTTACTATTTTTGAAATTGGACAATCCTCTACTATTAATCAAGATATTTCCCCTGATGTTATTGTTAAGGCACATAATTTTCTATTTATTTATCTAGGTGAAAAAGTTTTTAGGGAAGTTTATTTTGAAACTAATTCTGTTATTATATGTCTTAAATTATAGAAATTATATATTATAGCTTTAATTTTTGGTAGGATTTATAATAAACACTGTTTACATTCCAAAAAAAACCTGGAATTTCAATTAAAGTAACTTAGATGAATTTAATAAAGTCATGTTAGATCTAACTAACATAAATGTGACTATTAATAATGAAGGCCAAGTAATGATTCCTTTAATTTATTTATAAAATTCTTACAACACATTAGTAAAAACAATGATGTATGGTTGTGAATCTTTAAACCTAGAAGTGGTTAATTCTACCCTTATCTCTAGGGAACTACATTCAAAACCTAGAGTTAAAGGTGAGGCAGAGAATCTATTTACAAGAAGTAGACTATAATTTAGGGGTTAAATGAAATATTATAATAATGATAATGGAAAAAACAATAAGAAACACAATCCAAGATCTAAATCTATGGAAATAAAAATTGTTTGCTTCCACTATAGTAAGAGCGATCAGACTAAACCCTTGTGAAAAAAGCTAAAACAACACCTAGAGAATAATCAACCAAATGACTAGTACATTTTAGTGGATTTTAGTTATGACACTTCTGAAGTGTTAAATGTGTCTATCCATTAAATCACCCATGATTGGGTCTCAAATTCAAGCTTCTCATTCCATATGTGTCATTTTAGGGATTCTATCCTTGATTTGGTAGAAAGAGTAGAAGGATATGTTCTTTTAGGGAATAATAAGAGGTTTCAAGTAAAAGTAATATTTTTTGTTTACATAGAACTAGATGAACACTCTATCATTACTTTTCTAGATGTTAGGTGGGTTCTTTAACTACATAGAAACCTGAAATCCATAGGAATTCAAGACCAAATTAGATTCACATTTAGGTCTGAATTGGGTTGTCTAAAAATATCCAATGGATTTAGAATTATTATAAAGTGTTCCTTTGTTAACAGGTTGTTTGATTTGAATGGAAAGTCCCATTAAAGGCAGTTGGATAGAGTTTATAAAACAAACACTAATAACATTCTATTATGGAATAGGATATTGGGGAATGTAAGCTACAAGGGTCTAGAGGAACTTAATAAAAAAGGGATAGTGAATGACATGAAACCTAGTAACATTCCCTTTGAAGGTTTCGATCTTAGAAGAAGTGTGTGATGGGTCATTCCCAAAATTTATTTTTTCATGATTAATGATTAATATGATATTTACATGATGATAAATGTTGTGATCAATGGAATTGAATCAAAGAAAATAGAAAATAGGTAAATGTTGAAACCGAAGCACATAATCATCACCTATTATTTATAATTAATTTAATAAATTAAAGAATTAACTTGCATGGAGTTATTTATTCATTGACGGATCTGACAATGGATCTACATTGCAGCATCGTTTCATTTTAGGAATCAAGATTATATTTCCTCTAGCGGTGAGCCACATGTGTTCCACAAATATCTAAATGTCACTGTAAGAATCTCCAGGTGCTAGCATGGTAGATCCTATTGCTTGCATTTTTCTTCTTTCTCCACCTTCAGAATCACTTCCTAAGGATTCCTCTTGATCTATCTATACTCTAGAGTTTAAGTTTTAGGAAGATTACTATCCGTTCTTGAAATCATTCTTGGAGAAGGGACCTCTCTAGGTATTCTAGAGGATTCTCTATATTTCATTGTGCACAACAAAATAAATGAATTGTATTACTTAAAAAATATTATAATTGGGTTTATATACTGATTTTATACATTTAATAAAAATTCTTTGTATACTCCATTTAGTAAATTTCATGCAAAAGTGCATAATTGGTGTGAGATACTCATGTTTTAATACTAAATATAAATTTTGAGCATTATTTGAGGTAGTCCAATTGATTCAGTTTACTATTTTAATTATAAATATCACCTTGATTATATAAATTGAATGGTTATTGTTTTTTTAGGATTCATTATTAAATTTAAAACATATAATTAGAAGTAACCATTGGCCAATTCTGCCATTTGAAGGGATAAATGGACCACACAAGAAGGACCAAAGAATCTATAAAGAAACTGGACCATCCATTAAGATTGAATTACTAGGATAAATAAAAAAGTCCAAAATCATTGATTATACACCAAAATTCGTGGTACAATACCATTAACATTGGATAAATATTTCAAGTCCCAAATCTACTAAAAAGGTTCCCAAATGATTCTATGAATTCCAGCCCACCATTCTATCTGAGAATTAAAACCGACACACATTTATTGACTTTTCTCCTGATATAGGTATTCATTCGAGCTGATATTTTTCATTATGAAAGATAAGATATATAAGGAAGACTTTTTTAAATAAATTTTTCATATTTTTAGGGAGTCTTTCTATTTAAAAACCCATTCACAGATTTTCCTTGAAAAAGTCTGGATTGAAATGGACAGATTAAAATTGTTTATTCAAACCACCATAACTTTGGATCCCTAAGTGGCTGACATATTTTCATAGTATACATAGGATATCCATATATAAACTTTTAATAAGATTATATCTCAAGATTCAGATGTCATTTTGGCCAAAGTGTTGAGCCAAGTGGAGGGGAAGATTTGGAATGCAAACAGTCCACCTCCTTGGGCTATAAATACATCCCCCTCATCTCCTTGGAAGGAGTTAAAATTTAAGAAGAGAGGAAAATAAATTGAAATTACCAAATCATTTAAAAATGATTTATAGGACATGAAATAATCAAGTTTTCACTTGATATACTCTTCCTCCTCTCTTTGTTTTCATTTACTTTTGTGTTCTTCTTTGTTTGTAATCTCATAACTGTTTGTTTTCTAATTATATTTTAATTCAAGTATCTTTCTCATTAAATATTATTACCATCTACCATATGTTTTGAAATATTAATGTACTTAAAATTTATTAAATCATGTTAAAAATAAATCTATCTTCTTTAGCTTTCTCATTCAATCAAAATCCCGTTCTTAATTCTCTTCGTCGCTCGTGTGTGTGTTCGGCACACCACTCTTTTCTTATCCCTTTATTTTTTTTTTATAATTCATAATCATAAAAATTACCTCCATATTATTAATCAAACCAATGGATAAGTAAACCTACCATTGGGTAGAGTTATAATTTGGGGATGTTAAGTGATTGAGATCTTTTTCCGGATGAATATTCTTTAAATTAACATTGTGTACGTTAAACTTAAAATGTCATGGATTAATGACATGATTTATTTAACCTATGGTTTCCATGGATTATTGGAACCATAAATACACTACCATAAACATGATTTTATTAATATAATAACCCTAAGTTAAGTTAAGGCTTTAATTAAAGCCTTAACACTTGGGAATTCCGATCAAATTCATCTTGTGAAGTGGGTGTTAATTTAATGAAATATAAAGAAAAGATCCAAGATATCACAAGCTTAACTCCCTAATAATGAACTCACCCAAATATTTATCTAATTTTTAAATCAAACATAAACCATCAATCACTTAATTTAACATATTCAAACAAACCCTCCAATCAAAATATAATCAATTAAAAACAATCAACTATAAAAATTATCATCTCCGAGGATTCGACCCGAGTGATTCTATACACATTAATAGAGCACCAGAACTTTGAACGATCGATAGGAGACATTCATCCGCACTTAAAATAGATCTATTTCTGGGGATGGGGCATTAATTAGTCATTATTTTTTGGTTATTGAAAAAAACACACAAAAAAAAAACAAAATTTATAAAAATTTGAAAAAAAAACACAAAGAAAAACCCGTATTCCCATAAAAATCATAAACGAACAAAAAAAGAAAGAAAAACCCATATTTCTCTTTCTTCCAAAATATATATGAATTCCTCTTAGCCTCCTAAAAAATCCCTCGGATTTTTTTGACCCTGAAATTGAGCGAACTCTTCTCCAACTTAGGAGGAACATTAGGGATAATCAAATAATTCAAGAAACAGTACTTGTACAACCAATTGAATTAGATATGGGTAATCCTAGGGAAAAAACACTTAAAAAAACTTGCTGTCCCTGATATGAATTACCAACCCCTTGGAATTCAATATCCAAACATAGAGGATGACTTCAAACTCAAATCGGGTTTGATTTATCTTCTTCCTCATTTCCACAGGCTAGCCGATGAGGATCCACATATTAATCATAAAAAGTTCCAAGTGGTGTGATCTACCATGAAGCCTCAAGGGGTTTCTGAGGAACAAATCAAACTCTGAAGATTCCCTGTCTCCCCAGATGACACTGCAAAGTCATGTCTATACTACTTTCCTCCTGGTTCCATAACCACATGGAATGACATGAAGCGACTCTTCTTAGATAAATTCTTTCCTGCTTCTTGTACTATTTCTATCCAAAAGAAAATAAGTGGTATTCATCAATTACCTAATGAATAACTCCATGAGTATTGGGATAGGTTCTAAAATCTTGTAGGAACCTACCCACATCACCAAATACCTGACCAACTCCTGATCCAATACATCTATGAGGGTTTATTGGTTGTGAAGAGAACTCTCATTGATGCCGCAAGTGGTAGTTCTCTTGTTGAAAAAACTCCTACAACTGCAAGATATCTCATAAGAAATATGTCTATAAGAACACAACAATTCCATACTCAAGCACATGATTAAGTCAAACAAGCCCAAGATAGTCAATCAATAGAGCTAAACAAGATGACTGAGTGGATGAGTGAACTTACAAGTCTTATATGACAACTAGTTATAGTGGACATAGCCTCAACCTCATCTTCTCCACAATATCTATTCCCTGGACTTATCAATAATTATGGAATCTATAACTCCCCATATCATCCAACTGACAAATGTACACAACTTCAAGAGGATATATCTGATTCATCCAGCCTAATGGTGATCAATGCAGCATATGCTCAGAGGAACACCAAATCTCAACAATCAATCCAGTTCATTAAAAACTTCAACCAAACCCATCCTAACCCCTTATCTTCTACCTTTAACCAAATCTTGCGATATGGTAATCCCATTTCTCACCCCCCTCATTTCTCTCCTCAAAATCCAAACCAATTCCAATATAGTAATGGTGGTGGTAACTTCCAAGAACCTTATCCTTTTATTCCTCAACCACAATGGATAAATCCTCCTCTTGCTCCTCCTAGATTCCACTATCCTCATGAGCCTTCTAAATTCCCAACCCAATACAAACACTTTCCCAAGAAATGAAATCAAGGTAATCTGAATGTGGGACATGCATTTTCTTCCAAGCAACCATGAGAAAGAACTGTGGAAGATCTTGCCTCTTTAACCCATTCTAGACTCAAAAACATTGAAACCCAAATTGGTCAACTTGCATCCCACTTTATAAAACAACAACTATCCAATTCTTCCCAAATCCCAGATCAGCTGTTACCAAACCAAAAGGGTAATGTAAGTGTAATTTCACTTATATCGGGAACAAAAGTCACTATGCCTCAGGATGAATCCCCTAAATCCCCTTTGAATGTTGAGATTGAAAATGAAAAGACCAAAAATCCTGAAAAAAAAACCACGAATCCACTCCCTCACCTCCTTTTATCCATCTAAGAACCCAATTCCTTTTCCTCAAGATTTATCTAAGCCAAATAAGTCCTTTGAACCCAATTTTAAAATGCTCAACATGTTTAGACATGTTGAAGTCAACATTCCCCTCTTAGATGCCATCAAAAAATTCCTAAGTATACCAAGTTTCTTAAGGAATTGTGAACTCATAAGAGAAAACTTAGGACCATTAAGAATGTTTCAAACCTACAGTCCATACCCATAAAGTGAAAAGATCATGGGACCTTTACAGTTCCATGCCAGATAGGTAGTTACAAATTCGATGGTGCACTCATAGACCTAGGATCCTCGATAAATTTCATGCTCACATCCATCTTATCCAACCCTGGTCTAGTTCCCTTACACTCAATGGGTGTTTTAATCTAGTTAGCCAATCGAAGCACTACTAGTTCTGAGGGAATAATTGTGGATGTCCTTGTCTGAGTCAATGATCTTGTCTTCCCAGCTGACTTCTATGTCCTTAAAATGGAAGGTGAGACAACTTCTTTCCAATCCCCTATGATTCTAGGAAGACCTTTCCTCCTGACATCTAAAACCAAAATTGATGTCCATACTGGCATCTTATCCATGGAATTTGGTAACTAAACGTTCAAGTTCCATATTTTTAAATCCATGAAATTCCAATCAGAGAATCAATCTATATTCTCTATCAATTCTTCTAAAAGTATCTCTGAGAGTGTGTTGAATCCCAATCCATCATGTTATTCCTATTCTAAAGATAAATGATATTGTGAATTCTGCATCCTCATTAACCAAGTCATAAATGGAGAAGTTAATGTTGACATTTCAAATGTAAACTCCATCGATCTAAAGGATCTTGAAAAATTTTTAGAATCCCATCTCTCCTCTGATCTCCACTACTCCAACTTGGATAGTATGGAGGAAAATAAAATAGCATTCTCATTTGTTTATTCAGACCCGATTATCAAAAATTCATTATTTCCTATCCATGATTCTGATTTTTTTTATATATGAGGTGGACCTTGAGACAATGTGTTTATATTGTCTTGATGGTAGTTATGTTTGTGATATTTGTTCCCTAATTAAAAAAAGTGATCACTAATGAGGTTGAAATTGACCATTCTTTAGAAAAAAACATTGATATAAAGGATATTGAAAAATTTATTCACTCTTATGAATCCAATGATCCTGGTTACTATACTTTAGTAAGTTATGAAATAAATGAGTTAAAAAAACTGGGATCTCATACTCTAATTTCATATTATTTGAACCTTACATCAATGCACCATCAGAATTGAAACATCTTCAATAACTTCTAAGCATAGAAAACCAACAATCAATGGGCCAGATAATACCTCAAGTTGGAGACCAAATAGAGGATAACCATATTCTCTTTACAACCTTGTCGAATTTCAAGAACAACATCAAGGAAGGAGAGAAATTATCTAATGCACAATCTAACATCCCAAAGGAAAAGTTTTTCTGGAAGCACATTGGAGTTGAGAAAATACTGTGGCCACCATCAGACTATGGGTAGTACATTGAAACCATCCAATTATAGAAAAAATAAATGTATCACTTATTGGGAGGTAACCCAAGTTTTCTTTTACTTTTATGAAATTTTAATTTTTTAGTTTTTTATTAAATGAATAATGTTTCTTGTTTTTGATTCTCTTTTAGGTAATGGTCATTTTCTACAATATCACCATGAGAGGACACATATCCTGGGAACCACATCACATTCCATTGGATCCCATACTTTTATAGTTGAACCACCACTGGATGGAGACAATGACCCACCAAATCCAAACTAGGGGCACCTCTTTACCTTTAACTCTACCTCTTTCCCTCTCTCTCCCTATTTCTTCTTCTTCCACTATCTTTAATTTTTTTTACCACTTTATTTATCAAAATCTTTTTTTTCTTTCTCTTTTGTGTGGGTGTGTATTTTAAAAACACTAAAAAAACTAAAAAAAATAAAAAAACGAAAAAAACAACAAGAGTCATACTTACTCACCATCCAGTTTTGGAATTTTTTCCAACCATTTTGGGGAGTAAAATAAACACGTTTTCATATAATTTTTTTTGTATTTTCATCATGATTTTGGATAAATAATCTTTTTTCAAAACCAACAAATTTTGAATTCTCAGTTTTATATTTGGAAAATGATTATACCCCAACTATGAGGAACAACATTAGATTTCATGAAAAGGTTACCTATGATCATCTTTTCATTTTGTGTGTTTTCACCCCTTTTGAGAGTCTTGAGTTTATGGACCTTCAAGTTGAATTTACTACTTTGGTGTGAATTAATATGATAGAGACATTTTATGAACCACACAAGAATCACAATAGCCAAATAGCCTCCCATTAACCTTACATTAGTCATCCTTTTGAAATCCCCTTCGAGCCTATGAAAAAATTTTCTTTGATAGCCACATTACAATACTAATACCTTTTCCCAACCAACATATACATGGATTTATATTGCAAATTTATTTAAATTTTAGTGTGGGGGCATGGATTTCATTTTGGGTTCCATTTCCTTGATTTTCAATGTGTTTTCATATGCTTTAGGACAGACATCCATTTTAGTGTGGGGGAGAGGTTTTCATTCAATGAGTTTGGGGAATTTATTTTAATTTATGTAATTTTATAAATTATATTGTAAAGTGTTCAAAAAAAGTTTAATAATAATAATAAAAAAACATAAAAAATGGGTTGTGTCGTGAGAAGTTCAGAAATCACTCTATCTCAACCTTTGATCTTGTTATAAATATTAAAATTAGTGTTGTGAGGAGATCAAACATGGGTTGGAAGATGAGTGTGAGATCTTTTTCAAGTTAAACTTTAAAAAAAAATGCAAAAAAAGATAAAAAAAAGAAAACTTATGTCATTGGGATAATTTTTTTATTTTGTAAATATTTCATCTTCTCATCCCATTAAAATTTTCTTTCTCATTTGTGTCTTTCTTCACACAATCATGCCCTTGTAAATATGTGTTTCCATTTCCACCTATGTTTCATTTCAAAAAAATTGTTGAATTATTTTACCTATGTTGGTGTTTTACCCATCTTTTCCACTCTGTTGGAAATTAAATTCCTACCATCCCATAGCCATAGAAACACCCCTACAAAATACCTCTTGATTATTGTGAACTTTAGGATAGGGAATGGAAGCTAATAGCTCTTTCAAACTTTAATATTTTCACTTTTGGTTGGGGAATGAGTGAACCTACAGAAATAAATTTTTATCATCTTGAGAGGAGTGAGCCCTGAGTTCCCATATTTTCCATTTATAAATTTTATAATTAAAAATGAATTGTTTTTGGAACATTGTTTCTGTAACAATTTGTGGTGGAGTTCAATATGGATGAGTGAAATGGTCTAAACCTCCCCTAATTGGGGAAGACAAAATTTTAATATTTCTTGATGAGTAAGAATAATTTTGTTATGTTTTTATATTTGTTGCACATGAGGACATTCACAATAATAAGTGTGGGGGAGTTGATGTTATTCATTTATTCATAAATATTTTATACTCCCTTTTGTAAATTTCATGTAAAAGTGAATAATTGGTGTGAGATACTCATGTTTTAATACTAAATATAATTTTTGAGCATTATTTGAAGTAGTTCAATTGAGTCAATTTACTATTTTAATTATAATTCTCACCCTTATTGTCTAAATTGAATGTTTATTCTTTTTTAGGATTTATTTTTTAATTTCCAACATATCATTAAAAGTAATCATTGACCAATTCTACCATTTGAAGGGTCATATGGACCACACAAGAAGACCCAAAGAATTTGTGAAGAAACTGGACCATCCATGAAGATTGAATTACTGGGATCAATAAAAAATTCCAAAATCATTGATTCTACACTGAAAGTCGGGGGAAAATACCATTAATATTGGATAAAAATTTCAAGCCCCAACTCCACTAAAAATGGGACCAAATGATTCTATGAATTCCAGACCACCATTCTGTCTGAGAATTAAAACCAACACACATTTATTGACTTTTATCCTGATATATACATTCATTATATCTGATATTTTTTAGTGTGAAAGGTAAGATATAGGCGTCATACTTTTTTGAAGATTTTTTTAGATTTTAGGGCATATTTCTATTAAAAAATCCATTCACATTTTTTCCTTGAAAAAGTTTGGATTGGAATGGATAGATTAAAATTGTTTAATCAAACCACCATAACTTTGGATAATTAATTCCAATAGATGCAAAATGTTCATAGTAGATAGAGGATATCCATATATACAACTTGTAATAAGACCATATCTTGATATTCATCTTTATGTTTGGCCAAAGTGGCGAGCCAAGTGGAAGGGAAGATTTGGAATGCAAACAGTCCACCTCCTTGGGCTATAAATACATCCCCTCTTCTTCTTGGAAGGAGTTGGAATTTCAGAAGAGAGAATCATACATTGGCATGACCAAAGACTTTACAAAGGATTGGGATGACCTATCATAATCATGTTTTACTTTTATAGACTCTTCCCTCTCTCTTTGTTTTCATTTACTTTTGTGTTCTTATTTGTTTGTAATCTCATAACTGTTTGTTTTGTAATTATATTTTAATGCAAGTATCTTTCTCATTAAATATAATTATCATCTACCCTATGTTTTTAAATATTAATGTAATTGAAATTTCTTAAATCATTTTAAAAATCAATCTATCCATTTTCTTTCTCATTCAATCAAAATCCCTTTCTTAATTCTCTTCATCGCTCGTGTGTGTGTTTGACACACTACTCTTTTCTTATCCCTTTATTTTTCTTATTTTTATAATTCATCATCATAAAAATTACAACCATATAATTTACCAAACTAATTAATGAGTAAATCTACCAGTGGGGTGAGTTATAATTTTGGGATGTTAAGTGATTGAGAGCTTTTGCTTGATGGATATTATTTAAATTAATATTGTGTATGTTAAAATTAAAATGTTGTGGATTAATGACATGATTTGTTTAACGTGTGGTTTCCATGGATTATTGGAGCCATAAATACACTACCATAAACAAGATATGATTAATATTATAACCCTAAGTTAATTTAAGGCTTGTATTAAATCCTTAACACTTGGGAATTACAATCAAAGTTATCTTGTGAAGTGGGTGTTAATTTAATCAAATATAAAGAAAAGCTCTAGGATATCAAAATCTTAACTCCCTAATAATGAATTCACCCCAATATTTATCAAATTTTTAAATCAAACATTGACCACCAATAACTTCATTTAATCTCGGCAAACAACCCCCCCCCAATCAAAATAAAATCAATTAAAAACAATCTACTATAAAAAGTATCATCATCAAGGATTCAACCCGAGTGCTGCTATACACATTAGTAGAGCACCGGAACCTTGAAGGGTCGATAGGAGACTATCAGATGCACTTCATATACCACTAGGGTTAGAAATAAATAATTTCACAAAATCCATTTAACATTTATTTATTAATTCTAGCGCCCCATGTCTATAATAATAATAATAATAATATTATTATTATTATTTCTTGACATGCTCTTAGCTTAATAATTAAATTAAATATTATTTAATCAAATAATATTTAATATATATATATTATTTATCACTGGACCTATAAAATTGGTCCACCATTCCTACATAATATTTATCTACCCTTGAATAACAACTATTTATTTAATAAATTAATATCATTTCATTATTCTCTAATAAATAAATAAATATTATATTCATTAAATATAAAATAAATATTTGTTAAATATTACAATCACATAATATTCTATCAAATAATGGGTTATAGAATATATAAGATCAAGAAAACATGTATAATTATTAAACCATATGCGTGAATAATATTTATTCAATCTGTTAAATAATAAATAATAATATATTATTTAAAATAGATTCTAGATACACTTAGTGTGTGACCCTCTATGCCTCTTTCTTAGTGGAATTAGTAGAGGAATCCTAAAGTCTAAGGTTAGCATCTAGCAACACACCAAGGAACCCATAGAGAAAGAAGTTAATGCTATAAGGACATAATATCTCATATGAATGATTATTGTGTAATATAATCCCTTCATCGCGATATCTCTAATCATGTAGGTTTCATGCTGGAGACATAAACCTATGTACTTGATACCTCTTTATTTAACTATTTGGAAATTAGAATTGCATCTAGAACACCATAGATATGGATATATTTAGGATATATAATTTTGATTAAAGATCCTGAGATATCAACTTCCATTAAAGAACAGAATGGACAAATCCTTTCTCACATTATTCATTAATGGAATATTAATCGCAATGCACCCAACGTATCTAACCACATTGTGAACATATGTCATGATGGTTTTCATAAATACATCAAATTACGTAACTTATAATAGTTATTAATAATAATATTAAAGTATAAGGACCTAAAAAAATGTCCATAGATAAGAACTTCCGATTACACAAATAAATGTGGATTCCCTACTATCATCTCTTGTTCTTATAATATCCTACAATGGATATTACCAAGGGAATACACCATGAGAAGGTTTCCCAAAGTACTATGAGTCTCCACCTCTGATAGCATGTATCATTTTTGTCCCTCAAATGATATCATCTGGTTATAGAACATATATTTAAGAATATTATCGTGGAACTTATGGGTTCTCATTATAACAGGGAATTGTTATGAACTTTTAGTGTGACATTTACTATTATGTCTTAATGAAATATTATGTTATATAGAATAAAAATAATGATGCGATAAAGAGTTTATTAATATTAAAAAATATGAATAAAGTTTATCATAAAGTAATCATAAGTTGGTTCTAGGACACCAACTCCAACAGAATCCCACTTAAACTAGATCCAAATGCTAATACCTTTAATATGATATTTCTCACATTATATTCATGCTTCTGATGAGATAGGAATTTAGTGAAGGGGTATTCCATGTTTTCTTCTATGGGATTTTTTTTACTATAACTTCACTCTACAAAGAAAAATCCATTAAGAGGTGATACATTTGGAGTATGTGCTTTGTCCATTGATGTGACCTTGGATCTTTTTTAGGAGCCACTGCTATAGTATTATCACAATATAATGTGATAGGGTCTTTAATACTAGGCACCACATCAAGGTTTTAGATAAAGTTTTATATCCAAATTGCTTCTTTGGCTGCATTAGAAACTACTATATACTCAGATTCCACTATAGAATCATCTACAACAATTTTCTTTAAACTCTTCCAGCTCATAGATCCTCCATTGAGAAAAATACTTATCATAACTATGACTTTAGATCATTCTAATCTATTTGAAAATCAGCATCATTATAAACTCTGATGACTATCTCCTCATCTCCTCCATACACCAAAAACATATCCTTAGTTCTTCTCAGATACTTAAGGATAACCTTAACAACAAACCAATGCTATTCTATTGGATCAGATTGATATCTACCTACCATGATCAATGTATAGGAAATATTAAGTATAGTACATAATATATCATACATGATTTACCCCACCTCTAAAGTGTATGGGATCTTACTCATTCTATCTTTCTCTTTTTGTGCCCGAGGACACATTTTATTAGAAATTTGTATACCATGTGACATTAGAACCAATACCAACTTGGATTGTTCCATACTAAGTATCATTAGTATTTGGTCAATTTATGTACTTTGACTTAGTCTAACCAGCCTCTTGGATATATTATGAATGATCTTGATCTTGAGAATATTGGTTTCTTCACCTAAGTACTTCATGAAGAAACACTTATTTAACCAGTCCTTAACAGACTATAATAATGGTATGTCATTTCTCGTAATGAATATATCATCAACATATACTATTAGGATAACGACCACATTCTTACTAAACCTCTTATAAACACATGGATCACATTCATTCTTAATGAAACCAAATTCTTTTATAGCTTCATCGAATCAAATGTTCTATGACCTAGATTCTTGCTTCAATCCATAAATAGATCTCTACAACATGAATTTTTTTATCATCACTTGGAGTCAAAAAGCCTTTTGGTTATGTCATATAGACATCTTCATGAAGGTTCCCATTAAAGAAAGTAGTTTTGATATCCATATAAAAATTTCATATTCATGGTAAGATGCTATATAAAGTCGAATTATGATGGATTTAAATATGGAAAATGGTGAAAAGGTTTCATCGTTTTCAATTCCTTGATGTTGTTAAAACCCTTTATCCACTAGCCTTGCTTTATATCTATTTACCTTAACTTCCATGTCCAATTTTCTCTTGAATATCTATTTTAATCCTATGAGATTTACATCAACTGGCACATTGGCCATAACCCAAACTTGGTTCTAATACATGGAATCCATTTTAGAATTCATTGATTCTTTCCATCTTGCTTCTTTTGATCTCTCTGATACCTCTTTGTATGAGAGATGTTCATCATTGTCAACAAATAATGAGTCACCTTCTTTAGTGATTAGAAAACCATATCTCTCTAGTTATCTTACCTCTCTAGTTCTCCTATATATTACTTGTGTTTTAGGAACTACTAATTCCATGGGGGCCTTTGTAATATATTCTTGTGCCAAATCTTGTGTATCTTGAGCATTAACTTCATCAAAGTCAATCTTTCTCCCACTATCCTTTTGAGGATGCTCTACCTATCAGGAAATATGAATTTTTTGGTGATAATAACTTTCTTATATGAGGGGATGTATAAGTAGTATCCCTTTGTTTAGATAGGATACCCTAAAGATACACTTTGTGCCTCGGGGTGCTATTTTGTTTATTGAGAAGGCCTTAACAAATTCCTCACAACCCCATACACATGTATATGAAAGAATGGGTTTCTTTACACTCCATAACTTTAAGAGAATTATACTTTCATCTTTATTTAATACTCAGCTTAATGTATATGTTGTAGTTTGAAATGTATATCCCTAAAAGGATAATGGAAGATCTATATGACTCATCATCGACCTTACCATGCCTAATAAGGTACAGTTCCTCATTTTATTAACACCATTCCACTATGGTGTATAAGATGGAGTGAGTTGAGATAGAATCCCAAACTCTCATAGAAATTTAGTAAACTCATTGTTAAGATATTCACCACCTCAATCTGTTCAAAGATTATTTATATTCTTTTCAAGTTGATTCTTTACTTCATTCTTGAATTCTTTGAATTTCTCAAAGGAATTAGATTTATAACTCATTAAGTATACATATCCATATCTACTCAAGTCATCAGTGAAAGTTATGAAGTAAGGATGTACACCTCTAGCTTCTACTAGAAATGGTATACACACATTAGTGTGTACCAATACTAGAATATTTGTTTCCATTTCACCCTATCCACTGAATAGTGATTGGGTTATTTTTCCTTGCAAATAATAATTACATATTTCAAGTGGTTTTAGGTCAGAATAGTCTAAATAAATATCTTAATAGAGATTTGTTAAACACTTCCGGTTTACATGACCAAGATGGTGATGCCATATATGGGTGCTATATGTGTCATGTGTACATGATTCTTTATCGATTTCTAATACTTAGTTTTAATAATTTAATGTATAAAGGCTGTTATTTAAATGTGTCATACAATAACATATGTTTTCTTTATAAAATAAACAACTTTTATTTAAGAACTTGAAAATAAAACCATATGTACCTAGGAATGACACATAAATTATATACTTGGTAACATTTGTTATATAATAACAATCCCTTAAAACCAAAATAATTCATGTTGGAAATGAAAGTTGGTAGTCACCGATGGCTAGAACAACTATCCTCGGACTATTAGCAGCTCACAAATCCACCTATCCTCTAGAAATCTTTCAAAATATATTTGGTTCCTGTATTTTGATATAGATGTGAGCACCAAAATATATATCTAATACCCAATGTGTAGATACTGAAAGATTACACTTGATAATAGTCTCACCTTTAGCTTCCCCTTACTTTTGGATGTAGTTATTTTTCTAGTATCCTTGCTTGCCACATGAAAAACATACCTCATACTTTTCCTTACCCTGGCTCTAGATATTCCTCTTCTTGAAATGGCGAATCTTTAGAGCTTTAGACTTGTTATGAGTCTTGATCCCATTTTCCTTGTTATTATTTTTCTTATTCACCATAATGACTATATACTTTTCACACCCCATGTCCTTATCTACTTGTAAAATTAGTGTAAGAAGTTTTGAAATACTCTTCTCATTATTTATCATGTTATAATTAATAATAAAACTAGATAAGGTATTGGGTAGTGAGAAAATTATGAGATCTGTGTGCAAATCATTCAGGAATTTAATCTCTAAGATGTCTAAGCATTAAATGTAGCCAATAAGCTTGAATATATGAGTCATATATGGCACAAAATCTAAAATCTTAGTTGTAAAAAGAGCATTGGAGATCTCATATCTCTCCTGCCTCACCTTATCTTGATAGATATCCTGAAGGCGAGACATCATACTATACACATCCATGTTCTCATGTTGGTTCAAAAGATCATTGGTCATGGATGATAGCATGAAACACTGAACATATGTAGTATCATTCAAATGTTTCTCATAGAGAGATAACTCTTCCTCACTAGCCTTATTACCAGGCGCATCAGGAATAGGTTCTTCCCTCACATACAATTTACTTTCATGGCATAAGATAACCTGTAAACTCTTTTCCACTCTTGTAAATTTGTTCCGGTGAGAATGTTATCCTTCTCAAGTATGGATCACAGTGATATGTTTGAAATAATTTTTTTTTTCTAAAAATAAGATTTGAAAAGTTTTAGTACTTTATTAGGTTAAATTTAGACAAATAAATAAATATTATATTAATTAATCTCCCACTATTTTATTAGAACCCAATAGTCATCACCATTGGCTTCAGAATATCATATTTCTTAGACATTCTAGTGTAAAGTATCCATATTCCCCTTATTATCACCCTAATTTTGGCTGGTCAAGTGATTTGAATGGTTTTAGGTAGGCATTACAAATTCTAACTAAATTAACTCACCGTTCCTTGATCTATTGAGTGAACTCTCTAATCCTGAAATCATTAAATTGGATTTCATCAACTCTTACCTCCTAGTTACACCAAATTCTACTTTTTCAGTTAACCCTTGATGTGATCTAAGTTAATTCAACCCATAAATTCAAGTTATAATTCCCCAATAATTGAAATCACCCCAACTTTGGATAGTCAAACACTTTGAACTATGGTTTGATTTTAACTAAAGTAGTGGAAGGCTATACCGACTTAATATATATAATTTTAAAATTTTATCTTTTATACATAAATTTACAATTAATATATTTATTATATTCTTTTCAATATTAATTGGATTAACTCAAGTGATTAACCATGTATTAGATAATATTTATACATAAACTAATTTATTTTGATTCTATCTTTCATGATTGTTAACTCATTAATTCACGTGATCATGAAAAAACATCCATAATGAAATAACCATGAAACTTGATAGAAATAAAATAATAAATTTGTATGATCATGAGCTTTTAATAATGGTTAGTTTATCTATAATATGATAAACTAATCATATGCCTAGGGGAAAAACACCTTGAACCAATTAAGGTTTGTGTTATAGCTTTATACCTGTGTACCTATGTATCTCTCTTGGATTGGTTTTACCTCAGCTCCAAACTTGAACTATCTCCACTAGCTTGAGAGCTCCATCCATTACATATGCTTTTACTGACACATAGGTGAGGGGAACCAAAATATTGGTTAAGGGGTTCATATAAAAGAAACCATGGGCACACAAGCCCTTACATAATGAGATGAGAGATGAAAAATAGACTGATAATTTAATTTAATAAAAATTTAAATGAAACCAACGACATACAATGGCTTGGTCTAGGCTCATGATCATCCACATGCATGCAATGAATTATGCATTTAATAAAACTAACATTAAATTCTCATCGTTCTTATTTAATATAAACCACATTCGAATCAATTAATTGTATTCTTTAATTAATCAAATATTTTATCTTAATTACCATCTAAATTTACTTGATATTCTCATATGTCATAATTTTAAAAAAAGTAAATACATTTATTTAAAATAAACTGTGTATAAGAATGTACCTTAGAGGCAACATGGTGAGTACCCATTCGAACTACCCAAAATATATTATAATCGTATACTGTTTACTCTCGCAACATGTGGAATACATGAATTATCACATAATATCATGATGCGTACCATCAACTTAATGATCAAACAATATATATGATTTATTTTTATTTTTATATAGCATGTAATTCTTCAATTCTCATAGAGTAATACCTATAATACGAATTATATATGATATGTAGATCTGAACATTATGTATAAATTAATTAAATATTTATGTATATAAAAAACCCATCACATGTAATGAAATATCAACTCAATAACACACACTAGCACATACTTATAGGGTTTACACTGTATAATAAATTAATTTTAATTTTTCATAATTTGGTAAAAGTACATAGCATGTACATTGGATCTACACGGTGTGTATATTTTTATCACTATATATCCATGGCGCAAACCTAGGGACTCAACATATTACTATACCATGAAAAATATTCGATTACATGGTGTATATATGGGCTACATGGAATGTGTTCTCCGAGTTACATGATCACTAGTCATGTAGGTCGTGTAAAAAGAAACACGGACCATCCGTGACTAAATGACTACACATCATATACAAAAGTTACATGGTGTGTGCTCCAATTGATCATGCACCAGGATGTCCTAGTCAAAAGCTGGTGTATAATTAAATTATTTGTGTGTAATAAATTCACATGACTTGAATTAATTCTGAATTAATTCTTAATTCATTAAACACTATTACACGACATGTACCTTCGGGTTACACAACGTTTACTCTTGTGTTATCTGGCTAGACTCCTCGGCACCTCTGGATAAGATCTTCAAATTTATCTCGTTCATAAAAATAATTGATTTGATTATATTAATGGGAAACAAATTGGAAGAAATCAAATATCTTAATTCATATTAAATAATGATTAAAATGGAATTGAAAACCAATAATAAATGCGTAAATAATTAAATGATCTTTAAATAAATATCAATATTTATGAGACTGCTATGATACCACTTGAAGTTTCCAGGTGTAGAATAAGTGTGTGATGGGTCATTCACAACTTTTATTTTTGTAATGGATAATGTTTAATCCAAGATTCACAAGAAGAAAAATTCCATGATCAACAAAATTGAATCAAATAATATAGACACTGGATAAATGCCAGAATCGAAGTGTAGGATCATCACATATTATTTATAATTAATTTAAGAAATTAAATAATTACCTTGTGTGAAAATATTTCTTCTTTGATGGATCAAACAATGGATCTAGGTCATACCATCATTTCATTGTAGGAATAAATATTATATTCCCTCTAGCGGTGATCCACATGTGTTCCAAAAATCTCTGAATATTATTGCAGGAAACTCTGGGTTATAGCATGGTAGATCATATTGCTTACATCGTTTGCCTTTGATCACCCCAAGAATCACTTCTAAAGGATTATCCTTGATCTCTATAGACTCGAGAGTGGAAGGTAGAGGAAGACCACTCTCTATTGTCGAAAGCAGTATTTGATAAGGGAGATATCTAGGGCTTCAAGAGGATTATCTGAATTTCGTTGTGCACAACAAAATAAATGAATTGTCTCTCCTAAAAAATAATATAATTGGGTTTATATACAACTTGGGTTAGAAATAAATAGTTTCACAAGTTCCTTTTAATATTTATTTAATCCCTACAAAACCCCATGTATTTAACAATAACTATAATATTATTTCTTAACATGATCCTAACTTTAGAATTACATTAAATATTATTTAATAAAATATTATTTAATATATATATTATTTCTCACCAGACCTATAAAATTGGTTTTCCATTCCTCTATAATATTTATTAGGCCATGAATAATTATGATTTATTTAATAAATAAATATCATTTCATTATTCACCAATAAATAAATAAATATTATATTCACTAAATAGAAAATAAATATTTATTAAATATCACACTCACATAATATTCTCTCGAATAATTGGTGAAGAAATATATACGATCAAGAAAACATGAATAATTATTGAATCACATGTGAGAATAATGTTTATTCAAATTTTTAAATAATAAATAATAATATATTATTTAACTGAGATTCTGGATACACTTAGTATGTGACTCTCTAGGCCTATTTCTCAGTGGAATTAAGAGAAGAATCATAAATTCCAAGGTTACCATATAACAATATGACAAGACAGCCATAGAGAAAGAAGTTAATGCTGAAATAACATATCACATCATACAAAAACTTACTATGAATATAATATCTTTATCATGATATCTCTAATCAAGTAGGTTGCATGCTGGTGCCATCAACCAATATGATCGATGTCTCTTTCAATAAATTTATAGAAATAGAACTTGCCAATAGAACACCATGGTCATGGATTTATTTAGGATATATAATTTACATAAAAGGTTATGAGATATTGACTTCAATTAAAGAACATAAGGGACAAATACTTTCTCACATTATTAAATAATGAAATATTACTCATGATGCACCAAATGTATCCTACCTTTCCATGAACATTTGTCATCATAGTTTTCATCAATACATCAATTAAATAAACTTATAATAGTCATTAATAATAATCTTAAAGTCTATGGATCAAAACACTCATCGTCATATAGGATCATCTAATGGAACATATAAATGTGGATTTCCTACTGGCGGGTCTTGTTATCATAATATCCTGCTTTGGATATGACCAAGGCTATACACCATGATAAGATGTCTCAGAGTCCTATGAGTCTCATCTCCCAATAGCCAGTATCATATGTGTCCCTCAAATGATATCATCTAGATATGGAAAATATATTTAACAATACTATCATGGTACTTCTGGGTTTTCATCGTAACGGGGAACTGCTATGACCTTTTAGTGTGACAATTACACTTATGAAATTATCACATACTATGTTACATATAAGAAAAATCATGATGTGGTAATGAGTTTATTAATATTCCAAAATCTAAATTTAGGTTATCATAAAGTACACAAATGTTTATTTCAGGGCACTAACTCCAACACCCTTTTGTGAAGATTGTGTAATTGGTAAATCTTAGAGATCCAGTTTCAATAGGTCTAATTTTAAAGCTAGTTTCCATTTAGAATAAATACATTATTATTCATGGGAATTAGTTAGAACTACCTCTCATGGTAGAGGATCCAATTTTATTTTTTTATTGATGTCTTATCTAGAAATTTTTGGATTTACATTCTCAATAAAAAATATGACATTTTTATAACTTTTAAACCCTATAAAATCCTTGTAGAAAATCATGTTGGAAGGAAAAGTAAAACAATGAGAACTGAAAATAGATTAGAATTAATCTCTAATAAATTTATACAATTCTATCTATCCTAGGGAATTTCAAGGAACCTTATTATTAGGGAAACCCCAAACATAATGGGCTTGCTAAAATAATGAATAGAACTATTATAGAAATAATCTGAAGCATGCTTACATGCTCAAGTCTCCTTAAATATTTCTGGATAGAGGTTGAAACAATAAAAATGTATCTTATAAATATATATAATTCCTCTAATAATCAATTTAAATCCCTAGACTACCTTTTGAATAACAAACCACCCTATTATAATCACTTAAAAGAATTTGGCTGCATTTCACATGCCCATGTCCAGACTGATTAGCTTGAACCTATATCTCTTAAGTGTATTTTTGTAGGATATCTTGAGGGTGTTAAAGGTTATAAGTTTTGGGTTGATAAACCTGGTAATTAAAAGTGTATAATTAGTAGAGATGTGTTGTTTTATGATTCTTTTCCAACTAAATCAAAATTTATCACACCTAACAGTTTTGAAACAATCATTGATGGGGTTTTTGAAATCAAGTCTGGCAGCCTATTTGACATTGTTATACAGCCTCCTCCACCTAATCCTCAGCCTTTAAATTTAGACTATTTAAAATCTAGTTCTGATTCATATCTAGATACTGAACCCCCTTCCAATAATACTAATTACCAGTTGACTCGTGATAGAGTTAGGAGGGTCCCTAGACCTCTTGTTATGTTTAGCCAATATGATATGCGTTCTTAAGAATTTCATGTTTCCTAGGATCTTATTGATGATGATCCTTATACTTTTAATAAATCCCCTAATGATAATGATTCAAAATGGTGGATCTTTACCATGGATGAAGAAATACACTCCTTAAATAAAAATCACACTTGGTGTATCATAAATAAACCAACCACTGCTAAAGTAATTGGTTGTAAATGGATTTAAATATGAAAAGAGGATAACACTACTGAAAAGAAAATTAAGTTTAAATATAAACTAGTTGCCAATGGATTCTTACAAATATAAGGATTATAATCTTCTAAAAATTTATCACTAAATATTAAGAACTATTCAATAAGGTTTATACATTATTTTTCTACTTATAATGACCTTCACATTGAAAAAATTGACATGAAAACTACCTTCCTTCATGGTGACCTTAATGATAAAATTTATATAAAGCCTCAAATTTTTATTCTAATGAATTCAAATCTAACCAAGTTTTCATTTTAAATAAATACTTGTATGGTTTAAAACAATCCTCATGGAAATAGTATAGAGATTTTGAAATTTTTAGGCTCAATAACCATTTTTTAATGAGTCAATATAATTATTGGGTTAATTTTAAGTCAATTAAAAATATCACACTTTAGCTTCTATTATATGTTGATGAACTGCTTATAATTTTCAATAACATGAATCTCATCACTACTCTTAAATCTCAATTAAAAGATGGTTCTGAGACGAATGACCTTGGGGTGGTTAAGAAGATTCTTGGTGTATAAATCATTAGGGATAAACATAATAAACTACTATATCTTAAACAACATTCATATGTTATGAAAATTATTAAAAGTTAGTTGTTTAAATACCTCAAACCTATTATTATACCTTTTTGAGAACATTTTAATCCTTTATTAACTTAATAATACACTGATGATTTTATGTCTAAAATTTCTTATGCCAACATAGTTGTCAGTGTCATGTACTCTATGATTTTTACTAGGACTGATATATATTTTTCAATATTCACCCTTAGTAGACTTATATAAAGACTAGTTAAGACACATTAGCATTCCATGAACTGGTTTCTAGGATATTTTTAATGTACTTATGATTTATCTTTTTGTTATGTAAAAATGTTGATGTTGATGAAATAATTATTAGATATATAAATGATGACTATGTAAGAAAATTTTGAAACTATAAAGTCATTAATTGGGTATGTTTTAACTTCTTATGGAGGGCCTATTTCCTAAAAATGAAATATATAGTTTGTGGTTTTCCTTTCAACCATAGAATCTGAATACATAACCTTAATATAATTTGTTAAAGAATCATTATGGCTCAAGGGGTTGTGTACTAAACTTAAACTTTATGATTATACTATTAATGTATATAGTGATAGTCATTATTATCTACATTTATAAAAATAATCTAGTATTCCATGGTAAATACAAACACATAGATATAAGATTACAATTTATTGGTAAAGGTCTATACCGATGGTTTTTAGTAAACCTTTGGTATAGGGTCAGTAGAATTATGGTTTAAAAAATGGTTCATAGGGAACTATTGGTATAGACCTTTGAAAATGGTTTTGAAACCGTTGGTATAGACCCCTAATTTCCAAGCCAACAACACCCCCACCTTGCCACAAAACCTACAAATAAAAAAAAATCCACATAATCCATAAAACCTAAAAAAATAACAAAACATACTCAAATAGACACTGGAAGACACACCATCACCTTACATTAGCCAATTACCTACAAATAGATATCACCAAACAATATACAAATAATGATAACATAAGAAACCAATTTATGCATTCAAACTATGATAACACACATTCAAAACATGATATATATTCATTTAGAAAAAAATAATCAAACATAAAATTTCATAAATATCAGTAAAAATGCAAAGGATCAATATTACCCTCATCACTATCACCACCATCAACATCATCCTCATCCTCAGCCTCATCCTCGGCCTCATCCTCAACCTCAACCTCTTCCTAATCCTCTTCCTCACCATCATCCCCATAATCAATAATTTCATCATCCTGATCACCACTAGTACCACTAACTGATGCACTATATAATGTATGCATGATTGAAATATATGCATAAAAAGTAACAATAGTATCTAGTGGAAGCGATGTACATAAAACTTCCATAAATTTTATAAATTTATTGTTGGACCTTTGATTCCATTCCTATTTCTGTATGAGCATATTTTGGGCCTTTTGTTTCTAGGAATGAGCCTGTTATACCTATGCATTATATTTTTCCAACTCAGTGCTACCATAATTGACACCTAAAGTGGGCCAATATCTTATCAGGACAATACTCTTACATGGTTAGCAACGTACTCTGCCATGGTGCTCATCTTCAAAAACCTAATATAAGTGATCATTTGGCCCAAATTTTTCAGCCTTATACTCATCAAGGGCCTCCAAATCACACTGTTAAAAATATAAATGGTCTATCAAGTTGCAAAATAAATATTAAAATTTAAAATAAACAAAGAAAAACTTAAAATCTTCTATAGTGTTGGTTCATTTACTGAACTTCCATCTTTTTTCAATCTACTTGAGAAAAACAATTTTTCTCAAGGCACACATCCTTCAATATTAAAAGCCTCCCTCTGTGATGAAATTGAATTTAGAAAAACCATAACTAAAAATAAGTAATTAATAATGAGTTTCATAACTAAAACCAAATGGATATTAATTATAAATGAAGATGAAAATAAAAATATATGTTAGATGGATTATAGTGACAAAGAAGATCACATTAAATGGATTTATCTTACACCTCATTCGAGTGAAAATATCATGTATGTGAAGTTGGTATACCATGGATGGATAAAATGGTTTTATGAATACACAATGAATAGAATTTTAATAAGTGTAACTCTCAAGAGTTAATACATGAGAAACGAAATGAGATATCAGAGAACTACAACTGATATGGTCCACTATGTATTGTATGTTAAAAAAATTCATTTAATTAAAAAATTATTTTATAAGTTTTGTAAATAAATTAAATTGAAGTTAAATTATAAATTTTTAAATATAATCACATTTAATATAAATTCATGTTTAATGAACATATATTTAAATATTACTTCCAGAATAAATTTAAATTTAGTTAAAGTGATATTTTTATAACATTAATTTATCCCATACCCTATTATTAAGGCACAATACTTATTTATTCCATTTTTATGGTTTTTATATAGAAAATAATGTAATTTAATAAAATACACATCATGATAACATATTTCATAGTTTTTTACGATGATAAACAAGACATAAACACAAAATTTATTTTAAAAAACAATATAACTTTGGATGTTACATCCAAATTCCTCCTATATAGTTTTGATTATTAAGAAATGTTTCATTATTTAGGTTACATGAAGATATTAGTTATAATTTCTCTAGATTCCCATAGTGCAGTGAATGCTTAGTTTTTAGAATGATCTTCATCGGTGAAGATAAAAGTGGTACCAAGGAGTCTGGGTTTGTTGAAATATTGTCTATGTCCATTGTGACTCAGGAATAATGTTATGTTAATCAATGTATAATTAATAACATAGGGAAGAGACTTTATAATACTTCCATGACTAGTTCATATCTCTCTGATATTCATATTTAGTGGGAGTTCTGTGTCTATAGGAAAACATTTCATATGTAAGGTCTGGTTATATGATTCAATGGTGGAATCTATATATCTTATAGGATTATGGTGTTTCTACTCATGTAAGGTCTAAAATTTATGTTGGATACTGAGTCATATAGAGGTGAGGTGTTTAATAGAGTGTAATTCCATGAAAATAATAACACATATTGTTTCAAGATGGTTGTATTTAGGTGATATGAGATATGTTCCAGGAAGGAGGATTCAATGATAACTTAATGGGGGGATGATGAAAATATAAAATCTATTGTTCTTATATTTTATCATAACAAATTTAAAATTTAATTCTTTTGATTTAATAATAATATTTTAGAACATATGAAACATTCCTCAGAGGAAGAGAAAAAAATGAAATTCTGGGTTTGAAGAACACCCGGTGGATTTGATAACCTTTTATAAAGGAATTAGTCCATAGGTCTTAATTAAAGATCATTAAATTATGGTAGATCCAACCAAGGGAGTATAACTATCCATTGAATAAAATTTCATAAATTAATAATTTCTTTCAACAAAATATAACTCCAATTATGCTGAATTTATAGGCCTGGATGAGTAGATGTTCTCCCTCAAAAGTGATCTAGAAATTAAGGTAGCTACCATTGAAGAGTGGATAAATATGGAAATTGGAAAAGGTTATTCCTAGTTTGAATATGACGTTGCACTAGTGGATAGAGAAGATGAAATTTACCTATATCCTTGTGATTTTAAAGAAAAAGGTATACTGTTAGATTAGAAAATTGAACAGTAGACCACTAAATAAGTGGATGATGAAGAAAGGGTAGCTATGGGATATTTAGTGAATCATATTCTTCATTAGCACTGAACTAACTACCATATAGTTTAGGGAAATCATCAAATATGGATAATCCTTATATCTTACTCCCAACCAAGTTTCATTCATGGTTTTATGTTTTAGGATAGGGACTAAAACGCTACATTATAAAGGTCTTCCAAGATTTATGTACACTAATTGAAATTGGTAAGAATAATATGTGTTGGGTTTCATCATAGAAACTGGGACCACCTTATAATTATTGTTAATGATTAAAACTTCATATTAGGGGTTTATGACACCTCATACACTCTTGGGGGTCAAAAAATATCCCTGTAGTTTTTTTTCATTACTTTTTAAATTAAGTCTCTTGTTAATTCTATTATATTATTAGTTCACATTTTTGAAATTTATATATCTATTTGAAAATACTTCCATTATATTTTAATATATAAAATTTATAAAACAAATTTATCTTAGAAAATAGTTCATTTACCCTTTTTTTGTCTATGTGATATAATGGATCAAATTGTTAACCATGTGTAAAAAAACCATCATCTCATTTGTCAATAATGAACATTTTTTGGAAATAAAATTCTATTATAATATTAAACGAGTGTCATACCTGCTTCATCTCATGGTCTTGCATCATAGTCCACCCCAAATCGTGGAGGTATTTCATAGAATCCTTGTTTTTTTATTTCTTCCTTACGTTTATTATAAAATAATTTTCAATAAAAAAAATATTATTTCAAATCATGGTAATTTTCATTCAAAAAACTCAAATTTGATTAATAAATTGAACTATGTACTTGTCCAATGAGAAATCCTTTCTCTATAATATTCTATTGGATATTCATTTATGATAGGCATAAACTGAAAATTTGTACCAACTCTAGAATGATTGCCACTATAAAACTTATGCTTCTATGCTCTCCACAACTCACCTAATTCCATGATTCATGCTATCCTACCTCAAATCTCTTTTTTGAATTTTCTGAAAGCCACTTTATAGTAGTGGTAACCATACATCCGGATTAAAAAATTCAAATTTTTGGATTCAAAATTCAAAATTGAAACCAAACAAGATCCAGAAATTCAAAATAAAGTGGTCCTCAAATCCAACCAAATCGTCACCTCAAAGGCCGCGAGATCCACTTCATGGACCAAGGAAATGCCTGTCAAGTCGCATACACATAGCCACCACCATCATCACATCACCTAATGCATCATCCCTTCACCATCAACCCCTCTCCAAGCACCATCTTCATGAACTCCGCCGGCCATCGGCCAGAGGATCCGCCGACCTGTATCAGTACCATGAGAACATAAAACACTAGCAAATCAACCAAGAAGTAAAACCCATATACCATTTCCACACCATCTTCAACACCAAATGAACTCGGCACCATCATGTCACTGACTTCAAAACATCACAAACAACACTAAATTTTTCACCTCAAGACATCAATAGATACCACCATAAAACAGATGCTGCCACTATGTCATCTTCACGCCACCAAAGATCAAAACTAGAGAATTAAACCACCACCGTAGATCACGAACCACCATCGAGGGAGAACAAAAAAAGATAAACCAAACTGGGGTAGTAGCCCTAAATGAAACCTAATCAACAAAAAACTTGGAATGAAACCCAAACAAATGAAAACAAACGAAGGCCGACTTAGGGAACTCCGTGACCACCGAACCTTGCGGCCCAAAACCCCTATGTATCCATCGCTCCAAATCCAACCTGGGAAGGAGCGACGGAATGCTAGGTCCGAGCATGGTGAGATGGCCGAGGAAGAAGACCTGGGAAGAAGCCCTGGGAAGAAACCCTATGAAGAAATCCCAAAAATAAAAGGAAGAAACTGGGATGGAACCCAAGAAAGAAGAGCCGACTCTGGTAGTTCCTGGGAATCCGACATCCACTAAATCGCTTGCCCAAAACCTCATAGTATCCATTGATCCAAATCCAACCTAGAGAGGGTGAAGGAATTGCGAGGTTAGAGCGTGGTAGATGCGGCTGGGAAGAAACCTAAGCGCCTCACGGAGTAGGGAGTCGAAACAAAGATAGGAAACCCAAAGAAGAATGAGTGATAGATAAGAAGGAAGTAGGGGAAACTGCAGGACAGAATGAATGATGAAGAGAAAAGAAAACCTGAGTGAAGGGAGGTGAAGGATTCATCCCTACTGGGGAGGATGAAACCCTAGAAGACAAAAAGTCCATCCGAGATCTCGAGAATGCCAAGCGAGTGAGGCGCCATCTTCTCATTCTATCCTCAAAGCCTCACCATCGGGAAAATTAAAATAAATTTGGAATAAAAATATTAATTCATATATATAAAATAATAATATAACATTAAATCCAATGATATTTTACCCATATTTTTACCCAATCATTATCCTTTACTTCATTTGGTAGGTGTCTCTAGGAGAGTGGCCTGATGATAGTGATTTCAGAGTATTTTGAAAGTATCTCTATAAAACTCCTACATTTCCACACTATTTTTCCAATCATTTGGTTGTCCTCATTGCAATCCACTATCAGTTGTCTATGGCAGTTCCACACCGCATTACTACGTGTATGAACATGCTTTCTATTGGAATATACAGCTGTTAAAGGAAAAAAAATATTATCTCAATATATCTTATAATGAAAATAAATTATGGTAAAAAAACTTACTAGGGTTATATAAATATAACTGAGGTAGTCTAATCAGTGGGTTCCACTAGATCCCCAGGCTCCGAGGGAACATAAACCTGTATAGATAGAGTGGTTCCCAATGTTTTCTCTAGAGTCTTAGAATGTGTCGAAGAAGAAGTCGAAGAAGCAGTAATGTAGAAGTTTAGGGAGAAGGAACTAGAAGGAAAATAAGATGGCATAGATGTCTGTGAAAATTCATAATACGGATGAGGAGTAAGAACCATTATCAGATAATGTAAAGATAGGAAAAGAGGATTAGATGAAAATGGTGGTGATAAAATGGGTGGATTAAATATCTTGGGTGTCTATAATGACATTACAGGATCATAAAGTGTGGTAGATGGTATGTTAGGGGGAGGGATGGGGTATGATTGGGTACACTGAGTGGAGTGTATAGCTATAGTACCACCACCTCACATCATTATCCTAAGCATTGGAACCACTTAGTTAGTTAGAGAATAACTATCACCTGGGTGGTGGATCCTGATTAAAAGTTAAAAACAAAATTAAACACACAAAATTATATGTTATTGATATATATGTTTGAAGTAAAATACTCAAAACAAGAACCAAAGGATGGAAACCCATCTCTCTCATTCAGTGATTATTATCTATCATCATTTTTCTTTGTATCTACTCAATGCTTTCAATTTCCCACATTTTAAAAAAATATGAAATTAATTAGAAATACATAACTAATATGTAATCCAAAAAATAAATAATATGATTCATGAATTAATTAAGGAATACCAGTTATCAATAAAATATTTTCACAGATTACCGTTGGACCCAAATGTCTGGGATGCCTGGGGAGAGACACTGTAGTTCAAGGAGGTCCCACCTAAATTCAATTTTTTAGTATAGTGGGTGAGGAATTAGGAATTATCTATAGAGGAGAATATCTAACACATGGGGGTTAACCTGGCCTCCAAGTGTAGGTGTTGCAGGGATTAAAAGGAGGAAACAATCAATTACCTATGTTTCAAAAGTTAATGAGCGCACTCAGTATGGAAAGCGTTTAGGAAGTTCACGGGGTGGAATGTATAAGAGACATCACAAGAGAGCATCCTCCATCACTGGTTCCAAGGTTCAATCAATTTTGGGTTAGAGAGGAAGGAAATGAATATTATTCTTACAGTAGGATTTTGGTATATCTGGGCTTCACAAAATGAGGTTTGGCACAAGGAAACAATTGGATCCAGTAAAAGTATTATTTTCAAAACAAAAAACAAAGTAATGTATCTAATCAGGATATAAAAATAGTATGAGGAATCTCCCTTCATAAGTCCATTCATGGCTACTTGCTTAGCCCCCAATATGGTCAACTGGCTAGGGAAGGGATAATGGGTTTGATGGTATCCTCACTATGGTCTTAAAATAAAAACCGATGGGTCATTCCATATGGGGATCATGAAGACCAGAGAAGTGATAAGGGAAAAATGGGGTTTGATTATAGTTTTTTTTTCAGTGTACTATGGAAGAGGTGATTCTATCCAAGACGAAGCACTGTCTATGTTCATAGGCATAAGGATGAGAAATCAAAGTAATATTATTCTTGGAGCATTTGAAATAGACTCCTTGAAAATTTACAATGCGATGAAAGGTAATGGAATCATTCCTTGGGTTATTGAATATACCATTAGGAGATATAAAGTGTTCACGGATAATCACATAGACATTCTTCATACATGGCATTGAGGAAACACCATTGCTGACTTCCTGGATTCCAAGGAAACATAAAGTGAGTGTATTTCCTACTTCTTTAACCTTGGTTCCTCTACTTATGAGGGGTTAAATTTTGTAATATAAGATGCTCGAGGACTTCACTATTTTATACCCCCATTATTTGGGTCATCTCATAGATCACTTCTTTGATCCTTGTTTGATAAAAAAATAAATAGTTTATTTTGGTAGTTCTATAACAAAAACATTTTATGTTTAGTGGGAATAATATCAAAACATAATATATGTCATAGAAAAATAAAAACATTTAAATTAACATATTTAGCATGGGTATGGTATAGTTTTATTCTATTTTCAACATGATCTAATTAAATTTTTTTTATCACATTTGGTTCATTCTAGTCAATTAGTTAGATCATTTTTCCATTTTTATTTTTCTTAGGTCATTTGGTTCATTTTTTTTAATTTATTAGGTCATTTTTCCATTTTTATTTGTCTTAGGTCATTTCATTTATATTTGGGTTAGGTTATTTTTCCATTTTTTTGGTTAGATCATTATTTTCATTGGTTTTTATTTTTATATTGATTAGTTTAATATTTCCAATTCATTTCATCTTGTTTTTTATTCCAATTTAATTGTTTCAGTTTTGTTTGGTTTGGTAGGTTCAAATACAATTCAATTCAATATGAGAAAATGAAACTCAAAGAAAATCGCAACTAGTAAATATTGAAAATTAACATGAAGGTCACGTTGGATACAAAATATTTTTATTCCATTTTAAATCAATTTGAATAGTACCAACCTTAACAACCCAAGTTGAGCTAAACCTAAAGAACTGAAAACACATATAGATGATTCTATATATTTCCCACAATTTAGGTTCAAAATAAACTCTATCAATTGAACTATTGGAGTCATAATAAGTACTAAATGGATTGGGACAAATGGTAGTAGGGATGGTGTTAATTCCATAATCACCATCATCTAAAATATGTTTTGGTATTACTTCAATAATGACACCCAATTCCGGTGGAATATTATCTTTAACATAAAAAACTTGTTTTTCCATTGATGCCAATACATATGGTTCATCTATAACAAGAGGGTGATTCATGTTAATAACTCAAAATCCACAATCATCAATTAGTTTTCCATTAATTTTCATTGAATCAAACTACTTTCATTTCATCATAGTGACTCTAATGTGAGAGTAATAATCTAATATTATTATTTTCTCAATGACTTCATAATAAGATACATTTTTAAATATAGTTATACTATCTGATGAACTGGAATAATAGTTTATTTTAGAATTTTCCATAACACCATCATCTTGTGTTCTCATGGTCATTTATTTTTTAGTGATAATAAATATATACCCATTGATTACAATTGATTTTCATTCATAAACCATGAAATTAGAACCAAAATCCAAGGTTCTTATTTCCACAGAGACAGAGTCAGTAAGAAAGCTAAATACCTAAAATATAACTAAATATTAAACTTAATTAAATATTGATTTTATTAATCTATTACATTAATATTTTTACCTTTAATCCCAACCAAGAAGAAAACTCTTTGTTAAGAAAATTCTCTCTTTTTATCAAAGTTAAATAACTATGCTTTCTATTTATCATTTGTTTATGTTCCCTACCAAAAAAATAGAAATAGATTAATAGATATGTAAAATTAAATGATATGAGATAATATATACATGTTCAATTTACTTGATATAGTCATCAAACAAATCACAATTAAATAAAAATGTACGATGTGCCATATCCTGATCTTCAAGGCTTAATGTGGTCAATGTATATGATCCAATAATTCCCCTTGTTTAGGGAAGTGATGAAGAAACTGGTTCAATTTTCTCAGACTATTATTCTTCATTTATCATTAGTCTATTCCTTATTGTAGTTAGATCAGAAAAATACATTGAACAGATATCCATATATTCTTGATCCAAGTAACCTTTCACGATAGAACCTTCAGGATGATTCCTGTTCTAGAAATAATAATTCAATATGTACATATTTCTTTTAGTTGGATACATCCAACAAAAATAAAAAAGTCCTCCGATAATTATTTCGATTAGAGGATGGAAATTTAGATGCAACATGCATGTGAAAAATTATGGAGGAAATATTTTCTCTAGCTTACACAAAACTAATGGTGACTCTACCAAATTTTTTTAAGAAAGACTTAGAAAACTCCTTAGCACAAAGATCTCTAAAAAAGGCTACAACTAAATAACTAAAACCCTTACATTATTGGGTATAAGATGAAAAATTTATATTAGAATCAACTCATGAAGAAGTATATGATAATCACGAGTCTTCAATGATTTTTTCTTCAACTCTCTTCTGTTGACCCATTTTGATATATTTCTTGAATAACCATTAGGAAATTTAATAGAATTTAGTACTTCTAGAAATTGATTTTTTTCTACATTTTTCATCACATAAGAGTACATGGAACCTTTAATTTATTTTCATTGACATACACATGATGCAATTCTGGTCTGATTCCCCAATCCACCAAGTCATGATGAGATCGTAAATATTATTTTTTTCTTTACCTTGACATTTATAAGAATTGAAAGAAACATTTCACACATATTTTTTTAATTTTCATTATGTATAATCAATTACATAAAAAATTGGTTGACCAATAAGGCAACTCAAAGAAGAACTTATCTTATTCCAATTGTAACTCATTTCAGTGGAAAAATTCTTCATATTTCTAGATTTTATATGATTGTTCCCAAAAGAAAAACTTATTCATTGAGCACATCAGTTCTAGATATATGATAAGGTGGATTTTCAGTCTCCATGTTATTTTAAAATCTTTTATTATTATTCCTATATGGATGTTCCATTGGAAAGAATCATCAATGTACTATAAAAATGAAAATATAGTGATAATTATGTATCTAGATTGTGTATTCTTAATAAAAATAGGACATGATAGTTTTCCCTTCATGATCCATCCATACATCATTTCATAAGCAAGAAAATAATTGATCATCCACATAAGCATAACACACATATGAAATATGTATTTCAAACATGCATCGTATGTGTGCACACCCACATTCCAACGATGTATCACTTCTTTTATTAAAGGTTTCACATATACGTCTATACCATTTATATGATCAGAATGTCCAGATATGAGTATACTTGTGAAAGTGGAAGGTTTTTTCATACACATCCATGGAGGAAGGTTATAAATGTGTTTGAAAAATGTCCATGTTCTTTGCAAAGTAAGAATCTTCCCAAATGGATTAAAACAATCACATGAAAGACCCATCCTTATACTACACATGTTAGTTGTGAAATCAGGATATCAAGCATCAAATGACTTCCATATAGATCAATCTGTAAGGTAAAACAACTCATCATTATTCCTATTTCTATCAGTATCATTCCATAAAATTTTTATTGATATTTTATCAGACATGAAAAGATTCTAGAGTCTAGGGATTAATGGAAAGTGACACATAACTTTCTATGGAACACATATCAGCTTTTAGCTTGCATCAGGATGCGCCACATTCTATACAATCATTTTGTTTAGAAGTTTCCTCTTAGAATAAGTTGAAATATTTTTGGAAAGCATGATTTGTTTTTGAAAATACAAGTTCCTGAACTAACTTACATGCCATACAATGGTTTGAGGGAATATTTGCATCATTTTGAAGTAATTATTTCAAAATGGTAAGAATGTAATCTATAGAAGTATAAGAAATCCCATACATGGTTGTGACATCCCAACATGGGTTCCATACACCGGTGACCTGAGATGGTCGGTCACACGACATAAAGCATGCCTCCCTGCATAACAAAGGTTTCAAACTAGTAGTGAGGATCTAATATTGATTATGTTTAGACTATACCCTCTTTATCAAATTAGTACAATAGTATAAATAAACAATAATAACCAAAGGATGATATAACATAACCTGAAAAATCTAGTATCACAATATGATCAAAACTAGAAATAAAATTTCCAAACTAAATAATAGGTTTTTCATCTTAAAGTACGTTCCAAGTGTCAAAATGAAACTCAAAAGTAAGGACACCGACAAATCCCAAGAGGGCCCTGGACCATGTCTAGTTCCCTCATCCATTCTCCATCACAACTCAACCATATAACACATGTCCTTTTCCCTTATCCTATCTTGAAACCATGAAATCTATTCAGGTACTAATTAGGTAGCCTGAGTAGGGTGTGAGTACAACTCAGTAGGATACCACTAACAATGTCTGCAATAATATCCAGTCCATATAGTGTATGTAGTTTTATAAAGAATAAAACACAAACAAAAAGGTAAATAGTTTACATTATTCAAATATTCTTTCTCTAACCACATAACACCCCCAGGCCCCCCTAAGGACACCTGAATAACATCATAAGTCAAAATGGCATTGTTACTATTCATAATTCATAATTGAAATCCATTTTTACCATTCATATCTTTATAATTCATGATTTAATGTCCATGTCACCAATTATCATTACATAATTGAATATCCATGTTACCATTCATATTTAACAATTGAATGACCATGTTACCATTTATAATTTCAAAATTGAATGACCATGTTACCATTCATAATTTCGCAATTGAATGAACATGTTACCATTCATAATTTCACAATCTAATGACCATGTTACCATTCATAATTTATAACACATGGAAGAATGTCCATGTTACTATTCACCAACACATAATTAATTCAACAATTAATTATCCACATAAATTTCATTACTAATTCAACAATTGGTTAATCATACCATTCCCATTAATTAATTCACTAACTAATTAATGATATCAATATTATTAATTAATTCAAAAAATAATCAATCATCTCCATCTCATCATTAATTCAACAATTAGTTCATCACATAATTACCATGAATTAATTCCATAATTAATTAAGCACATCAACCCCATTAATTAGTTCACCAATTAATTAATCAATGTCCCCTAATTAAATATCCCTTAATTAATTACATAATTAATTATCTCAAATAAATATTCTCATTATCTCATAATTAATTCAACAATTAATTATCTCAAATAAAAAATCTCAATATCTCATAATTAATTCATCAATTAATTATCTCAAATAAAAAATCTCAATATTCCCTAATTAATTTAATAATTAATTATATCATATCAACAATCTCAAAATCTCACAATTAACTCAACAATTAATTATCTTGAATCAACAATTTCAATAAATCATAATTAATTCAACAATTAATTACTCACTTTCATAATCAAAATATCTCAACAATTAATTCAAAAATTAATTACCTCAATTCAGCAGTCATAATATCACATAATTAATTCAACAATTAATTATTCCTGATTCACAATCCCCTAATTAATTAATTCACTAAATCAATTAATATAATTAGAAAAATAAATTTCTAAATGAACCCTATAAATTCTTAAATTATATACACATAATTTCAATCAAGACTCTAGGACTTGAATTATATTCCACCTAACTCAATTCATTGATAAGTGTTCTCCCAATGAAAACCCCCAATTTCAATAGAATAATGATGTAGTGTGAGATCCAGATATAAAACCTAAATCCAAGATTTAACATATCAAGATCCCTTAATTATAGATCTATATCCAAAATTCTTAGATCTAGATCCAAAAATTAATCTAGATCCAACAAAAAATAGAGAATAACAACCTTTTATGGATTGAAAAAGAATGGGAAAGAGAAAGGAAACTACACAGGGTGAGATCCTCTTACCGGGAGGGGTCTAGATCTTCAATCAGGGCTTCAAATCATGAAGAAAGAAGTCCTTAATGGTTTATAATCCATATGGAGTGATCCAAAATCATGAAAGAAATGTTAGGGTCAAATGGGGAGCGATTTTGGGTTAAAATGGAGGCTCAAGAAATTTTAAAAAGCGTTTTTGGGTGAATTAAAACCCACACATGGTTTTCTTCTTGGGGAACACAATTTTCCCCAAATTGCACACCTTAAATACACACCTCTTCTAGGGGTTCCATGGTTTCTCCTTTTAAGTTGCATGGTTTGTCAAACCGAGTGTCATCCATGAAAAACCTCTTTGTCCAGTGTTTCCCGGTTTACTGGGGCTGTGTGCATGGTTAGGGAAAACCATTTTCCAACCATGAACTATCCACTTTCTTCCTTTTTTATCAAAAATTTCATCAAACACACCCCAATTTAAAATCCAAATGAAAAGTAATCAACATAAGGTAAAAGAGTACCTATAAAAGAGCATGAGACATCTCCATAAAAGGCCAAAGTTTTATAATCTCCCCACCTTATAACAACTTATCCTCAATATGTACTCCCAAGAATCTATAATATTCCGCATTAAAAATATTAGACTATTGTGCCATCATATTTTCCTATATCTCCCAATTTTCATCCTAAACACCTCCATGTTGACACAATATAAAAACTATTAGCACAATATTTCCCCTCAACACTTTATCACTCTAATCCAACACACGTATTAGATGCTCCTCAAAGGACGCATCTATCTCAAGCTCAACATAATCCACATCAGTCACATGGGAAGGGTTGAGGTGATACCACTGTAGTTTTGACACATAGAAAGCATCATTCATAACATTATATCTCCGTGGAAGAGATAATTGGTATGCCACCAGTCCGATTCTCTCCACAAGATCAAATGGTCCAACAAACCTGGGCCCCAACTTGTCCTGTCTCTGTATCATGAAATGGCCCAATCTAGATGACACTCGAAGGAATACATGATTACCCTTTGTAAAATATAGGGGTCTTTGACGTCTATCAGCATACAACTTATGTCTACATTGAGCTGTAGACATATGATTCCGAATAAGCTAATTTTTCTCAAACGTCTCCTGGATAAGAATCAATCACAAAAATATGACTCACCTGCCTCCATCCAGCATAGAGTTAATCTTCACGGACTTCCATAAAGAGCCTCATATGGGACCATATTTATAGTTTCCTGATAACTATTGTTATAAGAGAACTTCACTAGTGCTAGGTTCTTCTCCTAAGACCCACTAAAGTCAAAGACATATGATCATAGTATATCATTAAGAACCTATATAGTTTTCTATGACTGCCCATATGTCTATGGGTGGAATTACATACTCAACAAGGCCTGCATACCAAGCACCTTCTACAAGCCCAACCATAAGTGTGAATTAAAACCCAAGTCACTATTTGAAGCAATAGTCTATGGAACCCTATGAAGACAAAATATCTCCTAAACATACAGTTCACCCAATTGTTCCATTGAGAAAGTATCCCATATAGAGGAATGGACCAAAGGAATTCATTTTTTATTATTTTGATAATCCACCTTTCAAGGGGTGAGGTGGAACCCTTACAAGGCCTGAAGGCTCAGAGACAATTACATGACCCGTAGGTCTTTGAGGGAATCACCCAGATAAGAGAACTTCGGACTACCCCTCCCCAGTATATGTCATGATATCAGCACTCCAACTTCACAAGGATGGTCGGCTAGTTGTCCTATGAAAAGCTGCAAAGGCCCGATACTGATGGAAAATCCATACCCTCTCATTCATCCAATTCCGGTTAGCTCTGTTCAAGTGAATGCGACTGCCCTGAATCCTCATCTGAATCCTTGTCCCTTGTAGTCTGACTAGTACATCTGCATTCATGTGGCTCGAAGGCCTTGGGGTGGCCCTAAGGCCTTAAGGTGGCCCGAAGGCCTTGATAATCAACCAACCCAAAGGCCTTGGGTGGCCCGAAAGCCTTGCAGGACCCGAGGACCAAACCGGTGGCCCAGAGGAAAGAAATGTGCTACCATATAGGAAAGAAATGTGCTACCTTTGTCAAACTGTCTATAGTCACCCAAATAGAATCATTCTTCCAAGGCTTCCTCAGAAGATCAACCAAAAAATCCATAGTAACGTCATCCCACTTCCATTTCAGAATGGGAAACAACTGTAGTAAACCACCCTATCATTGATGCTCAACCTTCACCAACTAACAGGTGTTGCATCGTGTCACGAACCCTACTATCTATTTTTTCATGCATAACCCCCAAAACATTCATTGTAGGTCATGGTACATTTTTCTCACACCTTGATGTACTTCCCACTTCGAGGAATGAAAATAACACTTAAACTTTTCCCACATACTTGTTGAAACAAAAATTTGATTCCTGATATAGATGATCTCATACTAATATATGTTCTAATAAGAAGGTGACTCCCCACCATCAAGGATTTCCCTTAAGGTCAAACACTCTGTATCCTCATACTTCCTGTCCCTGATCTTTCCCAAAAGTGTAGACTCTACTAAAACTAATATGAGAGTCATCTGATCCTAACTCTCCAAAACCACAATGTGCATCTCATCCAGTAGTGTCATAATCTTCTACTTAGCACCAGACTCTTTAACAGTTAGAGTCTGAGTTTTCCTGCTTAAATCATCATCAAAACTATTTCCCTTTCTGAGTATATATGTTAGTTCAAAATCAAATTAATGCATATAATCAAACCATATTCTCTATTATAGATTCAAATCTCACTAAAAAAAATATATACTTTAAGATCTTATGATCTGTATATATAGTAAACTTTTCACCCAATAGGTAATGTCACTAACACTTTAAATAATAAACCATTGCTACCAACTTGAGGTAATTTGAAGGGTTGTTTCTTTTATGTGGCCTTAAAAGCTGAGACCCATACACCAAAAATCAATCTCCCAACATCAACAAATCTCCAAGACTTTTCCTAGAAGTGTCACAATACACCGTATACTCCTAACCTAGCTTAGGTAGGATCAAGATTAGTACTGATGTCAAGCACTTATTCATCTCCTTGAAATCACTCTCAAATGCTCCAGACTAGTCAATATTTGACCCACTTTTGGTAATGCTCGAAAGAGGAACTTCAAATTTAGAAAAGTCATGAATGAACCTCTGATAGTATCCAGCCAACCCTAGAAAGATATGAACATTTAAAAGATTATTGGTTTTCTCCAAAGAAACCATTTCTTGAACCTTATCTAGTTCCATAGACACACCTTCATCCGAGATGATGTGACCCAAGATGTATACCTTTTCAATAAAAAATTGACACTTAGATAGCATGGAATATATCCAATTCTCTCTCATGGTACTCAGGGCGATGTTAAGATGTTGGGAATGATCATCATGAGTCTTGGTGTACACCAAGATTTAATCCACAAACACTACAAAAAATTGATCTAGGTATGGATAAAAGATTATGTTCATTAAGTCCATAAACACTACTGGTGAATTCATCAACCCAAGAAACATTATAAAGAACTAATATAGGACATAACTTCTTTTGAAAGTAGTCCTTGGTATATTAGAAGTCCTAACTATCAGATAATGATACCATGATCTCAAGTAAATATTTTAAAAGACTCAATCCCCTCTTAACTGGCCAAAAAAATCATCAATATGTGGAAGGGGATACCAGTTCTTCACTATCATCTAGTTCAATATTCGGTAATTGAAACATTAGCGTAGAGTCCTGTCATCCTTCCTAGAAAAAAAAATTCTGAACCCCAAAGTGACGTACTCAGTCGGATAAGCCCCTTATCCTCCAACTCCTCCATCTGAGCCTTGAGCTCTTGAATCTATGTAGGTTCCATTCTCTATGGTTTAATAAAAACTAGTTCATCACCAGGTGTGAGATCAATAATAAATTCCACATCTCTATCAGGCGGAAAACTTGATAATTCTTTAGGAAACACATTCTAAAAACTGTCCACTACCAGTGGAAATACATATTGTTTTACACCTATATCATCCAATAATAAAATAGAAACCTGGGATACAAGCTCTCTTAGTTGCTGAGTAATTATCCCTACTCATACTTTCTGGATATCCCACTCTCCATGATGAATGTTCTTGTCCCACTTAGGAGATATAAAAATCACTCTCCTATGGTAACAATCAATGTGATCTTGATATGCTACTAACTAGTCCATACCCATAATTTGGATGAATCCTAACATATCAATAATATAAATATCCCACAAAAAATGATACTCTACAACCTCGAGAGAACATCCCTTGCACATGCATATGTCTCTAGACTGTATTCCAAGAGATGTGTTCAACACCCCACTCATGAACTCCAACACCAGGCTCAAACCATTCAAAAGTTTTTCATAAATGAAGGAATTAGAGGAACCAATATCAAATAAGGCACTAGATAATGTAGAATCTATAATAATATTAACTCTCACTATCAATAGTTTGACCTCTCTATTTACAAGTGTAGGCTGAATTGCATGAAACTATCCTACCCCTATTCCTTGTAATGCAACCTGAGTCCCCTGTTCTGTACCAATCTACTGATATGGGAACTCTTTACCAAAAGAACTGAATCCACTGCCTCTACCACCTTTTCCATTATAACTCAAGCTTCTAGATTGATACGGTGTAGAAGATCCCCTTCCTACACTCTGATTCTTCCTAGATTTACCCTCACTACCAGTATGTCATTGGGTCCTATAGAACTTATATAGATGTCCCACCTTGCCATAATATTGTCACTATAATATTGGATAGGGATATTATCTATGATAGTGGCCCTTACTATCACACTGTTGGCATAAAATAAGAGAAAGGTCTTGAGTGACTGACCCTTTCCCCTAGCCACTCTTCTTTCTATTCCCTTGGATAATACCATCATAGCAATGCTTTCTTCTCTCAAACTTCATACCTACTAATCATCCAACAACAACCAACTATCCTACTATAGAATCCTCCTTTAAGTTCCACTCAACTATGAGAGCCTGCTCCACTACCTTAGTAAACTTATTTAACCGAAAGTGGTAAACTTAGGACTTAATCTCACTTTTAAGCCCGTCCTGAAAACTCCTCACTGTAGTTGTATCATCCCCTACCAACACTAGAGAAAATTGCTACAAATCTATAAAGCATCCAACATAGTCCATCATAGAAATACTCCCCTGATTCAACCTCATGAACTCAACATATCTCTCCTTCCTTAGCATCTCTGGATAGAATTTCTCTAAGAAATTCTCCAAAAAGTCCTTCCATAACATACCATTAGTCTGTCCAGTCCATGCTTAAATGTCCCACCGGTTCTTCTCTAATTCATGTAGTCTATAAGTGTCCAACTTTACCCTATTCTCATCTAGAGCTCCTAAATGTTCAAGTACCATTTGGATAGACTCAACCTAAAACTTATCTTGCTCTAGTCCACCCTCTCTAGTAAAATTTGGAGGGTTCTGTAACTAAAACTCCCTCATCAGATCATAAATACTATTCACAAACAGACCTGGGTCTCTTTCTATAAGCTACATGAAACTAGAAAATTTATCTCAAAACTACTCACATACTTCCCCAACCATCACTATATGTGCCTCAGGTTCCACTATTAGTAGATCATCTTTATCCATATCCTCCTATTATCCTCTTAACAAGTGTTGTCATGGAGGCATAGCTCTATAATTCTAAACACGCACCTTAGTACACATTTCATAACATCAACATGTTTATGTAAGAGGAAAACACAACAAGTCACAATTTTTTTTTACCCAAACCCCACCACACGATTAAAACCAAGGTGCTATCATTACCCTTAACTATCCTACATCTAGGTCGTGGTTAAAAAAGGGTAAAATAAATCATATTATTAAAGTTTTTAATTTATACACCCATTTATTCTTATCTTTCATCATTTTACAATCTTTCCCAAATTTCATGTTAGGCACTATTTTTAGTTCAATTTCACAAGCACGAAAAAATAGTTCTTGTTCAACAACTTACCCAAAACCCGTTTTCCTATTTATGCCTAAAATGATCCATGTCAGAATAATTGTGAGTTCCTAGAATGATGCATGCAAACTAAACTCTCATTCCATACCAGGACATGAGTCAAATCTCAACAAATCTTTGAAAAAATTATCACATCACACCACAAGTGCATCACCCGAGGTGAAATAACATCAACTGTAATAGTAAACTAGAATAATAATATTCCCACCCTAGGTACTTGGGTTCTCCCCATACATGGGGTAGGTACTCCCGTGAATGAGTTCATAACCAATGAACGACTCTTCCTAGCATCTTGACCACCTTTCAAAAATAGTAAGACAAAATAAAGAAAAGAAAACTAATTTGATACCACTTTGTGATGTCCCGACCAAGGTACCACACAACGGTTCCTCGAGCTGATCAATCACATGAAATCAAGCATACCTCCTTATATTCCAAAGGCTACTAAATACCAGTGAGGGTATAATATCAATCATGGGGAGACTATAACCTCTTTATAAAAGTATCACAACATAGGAAATAAACAATAATAACCAAAGGAAAATATAATATAACCTGAACAATCCAGTATCACAATATAACCAAAACTGGAAATAAAATCTCAAAACTAAAAAATAGGTATGTCATTATAAAGTACATGCCAACTGTCAGAATGAAACTCAAAAGTAAAGTCATTGACAACTCCCAGACGGGACCCGAACCACATCTAGTTCCCTCATCCATGGTCTTTCCCAACTCAGCCATCTAACACATGGCCTTTTCCCTTATCCTATCCTACAACCATGAAATCTGTTCGGGTACTAATTAAGTAGCCCGAGTAGGGTGTGAGTAAAACTCAGTAGGACACTACTATTGGTGTCTAAAACAATATCTAGTAAATAAAATTTATGCAATTGTATAAATAATAAAACAAAATTAATAAGGTAAATATTTTACATCATTAAAATATTCATTCCTTAACCACATAACACCCTTGGGTTCCCGAGGACAGCCAAATAATATCATATGTCTGAATTTCATTGTTACCATTCATAATTCATAATTGAATGACATTGTTACCATTGATATTTTCATAATTCATGATTGAATGTCTATATTAGGATTCATCATTACATAATTGAATGTACATGTTACCATTAATATTTAACAATTGAATGACCATGTTACCATTCATAATTTCATAATTAAATGACCATGTTACCATTCATAATTTCACAATTTAATGACCATGCTACCATTAAAAATTTCACAATTGAATGATCATGTTACCATTCATAATTTATAATATATGATTGAATGTACATGTTACCATTCACCAACACATAATTAAGTATACATATAAACGTCATTACTAATTCAACAATTAGTTAATCAGACCATTCCCATCAAGTAATTCACCAATTAATTAATCATATTAATATTATTAATTAAATAAAAAAATAATTAACCATCTCCATCTCATTAATAATTCAACAATTATTTCATCACATAATTCCCATTAATTAATTACCCAATTAATTAAGCACATCAATCCCATAATTAACTCACCAATTAATTAATTAATATCCACCAATTCAATATCCCATAATTAATTCCACAATTACTCATCTCAAATCAATATTCTCAGTATCTCATAATTAATTAACAATTAAATATCTTAAATCAACAATCTCAATATCTCATAATTAATTCAAAAATTAATTATCTCAAACAAACAATCTCAATATGCCCTATTTAATTCAACAATTAATTATCTCAAATCAACAATCTCAATATCTCATAATTAACTGAATAATTAATTATCTCGAATCAAACATTTCAAAATATAATAATTAATTCAACAATTAATCATTCAATTTCATAATCACAATATCTCAATGATCAATTCAATAAATAATTACCACGATTCAACAGTCTTAATACCATATAATTAATTCAACAATTAATTATTCCCAATTCATAATCCCCTAATAAATTAATTCAAAAAATTAATTAATTCAATTAGAAAACAAAATTTCTAAATTAACCCTAGAAATTATATAATTAAATACACATAATTGAAATAAAGACTTTGGGATTTGAATTATAGACCCCGTAACTTGATTTATTGATGAGAACTCACCCAACATAAATCCCTAATTTCAATAGAATAATGACGTATCGAGAGATCCATATCTTAAACCTAAATCCAAGATTGAACAAATCAAGATCCATTAATTCTAGATTTAGATCCACAATTCATATATCTAAATAAAAAAAATAGATCTATACCCAACCAAAAATAGGGAATAACAACCTTCAATAGATAGAAGAAGAATAAGAAAGAGAAATGAAACTACATGGGATGGGATCCTCTTACTAGGGGTCTAGATATTTAATACGGGCTTTGAATCGTCATGAATGGAGGTCAGAATGACTTGGAATCTATCTGTAGGGATCCAAAATCATGAAATAAATGTTAGGTTAGAATTGGGGTCAATTTGGGATTAAATTGGGGGCTCAAGAAATTTTAAAAAGAGTTTTCGGGTGAATTAAAAACCTTTGCACAATTCTCTACTCAGGTCACATGGTTTCCCTGTGTTTGGGTGAAAAATTTGAGAAAAATGGAAGAAAGAGGGAAATGCATGGTTGGTGCACCATTTTCCATAACTATGTGCCCTGGCCTAGAAAAAGTGATCAACACAAGGAAAAAGGGTACCTACAAACGAGCCTGAGACTTCTCTAGAAAAGGTTGGGGTTTTAGAATGGTTTTCTAATGAAATAATCAGATTAAAATTTACATTTTTTAATATTACCACATGCTCTGCTACAAAACAAGCATTTAACAGTGCTAAAAAGTGTAGATAAATGTAATCTTTATCAGTGCTAAAGAAAGCACTGATAAATTTAACCCTTTATCAGTGCTTTTTTAGCACTAATAAAGGGTCCCTTTATCAGTGATTTATTTTTAGTGATAATAAAGAGTATCCTTTATCAGTGCTATATTTTTAGCGCTCATAAATGAATCTTTTATGATTGTTTTTTAGTGCCAATAAAGGTCCGAAAAAATAAAATGAAATAATTAAATAAATAAAAAATAAAAAGTGATTTTATTAAAAAAATATTACAAATTTTATTAAATAAATAATTACTGATAAAAATGAATAAATTGATTATACTATATATAAATTAAAAATACTAATAAATAGTATGTATTAAATATATAGATATATGAAAAATGAAAATTAAACAAGTTAAAAATAAAATAAAAATTAAATTGAGAAAATTATTAAACATTTTATTAATTAGATGATTATTAATAATGTTAATAAATAGTATATATTAAATATATAGATATATATTAATGTATATAAATATGATTTATATAATACAAAATATTATTTATGGTTTACATTAAATAGTAATATATTTAATGAATAATGGTTTATAATTAAAAATTAGTACGAATTAAAAATACTGACTAATTACATCGAGTAATGGACATAATTGAATTTTATTTGATTTTTCAATTTATAACATAGATCAAACATGTTATATTTATTTCACATATACATAATTAATGAATTTTTATATACATATGCACACACAAATATTTTTTTTGGAATTTAATCAATTTATATTATTTATTTTATATATATTTATTTACTATGTTTTAATATTTTCAATATGGAATCATATTTATTTCAATATATATCCATTTTTTAATGATTTATTTTAATCAAACTTATCCAAATTTTCAATATATTATACTCATTTTTAATTAATCAATTTTACTCATTTTTAACATGCACGAACTTAAGATTAAATATTCATTAATAATGTTAAAAATACATTTGTAAAAAAATATTTATTAATAAATATATTTATAAATGTATATTTATTGTTTTTATACATTTATAATTATAAATAAATAAATAATATATGTTTAAAAATTATTTACATTATTATAAATAAATAATTATAAAATTATAATAAATTTATATAAATAATGTATATATTTACTATGTTTATATATATATATATATAATTATATAAATATATATAATGATATAAATATTTTTTTTTAATTTTTTTTATAATTATAAATAAATAATTATATATTCAAAGAATTATAAAAGTATTATGTTATAAAAAGTATTATTATAAGTATTATAATTATATATAAGAATTATAATTTTTTAAAAAAGTATTATTTTTTTAAAAAAAGTATTATAAATATTTATTAGTGCTAAAAAAAGCACTGATAGAGATTCATTTTATCATCGTTTTTTTGAAGCGCTGATAAAAGTGTCATGATCTATTTTAAGAACACTAACCATCGTGAATCAGTTTGTGATATACGAAGCTCTCCGTGGAAGAAAGATGCTACCGACACTCCTTATTGTTGAATCCAAGCTCAAATCTAAGAAAAAAAATATAGGCTCCAACTATTCCAAGGCTTGAATCCAAGTCTTGAGCGATTCAAGGGTTGAACACAACCATGACTCGAATGAAATCCATGTTTTTTGATATCTCTAATTTCCCACTGATATCCACTGAACCTTATCATCCCACATCCCTGTATCCCAACAAGTCTAGTTTCATTATCCTATAATAAAACAACCCAAAATTAATTATTTTTTTCGATATATTGAAATACCATCTCCCCTGATATCATGTGGGTCTCCTTGGGAAAACATTTGTATTGTTCGACTTAAAATATATCAAACCCAATGTTGGATCTTGTTGTTGTGAGGTATAATAGGCTCTCAATACCTATATTCCATGACATCCACCTCTTTGGAATTGTCAACTTTTCAAAAATTCATCCATATAGCGGTTGGTGTTGTCATTGGTTTGGAATATTACTTTGCAAATCACTTGGATGATGAAATATCTGACATCATTGGAGTCTTATATTATATCAGGAAACAATTGGCACTGAGAGGGTTAATTGATGAGGAATTGAAATATTGGGTTATCCCCTTCTATTTGAAAGGTAATTCTAGAAGATGTTTTAAAAAAATGGATGATGAAATATCCAACACATGGGAACAACTATATAATGATTTTTTCATAATTTTTTTCCTTGGATAATGAGCATGAAATATGGTGTAAATTAATGGACTTATTTAGGATGACTTTGAACTATTTCAGGAGGATTGGGATAGATTTATGGTTCACTTATGAAATGTAACAATCAAATGATTCTGATGAATCTGTAAAATCATATGTGAAAAAACATTTTATATGTTTGATTTGTTTTCATATTTATTTAACTACTTCTTGAAAAAATATAATGTTTTCAGTTTTTATTTTTAAAATATTTCAATTTGAATTTATATAATATGATTTACATGCTATAAAAAGAAAAATCAAATTGGTTTAAGGTTCTATAATCCTTGGACTATATTATATAAGAAAAATTGATTTTGAGGTAAAATTTAATTGATATTTTGATTTTTGTTATTGAAATATAGTTAAAAAATAAATAATTTGAATGAGTCATTTTCTAGAAAAAACCTCAGCATCATGATGTTTTAAGAAACAAAATACTATTTCATTATATGGTGTAGAAGAAGAGTGCATTGTTGATAAAATTTATTATTCTCAATCCATTCAGATTGATCAATTTTTTTTTCTAAATTTGATATTTTATTTGAAAAGTAAATTATTTAACGAGAAAAGCTTTATATTATTTAAATTTTAAAGAATATTTTAAATCATTCAAGAATAAATATTATACCACTAGATTTAACTACTTTTGATAAAATAAAATATTAACATTGATTTTTAAAATTTAATAAAAAAGTCTTAATAGAATCTATTTTGTTGAAAAAAAATTATTTTTCATGGATAAAATCATTACACCATTAGAATCCCACTTCAAGTCAACTTTATTAGTTTGTATTTAATAGTTTAATTACATTCTATGTTCACTATATATTCTTAATTTTATTGAATTTTATGGTTTAATAACATAAACTTAAATCCATTTTTATGTACTTATAGTGGTAATATGATACCCCATAGATGTGACCATCTCACTTACATGACATAAAAAATGTTTCATTACAATACATTACCATGACCTTTTATGTTAAGAGTTTTACAAAATTAAAACAAAAAATTAACTAAAAAACACATGTATTTTTAAACTAATGGACATTTTTTGGAACAATATATGCAACGACTTGATACATAATAACCCTTCATTGTTCTTATTTGGTTAAAGATTCTCATTTCACATTGTTCTTATTAGGATCAATTTCCTCCTGCATAGATTTGATCCAATTATCTTCATTTTCTGCCTCTCTTAATGATTTAGGCTCTACTTGGAAAAATAAGTTTTTTTGAATAGTCTTACCCATTCAAGTTTTCACTAAAACTTTCCAATCACCAATGTTATTTTATTTAATGATTTCAGCATTTCATGTATTTCTTATAGTTTATAAAAATATATCCATATTTGAAATGATAACCCAATCATTAATACTTCTTAAAAATCACTTCATTTCTTTCATCACACATCTAACAAACACTGTGTATATTTTACTTTAATCTATCTAAAAAAAGATCATTATATAACATTGCCTTTTGGTTCCACCCTTACAAATCTTTGATTACCATCCATGTAATTCTGAAAAATGGGAGGCATTTACCTTTGATAATGAATATATTTTGTATATTTATTTATTTAGTATACAAAATGAATATTTTATTATCCCAACAAGACATCTTTAATTTTTTTTCCAGATGATTCAAAGATTTAATCCATTGTATCATATTTTATCCACATCCTCCTCACTCGTTTATTGATTGTTTGGAAAGATCTATTTGTATTTTTTATCATCATTTTTTCTTTATCATCGGTATATCCCTATTGTCAACAATGTTTTCACAGTAAAATTATTATCCATAGAATTAATGTATTTTTTCATATTTATGTTTTATTTATTTATTTTTAGTAATACTCATATAATAATTGTTTTCTTATACAAGTGGATTATTTTGTTTGAGTTGGGGTGGTTTTTTTGAAGCTTCTCATGGTTGTGAGGGATTGGACTTCAAACCTACAACTGAGATAATAACAATAAGGAAATTCATTAAGAATTGATACAACTATTAGGAAAAGGTGAATTCTTACTACTTATTTAATTAATTTTTTAATCATTTTATCTATTATTTGTAAGTTAATTTCTTTATCATTTTTATCTAATACTTATTTAATTTTTTTCACAGATCTTTTTGAAAGTCATATTTTTCTTTCAACTATCTGTTACAAGACACACAAGCAATAAAATTGTTATTTCTACCAATATTACCACATTTTACATTTTCATTACCTTTATTTGTTGATATTATAATGGCGAATATTGATTCAATGTTATTATCTAAAAAAACTTTCTCATTGTTGAATGCCTATGCTCTTATGACTTTTAACAATGAAAAAGGTTTTTCAGTTAAGAACATTGAGTCAATATGAATTATTGGTAGTTTGAAATATAAAGACAATGAAAATGTGGTAAAATTAGCAGTTAAGATTTTTTTGAGACTTTTGGACATGTAAGAATCAACCACACCTAAATCTGAAACACGGTGTGACCAATATGACTCCAAGTTCTTATTTTTATTTAAAATTGACATTAATTTTAGTAAAAAGGAAATCTGGCATACTCAAAACCAATAAAACATATTATGATTGTTTTGATACTTTAGGGAAATGATCCATAAGTCATTTAAGATGTGTAGGAATTAGTCATACCTCAATTTGATGCACGGTGTAACCGCTATGACTCAATGTGTCCGTTATCAGCTTAAAATCGATAGTTTAGTTCAAAAACTTTCACTCACTGAAAATAAAGAAAACATGCTCATATTTTATGGTAATTTAAGAAATTTATTCATAATTTATTTTTGATGTGTAGGAATCAGTCTCACATCAAAATGATACACGATGTGATCAGTATAGGTCAAAGTGCATATTTCTAGTTTAAAATGAAATTTTAGTGAAAAATCACGTGATGTACTCAAAACTAAGAAAAAAAATTTTATTTTTTGGATACTTTATAAAAATAATTAATATGTCATTTGAGATATATAGGAATTAGAAATACCTCAATCTGATGCATGGTGTGACCGATATGACTCAAAGTGTGTCTTTTTATTTAAAAATGAAATCAATTTTAATAAAAAGGGAAACTGACCTACTCAAAACAAATAAAACACATTCATATTGATTTTATACTTTAGAAAAATTATCCACAACTAATTTAAGATGTGTAATAATCAACAGTACCTCAATCTGACACACAGTGTGACCAATATGACTCCAAGTGCATCTTTTTATTTAAAAATGACGTTAATTTAAATAAAAAAACAACTGACCTAATCAAAACTGAGAAAACACATTCATATTGTTTTGATAATTTAGGTAAAAAATATATAATTCAATTTTGATGTGTAGTAATTAGCCTCACCTCAATCCGATACACGATGTTCTAGTTATGACTCAGTGTGTCTATTATTAGTTTAAAATCGACAATTTAGTTCAAACAATTTCAATCACTGAAAACCAATAAAACATTCTCATATTTTCATGATAATTTAGGAAATTTATTCATAATTCATTTGTGATGTTTATGAATTAGTATCATTTCAAACTTATACATGATGTGATCAGGATTAGTCAAAGTGCATGTGTCTAGTTTAAAATGATATTTTAGTAAAAAAGACAAGTGACATACTCAAAACTAATTAAACACATTTATATTGTTTTTATAATTTATTAAAACAATAAATAATATATTTTGGATGTGTAATAATTATCCTCTCCTTAATCAGATGAACGATGTGACCAATATGACTCCAAGTGCATCTTTTTATTTAAAATTTATATCAATTTTAGTAAAAAGGACAACTCAACTACTCAAAACTGGGAAAACGTATTTGGATTGTTTTGATACATTAGGAAAATGATCCATAAGTCATTTTTGATGTTTAGGAATTATCCACACCTCAATCTAATACACGATGTGTCCAGTATGACTAAATGTGTCCATTATCTGTTTAAAATCTACATTTTAGTTCAAAAAGTGTCACTCAATGAAAAATGAGAAAACACGCTTGGATTGTCTTTATAATTTAGGAAAATGATTCATAAGTAATTTTTTAAATGTAGGAATTAATATCACATAAGACCGATACATGATGTGTCAGGTATGAGTCAAAGTTCATGTTTTTAGTTTAAAATGACATTTTAGTAAAAAGGACAAGTGACGTACTAAAAACTGAGAAAACACATTCAAAGTGTTTTGATACTTTAGAAAAATTATCCATAAGTCCAAGTTAATTTTTTAATATACAAGTATCATTTTAGTTTATAACGTGCATCACATCACCAAAAATGAGAAAATGAGCCTATATTGTTTTCTATTCATTTAAATTCTATATTCATACTTGATTTTTTAGATTTCATGGTCTTTTTGGTGATGTGGTGTTCTATTATAGGACACTACACTGGTTCTGTAGTGTGTTGTAATAGAACATTGAAATATTCCCCTTTATCATAAATTTTAAAAGTGCTATTAAATGGTCCTTTATCAGTTCTTCTAAAAGTGCTGATAAAAGTCTTGGGATCTTAATCTCACTCTAGTAGTCAGTGATTCTCTAGCACTAATAAAGACCATTTTTAACAATGTTAAAGGACTATTTTGTAGTAGTGATTGCTGATATACTAGATTCATTGAAGAATCATTTAATTTTTTTAACCCTGTTAACATCATCATTTTCATTACATGCATTATGTGTGCTCGTATCAAAGTATTCTTAGGTTAACATCCTTTCCTTGTCATGGTGAAGAATAAATGGAAACCAATTATCTAATAAATTCTCCAATCCATTATTCTCATTTAGATCATGAACATTTTGAGATTGAATTTTCTCCCCATTTTGATACCACACATATTTGTTTGTTTGAAAACCAAATTTGGTTATATGGTAGAAAATTTCTTCATGACTCAACCAAGGTATTCCAACACAATTATGACACGGGAAATGTATGTGATAAGTATCTAAAGCATTGTTAAATGAAAAATATAAAAATATCTCCAACGTTTTTTGAAAATCGCTTGAGATATGATCGGTTTCATACATCCAACTTCTATCTATTCTGTAGAAAATAGGTTATATGTCATGTCATAAAATAAATAAAATAAGATTGAAGTTTAATAAAAAATATGCACAAGGAAATGAGAATTGTTCACTTTATATGAAACCAAAACTGAAACACTAGTCTATATGTGAATCATAATATAAAATACAAAATAATTCTATATATATATATATATATATAAACTTTTGTTGGCGCCAAAATATGGCCCGAAAGAAAGGAAAGAAAAGGACGGCTGGCACGCTGCCTCGTGAAGCACCGACGCGAAGCAACCACGCGAAGCCCCGCCGCGAAGCGCCCCGACCATCGCGGCCCCATGAAGCTCCCAAGGTGGTAATTCTCCGCGAACTCATTTGAAGTTCGCGAGCCGCTGCGAATCTCCATAGGCGGTAATTCTCCGCGAACGCATTTGACGTTCGCGAGCCGCCGCGAAGCTCCAGAGGCGGTGCCCTCCACGGACGACGTTGACGTTCGCGAGCGTGCCGCGAAGCACCGGAGGCGGCGCGCGAGTTCTGCTTCGCGGCGCCCCTTCCCTATAAATACTGGACTCCCCCTGAGTCCCGAGGAGGGACAATCCGACCTTTCGGCTTCTCCTCTCCTGAATCGCGAAGCACTCTTTGCCCTGGGAATCATGAGCTCCGCGAGGTATTTCTACTTCGTGAGACGCCTCTGCTTTGTCTCGTTTTGAGCCCCTCTTCCGAGAGGGATGCCCTTCGCGAAGCTCAAGGGCATTCGCGAAGGAAGGGGATTCCCAAGGGAACTCGGGCATCCGCGGAGCACTTATGATTCGCGAAACACCCAACCTGTACTAGTGATCTCTATGATAAGGCAGGATCGCTCCACATCACGAAGAATACTGCTTCGCAGGACCCTGCTTCGCGAGACACCCCTTCTTCGTGAGGCAGTGCTCCGCGAACACTGTTCCACTTCGCAAAGCACCTTCCCCTCACACCCATGTCCCATGACAAGGCCAAGGCACTCCACTTCGCGAAGCACACTCCTTTGCTTAGCGATTCCTCTTCCCGTGCGACCCTCCAGGTTTTCACGATGTGATTTCAAAGTCCCATGGACAATACCACTCGCAGCGTTGCTTCGCCTAATGCTTCTTCGCATAGGCACGCTAACGGCTATTGGTTCTTCGCATAGACATGCTAACATGGACCCTCTGATGGTTTGTTCCACAACCCCCCATGACCATGGCCTTACTGGTACCTTCCCTTCCCCAAGGACCAGAGGGTACCTCTTATGTAAGTCGTAGGGGTGCGGAGTGAACCCGCCTCGTCCGAGCTGCAGGACGTTAAACTGTCAAGCACCATGTCCTCAACACATGACGTTAAACTGTGACCCGACCTCGTGCCTCTCACGAAGGGTCCCCCTAGCTCGAACATTCTTTACACCACTCGTCTCCATAGGAATGGAATCACCCATCCAAAAGGGATGATATCCTCCTTACTGGAGTGGCGTATGTTCATGGGAGAAGGGCGACCCTAGTTCCCCAACGGATGACTGCACCTCTGCATCTCCGTACTTCCCCACTACCAAGGTCAGTGGAGGGCGTGATAGGGAACGAGGCATCTCCCACCATTGGTCCCAAATCTCTCTTTCGCTGTGCTTTGTCGCGCTCTGGGCCTCCATCCTGGAGTAAGTCCCAACACCATGGGCCGCCTAATGCGTAAGCCCCTCTTCGCTTCTCACGGACGCATCCTTCGCGACGTGATCGTCAGGTCCTTACAACCTCTTGTTTCTCACACCGAGCATGAATCACGTGGGCTTAGAGTGAGCACCGACCCTGACCCCCATCCTGAACTACGAGGACTTTGATCCATGCCAAGGCATGGTACGTAGGAAGCCTCCACGAGGTTCAAGCCCACCCGTCATCTATTCACATCGGGTCCCATTCCCGTCTAGCACGACGTTAAACTGGATTCTGGTCCAGTGGTAAGCCGTTGCGACCCATCCTAGAGAACTACGAGGGATTTGATCCATGTCAAGGCATGGTACGTAGGAATCCTCCATGAGGTTCTAGCCACATTGCTCGGTCGTTCATTCACGTCGATTTTCTCCCTCGTCCAGCATGACGTTAAACTGTATGCCCCTCCCTTTGTCTCGCATGACATTAAACTGCATACCCATTCCCACCTGAACAACGAGGTCTTTGATCCATGTCAAGGCATGGTACGTAGGAAGCCTTCCAGATGTTCAAGCCCACCACTCATTAGACCAAGGTCCACTTTCACGTCGGTTCGCCGACAAAGCCCCACCTGAACTACGAGGTCTTTGATCCATGTCAAGGCGTGGTACGTAGGAAGCATCCACGAGGTTCAAGTCCACCCACCATCCGGTCGTTCCGACCTCATTCACGTCGGTTCACCCCCGTCCCGCATGACGTTAAACTGTATTCCACAACCCGAACTACGAGGACTTTGATCCATGTCAAGGCATGGTACATAGGAATCCTCCCAGAGGTTCAAGCCCGTCTCCCATTGGACCAAGGTCCCTCATTTACATCAGTTCACCGACACCCACCGCCCGTCGTTTATTCACGTCAGGGTTCATTACCATCCCGCATGACGTTAAACTGTATTCCATCAATCCTTTGAACTACAAGGACTTTGATCCATGTCAAGGCATGGTACGTAGGAAACCTTCCCAAGGTTCAATCCCACCACTAGTGGACCCACGGGTCTACTTTCACGTCGGATCACCGATGAAACCCTTTGAACTACGAGGTCTTTGATCCATGTCAGGGCATGGTACGTAGGAATACTTCCATTGGTTCAAGCCCACCATCCATCGGACCAAGGTACACCTTCACGTCGGTACGCTGACGATGCCCATTGGACCAAGGTTCACCTTCACATTGGTTCGCCGACGCCATCCCGAACTACACGGACTTTGATTCCCTGCCACGGGGATACGTAGGAAGCCTCTTTAAGGCTCAAGCCCAACTTCACTGTCGCCCCCTGCGATGGTCCCATTTCATTCCCCCTCCACTCCATTCATCCACATATCATCCATCCTGATTCTCGCTCGGACCGTCATATCTCGGTGAGACCATGTCGGTATGCTCTTCTTCACAGCCACCCATGGGCTGGCCCCAGTATCGGCATCCCTTCAAGGGAAAACCCTCAATCCGATCTATCCTAGCTAATGCTCTGGTTGGGTTGATCCTTCTCCGCTGGACGTTAAACTCGCGGCGTACCCTGTGTTAAACATGGGAAGCTGAGGAAAACCTCAGATATGTGTCTATGACATATAGTTCCCCGCGGTCGATGTGGGATGCCTCGGGATTCCACGCCCTCGAGAAGCCCTGTGACCAGGGATAACAACCAGACACGCCAGGTTCCCCAGCATCCAGACACGCTACTGATGCCTCAATGTGACTACTCCCCCGACCGAAGGTTGCTGGCCTGACCGGACCCTTTGGAATGTCCCGACAGAAGCAGTGTAATTAACCGGCGTCCATGGAAACATGGCACTGGGAAGAGTTTCACGAACTACGTATTAAATCTATGAGGGAGACCCAGACTAGGTGATGAGTTCTGAGGAGGAATCCCCAAAAGGAAGAACCGACATCCCATCATCCTGTTTCGATCAAGGAGCAGACGTACCTGGACAAGGAACAAATGCCTCCCGCCTTTGGAGAGCGGGAATGCGGGGCAACAAAGCCGCGCGTCCTCCTCCGCGGATAAAGGGATGCGCGCGCGCCCCGACGAAAGTGTCGGAAACAGAAATGGTGAACCCGACGTGAAATTATTCTCCTCAATATAGAGATTAGTAGCGTTCGAGACACCAGTAGATTGACGTGTCACCGGATCCAGATATCTGGCGCCTGGTCCCGCATAGAAAATAAGCGGGCCTGTCGTGAAACTCACCAAAAGTCGGGGTAGTAGAACGTGAGGAACTCTGTTCTGCAGTGTGTTGGCGTGGATCCTTCTTACAGACGTGGAGAATGGAAGGACGCTGGGGCACTGGTTGTCGATCCTTTTCCCTCTCAGTACTGATGAGTTGATACCTTCGTTTCTCAGGAACCAGGTTGCTATTACAAAGAAGCGATCACCACTCGCTAGCCTATGCAGGGGCAGGGGAAACATCACCACAACCACCCCACATGGCGCCTCTACCGCCACAACGGCTGCCACATCGCGGAATACGGGGCGCCCACGTCCCCTTTCCCCATCAGAGGTCATCCAGCAAAGGGTGATCAAGAACCTCGTGCGTAGGTACGAGGAGGAAGGGGTCATCCCAACCAGGTATATGGCCCGCCTGGACCTGGAGGCGTCCAGGCCCTGCCGTCAACGCCACCCTAACAGGTCGCACAGGGAGCCCCTGCTCCCCACCCCAACGTTCAACCGTTTCGGGAGCCTGTCTCCGGAACGCCTTGATGACTCCTCGCCTTACGCTGATGAGGCGGGAGCCGTCCGACTCAGCCCGCTCAGGGTCCCGACCCAAGGGATCCAGGTGAGAGCTCCCGCCCGGCTGCGTCAGCGCTGCCGTCTGACTCCGCAAGAAGAGCAGGCAGGCCATGGCACTGCACCACCTGCACCAGCTCGCCTGACCCGACGTCAACGCTGGGCCCGGGCTGAGGACGCTCGCCCAGGCGCGTCGACGTCGACAACTACAGTGGCCCGATCCACCGCCGACATGCATCATAAATCCCCTGCATACACTGATCAGGGGAACTCCTTCACCCAACCAGGATCGAGACCCCAACCGCCCCACGGGCAGGCTAGGTTGACTATCCGGGTTGCAGGCCCAAGTGGTGATCGTCGCGAACTGACCCGCAGTGATGTCACCCTGTACGGAGGTCCTCCCCGTACCACTACTCCACAGAGCGTGAGCCTTCCCCGCTCCGAAGTTCGTCATGGAGGAATGCCTCGTGCTACCCTCATCCTGAAGGAAGACCTGCCCCGCGGCAGTGACGCTCAGCGCGGAAATCTTTCCCGCGCCCGCTATACAGGGTATGGAGTCCATCCTCCTTCCCCTGACCGCCGATTTGAAGGATCCGTGCCTCCGGTCCTTCTCTAACATAGGGGCCCTCCCTACGTCCTCTCTGCAACCGGCGAACGTCCTCCTCACCCCAGCAACTCGAGGAATAAAGGTCATCCTCGCTCCACCCACAGCGACCATGGAGGTCCTCCCCATGCTCCTGCTAATTCCAACAGAGGCCCCGCCTACATGGGTGCTGTTCATGGAGGTCCTCCCCATGTACCCTTCGAAATTTGCCCCGATGCCCCTCGCACCTCGGCCATCTCGAGTGGGGGCCCTCTCCGCCACGGCGCCAGCGCCGCCCCGAGACTCCATGATAGGGATCAACCCTGTCCCAAAGAGCCACCCCGGGGCAGGAGAGCAGGTCGTCGCCTCCACAAGAAGAGTCCTGGGAAAGACCGGGTGGAGATCAAACCCGCCCGCTTCTCTGACTCTGAAGCGGAATGCGATTCAGCGATGGAACCTTCTCCCCGCTCCTCCGTATCAAGGACTGGGGCAGGAACCAGATGCGTTAACCTCATTCTACCAGAATATGATGTCCACCAGATTCCCGTCTCTCTCCGCAGGTACATCCAGGAGGAAGAAATCTTGGGAATTCCGTAGGTCTCGACCGCGCAATCATCTCCATCGTCACCAGAAGCGCCCTCTACCTCTACCAGAGATCACATAGAGCTGTTTTGGGGGCCAACGAAAATAGAACGACGATATGACCGGTCAAAAGTAGCCGCGACTCCTGTGCCGGAAGCTGTGTCTATCAGCCCATTGTACCGTGACATCGTGGCCAGGTCACCTTGCTCTTCGGAGGATGGCCCGAAATTCGGCGGCCAGTCAGCTCGTTCTCCGTATTCTCCATCGCCAAGCTTACTATCCCAGAGGTCGGCCTCGGTACCGCTACCGGTCCTTCAGCCACCCCCGGTTGACGAGTGGGGCAACACAGGGCCAGACCCTGAGTCCGAACCCAGGAGCTTCTGGAGTATTCTTGCAGCGGATTACTTCTCGGAGAAGTTCTGGCCGACGGCAGTGCTGAATTTTCGCGTACCGGAGTCTCTTACCCCTGAAGAAGTGGGGTGCTTCTGTCGAACCCTATGGGCGACACACTTCTGCCTCCGTTACGAACGGGTGGTGTACCCCAGAAGTCGAGAGCACTTCGAAGAAATCGGCGAGCAGTGCCGCCTGATCGATGCGGCCGCACTCCTTGTGGCCCAGCACCCTGAGTCGCTAGGCCGCCAGAGTGCCCTTCAACGAAAATGCGTTCAGAGTTTTAAAGCACTCCGCAGGATCGTCAGGGAAGACACCCCCCATGTGCAAGTCCGTGGTTGGGGACACTATGCCGCTCTCCTCTTCGACCCTATCCGACGACAACCCGATTCATTATGTGATATCGAGGACATGAACTAGAGAGGAGTCGCGGTCCACATGGCCGACGTCGTGGACAAGGAAGAAGAGCTTGAATTATTTGATGGAGACTTACCCCTCGAGGGCGTACCTCCACTGCTGGACCCATCAGGGAGAGTTACCCGTCAGTAGAGGAACCTTCTAGGCCTCCCCATACCCACCGAATCGCTGGTACTCGGTCGAAACACCGGCAAGGGTAAGGAGCATGTCAGAATTTTCAAGCACTCCGACCTGTCCGCCTCTGTGCAGAAAACGGACGAGGATCCTGAGAAGGCCACGTTACGCCAGCAGCTTGCTGAGCAGAAGAGGCTGGTTGATGAACTCTTGGCTGAGCGCGCCGCAGAGCGGCGACCCGACTATGGTGATCCCAGGCCGGGGCAGCAGGGGCCGGAACAATTTCCCCCCGGTGATATGTCTCCGGGAAACCCTGATCATGCTACTTCCGCAGACAGGGCGGAAGCCGGAACATATGGCAAGAGGGCGCGATACGTCTCTCCGAATCCCCCCGAGTGACGGGGCAATCTGAAGAATCCAGTCCGGATTCCCCCAGTCGCCCCGCAGGTTGTCCAGCCAGTTGACCCACGAGCGGCCGAAGCCGTCTACCGTGTTGAAGAACCTGGCAATGCACTTGTGGTTAGGGATCCCCATCAAGACAGGGACCCCCGCACAGATGATCTTATTGCGGCACTCACAGCCCGCCTTGAAGCGTTAGAAACGCGGTAGGTGGCGGTCCCACTGGATGGAAAGCCTTATCCCGCGTGGGTGGATGATATGCCCGCACCTCCAGGTTTTGGGAACCCCACTTTTTCTCCCTTCAACGGGATAGGGGACCCACCCCAGCACTTGGCTCATTTCTCTTCCAGGTGTGGCCCCATGCTGGGGACCCCGACTCAGCAAGAAGCCGCCAAACTCTGATGTTTTGTACATATATTGGAAGGTCCGGCATTCGTTTGGTACAGCCAGCTCCCTATCGGATCGGTGACCGGTTGGGAGGACCTTCGCCGGCAGTTCTTATACCAGTTCAGTTCCACCACGCGGAAGACCAGCATTACAGACCTCTTCAAGTGCAAGCAGAGAGCGAGTCGCAGATTTCATCGCCTGATGGAAGGGACTTACGTATTCCCTCGATATTCCACTGTCTCAGGAGAAACTACTGACGATGTGTGTGGGGAATGTCAAGAAAGAGCTGATACCCTCCCTGATCACCCAGAACTACCCTGGAGGGTTCAGAGATTTCTCAGATAAGGCTCAGTGCCTCGAGGAAGCCCTGCAACAGGCTAGTCAGGCACGTTTGTTGCCCCCTATGATCCCAGCCAGGAGGAACGCCAGGGATGAACCCGCCGCGGTGGCCCAAATAGAAGCCCTGAGGCAGCTGGAGTTACTGCCGGCGACACCACCCCCGCCACCCCGCAGAGGTCCTCCACCTGAAGCACAGGCTCCTGCCCAGCAGCGACCGCCTCAGAACCGACAAGTTCCCCCGCGCAATGCGCCACCACCACCTAGGCGAGACAATTAGGCACCGCCTCCTCGGCAGGCCCCTCCGGCCCCTCATCAGGGCCAGGCCCCCAGGGCCCCATATCCGGAAAGAAGGCACCAAACTTATTCGTTTAATGAAAATCAGGTCCCTGGCTATTTCTGAAGTGCTCTAGAGCAAGAGATTGTGCGCCTGCCCGAGTGCATAAGGCCGACAGAGGAAAATATCACCGATCACCCCAACTATTGCCCTTATCATTGGATTCTGGGGCACACCCTCAAGCAATGATATGTGTTTAAAGACTGGCTTCAAGACTGGGTCAATAACAACATAGTCAAGTTGGGCCCGGCACCAGCACAAGTGGTGGGTGTCTTTGCAGGATCAGAGATCGGCAGCGACAGCGAAGGCGAGTGGCAGCAGGTCCCCAGCCGCGGATCCCGGAAATACGACGACTGGATGGCTCAAAAAACCATCATCCGTGCCCATGGTATCATCCGGGCGCGCCTGAAGCAGCCGGAACCCTCAGAAGATGTAGCCGGTGCGTCCACATCATCTTCACAGTCGGACTCTTCCCAAAAGGGAAAGCAGCAGCGACGCAAGAAGAAGCAACGCGCACCGCCAATGCTGTCGTCATCCCGCACTCTCGGTGATTTTATGCCCCCTGAAATGGGGATTCCTCCCAGAATCCACCCAGCGGTGGATGACTCCTCGATCGATAGCCAGGGGTACGCTTCGGTTAACACCGTGGAGCTGGTAAAGCCCTATATGACCCCCGACGAGGGGGAACACCAGACAGACCTCCCCAACGTTCCTAGTCGATGTCAACGTCAGTGGAATCGCAACCGCACCGGTCATCGAGGTACGTCAGCAGGCACTTTTGGCCAAGCCGTGCACACTACTGAGACCAGGTAGTAGGCTTAGCGTAGATCTCAGCACGTGCAACCCCATCTAACGCCCTCGGCTCTACCTCCACCGTCGTTCGTGCTACTGGATCGGGGAGAGCTGCCTCGTTCGTATCACAGTCAGTCTGTCCCGGCTATAGGCCAACCTCCACCGTCCAATCCTAGTCCGGCGACTATTGTCCAGGCTTCAACTAGTAGGCAGCAAGATGTGCCCAGTACTAGCCGATCGCCGATTCAACCGGCAGGACACGCTATGCCTCCAAATGCCGACCGACCTCCTATAGGCAGAGGTTCGCGTTTGGCACGAAATTATGACATCCTGAAGCACCTGGCAGGCATTCCGGAAAGGCTCTCCATCTTTGAGGCCCTTCGCCTATCATCCAAAATGCGCGAGGCACTTTCCGAGGCCCTAAGGAGCCCCCTCCAGTTTGAGACGGAGGTGGCAGCTGCAGAAGCCTTCCATACCGAGGCGATTAAAAATGCCGAATGTCAGGTGGTTATCTCGTTCTCTGGTAAAGATGAGGACCCTCCTATACAGGGGCACATTAGCCCGTTGTACATCACTGGCCACTTCAATGGTGTGGAAATCCGCTGCTGCCTCGTTTACATGGGTTCCAGAATCAATCTAATTCTGACCCGGACGTTGTGAAAGCTGGGTCTGTCTGAAGGTGATTTAACTCCCTCTGACCTCAGGATCTAGGGGTATGAAAGGACCGAGCAAACCCCAGTCGGCAAGATCTGCCTGAAGACTCAGTTCGGTGGCTTAATTTCCAGCACTGAGTTCATGGTCGTCTCTCAGGACACCGCCTACAACGCGTTGATGGGTAGGCCATGGATCCATCTGCATGCAGCGGTCCCTTCGTCGTGTCACCAGTGCCTCAAGTACTCGCTCAACGGTCGAGTAGGCGTGCTCCAAGGAGACGCGTCCCCTTTCGCTTCTTGTGAGGCCCGCCACCTGGATGCGGGTTATTACAAAAGTAAGGATAAACAGATCCTAGTAAGCGAGGATGAACACACCCCGGTCACAAGTGATCCCTGGGCAAGCATGGATGACGACTACATCCTCCCGATCCACCGGTTGGAGGCCACGACCCCCGACATGGGGAAATGTTTTGTTGTTTCGGGTACGCAAGGAAGGCATGTTCCCGTGTCCAAGCGACGGTGGAAAATCACCTCGTACTCCTACATCAACCAGGCTCAGGTGATCCCGGAACCTCCTACCCCTGTACGGCACCAGGACGTCAAGATTATGAGAACGGCGGTGCGCCATACGTGTCTCTTCTGCCAGGCTGGAATTAACCGACTCAGGCCAACAGACCACCACTACTTTGATATCATCAAACGGGGCCCCTTAGGCCGAAGGCCAGATGGGATAGGGTCGACTGCCTTCATTGCTGCGGTCTCGATGACAAGTGAGTCTCCCGATGTGATGACTGTTGCTGCCCGAGCCGGCACCAGCTGCCCCGCGGATCTTGATAGCCCAGAAGTATCTTCCGTCGTGGGAAGTCCCCCCACGGGTGGGGAGGAAGACCTAGAGGATGCCTCCCCCGCCTTTGAAGAAGGTGTCTCTACCACGGTTGATAAACTGGTACAGGTGAACCTTGGCAGCGAGGTAGATCCGAGACCCACATTGATCAGTGCAGCCATGTCCCTCGAGGAGCGGCAGTAGTACATAGACTTCCTCAAACAGCACTGTGATGTGTTTGCCTGGAGTTACAACGAGATGCCAGGGCTAGGTCCCCAGGTGGCTGTCCACCGTATGGGCCTCCCGGCAAAACATCGTGGGTTTAAACAGCCTCCCAGGAAGATGCACCCTTCTCATGGTTCTATGGTTGAGGCCGAAGTTGACAAGCTAATCAAAGCCAACTTCATTAAGGAGGTCCAGTACCCCAAGTGGCTTGCCAACATTGTGCCATTCAGGAAGAAGAATGGGCAGATCAGAGTCTGCATCGACTTCCGCGATCTTAATCGCCACTACCCAAAGGATGACTTCCCACTCCCGGTGACAGAATTATTGATTGACGCCACGGCCGGGTTCCAGGCTCTCTCTTTCATGGATGGGAATTCCGGGTATAACCAGATCCGGATGGCCCCCGAAGACGAGGAGTCCACTACCTTCATGGATCCCCAAGGTACCTTTTGCTACCAGGTAATGCCATTCGGTTTGAAAAATGCAGGTGCCACTTATCATAGGGCCATGCATCGCATATTCAAACCGATCCTTGGGACATTGGTGGAATGCTATGTGTATGACCTCGTAGTCAAATCATGTCAGCGCCAGGACCATCTCAAAGACCTTGAGAAAGTGTTCAGTTTCCTCCATTCCCGTCACCTGAAGATGAACCCGCTGAAGTGTGCCTTCGGGGTCACCTCCGGGAAGTTTTTGGGCTTTGTTGTCAGATACCTTGGTATCGAGATTGACCCGGAGAAGATCAAGGCCATCAGCCAAATGCCTCCCCCGAGCAACATTCAGGAGTTTCGAGGCCTTCAAGGCCACTTAGAATATATACGCCGATTCATCGCGAATCTGGCCGGCAAGTGTAAGCCATTTTCCCGGCTCATGAAGAAGGGCGCCGCCTACTAATGGGATGAGGAGTGTCGGATCGCCTTCGAGGAAATCAAGCAGTATCTGCTCCAACCTCCGGTCTTGATGCCACCCGTCTCCGGAAAGCCGCTGGTCCTTTATGTGACCGCCCTGGAGAGATCCCTTGGTGCGCTGCTCGCCCAGAAGAATAACGAGGGTACTGAGAATAGTCTCTACTATCTCAGCCGCATGCTTCTCGATACGGAGGTCAGATACTCCCCCATCGAAAAGAGCTGCCTTGCGCTCGTATTCGCCGTGAAAAAGTTGCGACATTACCTGCAGCACCATGAGGTGCAATTGGTCTCCCGGGTGGACCCACTGAAGTACATCCTGAACTGCCCCATGCTGACTGGCCGACTAGCACGGTGGGCAATGATTCTCCAGCAGTTTGATATCAGGTTTGTACCTCAGAAGGCCATTAAGGGACAGGCATTGGCAGACTTTTTAGCTGCCCATCCAACCTCCGTGGATCAATCCCTGGACTTGGATTTCCCTGATGAGATGATCCTCTCAGTCGATCATGCTGTCCCGTGTTGGTAAATGCATTTCGACGGTGCCTCCCGGAGCCCCACCGATAGGAGGCTCAACGATCCCAAGCTCAACAGAGTGGGCCTGGGTATTGTCTTCATTACCCCGGCGCAGGCCGTCCTGCCATACTCGTTCCTGTTGTCAGAAGGTTGTACGAACAACGAGGCAGAGTACCAGGCTCTCATCACCAGCCTCGAGTTGGCCCTTGAGATCCATGTTCCCCATCTACATGTGAAGGGAGATTCTGAGCTGGTAATCAAACAGGTTAATGGCGACTACGTCGTCAGGAAGCCAGATCTTGCACCGTTGCTGGAGTACACCCTCCGCCTAATGGCCCAATTCTCTTCTCGACCAGAGGTTACCCATGTCCCACGGTCGCAGATTGGCTAAGCAGACGCCCTGGCTGGTTTAGCTGCGTCGCTCACAGAACCCGAGCAAGATGATTTGATCATACACGTGGAACACCGGAGAGTTATTTCCCCCATCACCCAAAAGGACAATGATGGCCTGCGGGTAAGTCATCTCACTGCCGGACCCTCTACGTCAGGGGTCCCGGGTTCGTCAGACATAGTGATTGAAGCCACTCCCGACTAGAGGGCACCTTTTGTCGAGTATCTCCAAAATCGTCGCCTCCCGAACGACTGGGCCGAGCGCGAGCGAATCCGACGCCGTGCACTGCAATTTACCCTTTAGAGCGGCCCCGGTCTTGAACAGATCCTTTATAAGCGGAGCTTCGATGGTGTCCTCCTCCGTTGCATCCAAGGAGTAGAGATACCTCAAGTTATGAAAGAGGTTCACGCCGGTTCCTGTGGCGCCCATCAGGCTGGGCCGAAGCTGTCCCATCAAATTCGGAGGTTAGGGTACTTTTGGCCCTCTATGATCCACGATTGTATTGGGTATGCCAAGAGATTCCACGCATGCCAAGTTCACGCCAACTTCCTGCATCGGCCGCCGGAGCCCCTCCACCCCACCAAGTACTCTTGGCCATTTGCGGTATGGGGGCTTGATGTAGTGGGACCGTATCCACCGGCGACAGCCCGCCAGTGTAGGTTCATCCTGACTGCTATAGATTTCTTCTCCAAGTGGGCCGAGGCAGTTCTGCTCAAAGAGGTCAAGGCCCGTTCCATCGTTGACTTTGTGAGCCCCAATATTATCCACCGGTTTGGGGTACCTCATGCCATCCTCACCTATAACGACACCAACTTCCGGGAAGCTGAATTAAAGAAATTGTACGCGAAGTATGACATCCGGTCGAACCATACCTCCCGCTACCACGCGCAGGCTAATGGACAGATCGAGGCGTTCAATAAGACCCTCTCTAACATTCAACAGAAGATGGTTGGTCAGAACAAGAAAAGTTGGCCGGAAAAGCTCCCCAACGCCCTCTGGGTTACCGGACGGCGACTCGCAACTCCAACCAGGTGACCCCATATTCCCTAGTGTATGGAGCTGAGGCCGTCCTACCCATTGAGATCCAGTTGCCGTCGCTACGCACTGCAGTTTATGATCACCAGACATTAGATGAGGTAGCCGAGATCTGTCTAGCTGAATTGGAAGCACTGGACGAGAACCGGCTTCATGCCCTGCACAATCTGGAAAGGCATCAGGACAAGATAGCGAGGGCCTTCGACAAGAAGGTTCGTCTCCGCTCTTTTCTACAGGGCGACCTGGTACTGGCCCTTCGAGCGCCAATGATTCCTGGTAGGAAACCGCCCAAATTAGAACCTAAATGGGAAGGGCCTTATAACATCCATAAGGTTTATCCCAATGGAGCATACTCCTTGGTGACCACAGATGGAGAGAATATAACCCCTCCCACCAATGCCAAATTCCTCAAGCAATACTTTGCCTAGGGTAAAAGGGTCCTGCACGACCCTAAACTGTGAGATGGTCCCGCACGACCTTAAACTGCATCCCCGTCCATACTGCAATACGTTAAACTGCAAGCCAGCCAAGCCTTCCTGACCGAGGCTCAGCCTCAGGCCCCTTGGCCTCTTTGGGCCCCTGGCCCCCCGTCCTTACTGCAAGACATTAAACTGCAAGCTAGTCATGCCTTCCTGACTGAGGCTCAGCCTCAGGCCGCTTGGCCTCTTTGGGCCCCTAGCCCCCCGTCCTTACTGCAAGACATTAAACTGAAAGCCAGTCAGGCCTTCCTTACTGAGGCTCAGCCTCAAGCCCCTTGGCCTCCTTAGGCCCCTGGCCCCCCTACTTCACCGCGAGATGTTAAACCACAAGCTGGTCAGGTCTCCCTGACCGCGGTCTGGCCCCAGGCCCCTTGGTTTTTTTTCCGACTTACCCTCTTACGGGATCGTACAGTGTGGTGTAGGACTACGTCCTTATTCACATCAGATTACTTTCCGCGCCGTACACATCCCCAAATGTGATGCTCCTCGTCCCGCATGACGTTAAACTGCCTGTCAAGAACTACGTGTGGCTTGATTCCCATCATCATGGGATACGTAGGAACGCTCGAACGCCTCGTCTTGAGCCCAGCCCCAAGAATTTCTCTTCCACTATCCCCCCCTGGGGGTAGTTTCCTTGGAGGACCTTTGTGTAGCAGGGAGTAGACTTTCTTAGCCCCGCTCATACAACCCCACTCGCACAAGGGTTGTAAGGGTCACACCATGTGCCCACTCCCGTTATTCTATCCTCCTACGTCCTCACCACAAGATGCTAAACTGCATGGCCTTCAAGAACTACGTATGGCTTGATTCTCATCCTCATGAGATACGTAGGAATGCCCAGAAATTTTGTCCGTTGGCCCAGCCCAAAAGCCAAAATCTTCCCCTCGGGTTAAGACATGGCAGGGTGCACGCTTTTTCCCCAACTCACATCGACCAAGCCTCGACCCGGCTGCACATCCCCCTGGAGATGTTTGACTCTTTCATGGATGGATACAGCTATGCTTCACCCACTCTTTGACTAGGATTCCATCATTTTTTCACACCTAGAGGGATCCCCAAGAACGACCTGGATACTACGCCCAAGGGCTCTCCTACCGATACAGGCCAATGCCCCCGAGGGTTTTCAAGCAACAAGCCGATACAAGTCCCGCGTTGCGAATTTGGTCAGCGGTCGACGCTCATTTGTTGCTCCCATATCAGGTAACCATAGGAACGCTGTGTTTCGAACATGGTCAATAGTGTCCTGGATCTTCGGGTCCACCCCGAGATGTCCCAGACATCGAGTGCAGTGACTCATTCTGCCTCATCTCGAGGTGACAAACTTCCCCCCAGTTGGTGCTAGCGATCGGGCCCACGACCCCAATTCCCCGTAGGGGTGTACGGTGTGGTGTAGGACTGCGTCCTCATTCACGTCGGGATCATGCACCATGCCGTACGCCTTCCCTACTGAGGCTCAGCCTCAGGACCCTTGGCCTCCTTGGGCCCCTGCCCCCCCCCCCGTCCTCATGTAAGACGTTAAACTGCAAACCAGTCAGGCCTTCTTGACTGATGCCTGACCTTAGGCCCCAATGCCTTCTCGGGACCCCCGGCCCAGGTCCCCTCTTACCCAGGGTGTATGGTGTGATGTAGGACTACGTCCTCATTCACGTCGGGATCATGTACCATGCCGTACGCCTTCCCTTTACGAGGCCCAGCCTCAGGCCCCTTGGCCTTCTTGGGTCCCCGACCCTTGTCCTCATTGCAAGACATTAAACTACAAGAAGTTCAGGCCTTCCTGACCAATGCCTGACCATCAGGCCCCTCGTCCTTTCCAGGCCACGGCCCAGGTCCTCCCTCATAGGAGTGTATAGTGTGGTGTGGGACTATGTCCTCATTCACGACGGCTTCTTCGCCATACCGTACACCTCCCTTTTTTAGTGGTATATTACTCCCCTCCTCGTCCCATATGAAGTTAAACTACATTTGGAGAACTACGTGTGGCTTGATTCCCATCCTAATGGGATACGTAGGACCACTTGAATGTCTAGGATTCAGGTCGAGACCCATCCCTCGGGAATCTTCATCCCATATTGGCCCCTTGGCCTACCCTTCCTTCATGAGAGGAATATATGGTGTGGTGTGGGATTATGTCCTCATTCTCATCGGTCTCGTAATGACCGCCATGTACCTCTCCCTACTGAGCTGTTTCGTCGATCCCTTTCCGGCAGTCCACCGATGTGCCTGGGAGTACTCTGGTTCATTACCCGGAACGCCAAGCTTCACTCAGACTCATACGCACCCGTATTCCAGGATTTTTGTATCCCTGCATCAGGGATTTCATCATCCTTCACACCCAGAGGGACCCCCAAGAACGGCCTGGATACTATGCCCAAGGGCTCTCCTACCGTTACGGGCCAACGCCCCCGAGGGTTTTGGACAGAAAATCGATAAAATCTCGCGTTGCGAATATGGTCAGCGGTCGATGCTCGTTTACTGTTCCCACCTCAGGCTAACGCGATATTGACGCTACGTTTCCACCATGGTTAATAGTTTTCCTCTCTCGCCACGCCAACCCATTAGGCCCAAAATGTCGGGTGCACAATTCACGCCCTTCATCACTTCATCGTGTCCAAGTAGAGTTTTGAAAAGCTTGGTACTTTTCCTCCGTGCACGTCTGCATGTTGGGGAAACAAGCCATGTCGAAGGTGTCCTTTGGGGCTCTCTACCAACTCCCGTTTGACTCGCCCCAAGTATTGCGATGAGGATACCCCCCTTGTTTCCCACACCGAGTTTAGCTCACGTGGGCTTAGGGATCAGATTGACATCTGTGCTTACTCGGGAAGTTGTCACCATCCATGGTCCGAGCTCTAAGACCATAAACTAAGATTCCCATCTGGAACTACGTTCAGCTTGATTTCTGTCTTGATAGGATACGTGGGAATGCCTAGACCCCTTGTCTCTGGGCCCAGCTTGAGTTCAGCTAATTCGCCTCTCGGGTCCTGCCATCGGGACCCTGACTACGGGACCGCGTGGCGTAGTGCGGGATTATGCCCTCATTCACGTCAGGTTTTCAAAGGCTGCACCACGCACACCCCCGTTCTGAGAGTTAGCCCTCCTATTCCTTGTCCAGCACGACATTAAAAGGCACCCTTTATAACTACGTATGGCTTGATTCCCATCTTCATGGGATACGTAGGACCGCCCGGACGCCCTTTCATCAGGTACAGCCCATTTGGGGAACCAGTCTTCCCCCCTGTTTCACCTCTTACCTTTATATAGGCCCCTTGGCATAAGGTCTCCCTCTTCGATTGGCGTACAATTTGATGTGGGATCATGTCTCCGTCAATTGTGTTTTATAACACTGCACACATTTCCCGCCTAGCATCATTTCTGCTATGTCTGCGCTACATGACGATAAAATGCAAGCTTGGTCCTATCATACGACCCTAAAATGTGACATTATCGTCCTGGCCACACGACGAAAAACGACACTGCATTGTGATGAACTCGTTGTAGAGGAGATCACGTTGGGTATTAGTCACGTGCCATGCCATTTTTTAATGCCCATCACGGCTTGATCCTTGTGGCGACATCACGGCCTACTATTCTAGGTCTGTCGCTTCACAAAAAAAACCATTCACCTTTAATAACAAACAAGATTCATCAAATTCTGCTTCTTTTAGTGCAAGGGCCACACCCGCACTCCCCTTTTCCCCTGGCACTGGTACCCTACCGTGCCACCCTCCAGAACTACGTATGGATTGATTTTCATCCTTATGAGATACGTAGGAGTGCCCGGGCACTTCCCTGCGGGCCCAGCCTAACCTTTGTGTTCGGTCCTTTGACTCGAGCATTTCTTCAGAGAATGCATGGTAAGTAGGGCTTAGGTCCTCATTCACATCGGGTTTTGTAACCACCTTTCCATGTATCCCCTGATCCCCTTACCCATCCATGGTCTGAATTCTACGACCCTAAACTATGATCTCCCCGTGGTAAAGGAGTCTGCTCCCTCTCTCTAGTACGTCTTGTTGTTGTATTTAGATGTGTTTCGACAAAGAGCCCGAAATGTGGGATTTTCATGGGGACATTCCTCTCGTCCCATGACCAAGCTTCGTGAACTCGCTATTTGGATCCTCATATTCCTCCACATCCAAAAGGACCATCGGACGACATGGAGACTAGGCTTAAGGGCTCTCCATGAATGCTGGACCTAAGGGCCCTCCAATTGTTTCGGGCCAACGTCCCTACGGATATCTGACAACATTTGTGACATGGTCCCGTGTTTCGAACATGGTCAACGATCGACCCTCATTTGTCTGTCCCCATTCTAGGATAATGCAATATGGATGCTGGGTTTCCGCCACGGTCAACAGTTATCCTCCATCGTCATGCCGCCATCATCGTGATCTGAATCTCGAGTGCCATGATTCACACATTTCCACTTCCTCATGTTCAAGTGGAATTACATCATACTCGACTCTTTCTCTTCGCGCATCTAGGTGCGCTAAATGATCGTGTTAGCATCATTGGGCCAGTATTCACCAAGCGTCCCTTTGCCCTAACCTGCCCCTTTTTGTGTCGGGAAATTCCCACCACGACTGCTTGTTTCCCACACCGAGCACGACTCACGTGGGCTTAATAGTTTTGGCAGGATGTGTACCAACACGGACAAACTTTTCATCATCCCACATGACATTAAATTAAACTTCCAGAACTACATATGGCTTGATTCCCATCCTCATGGGGTACGTAGGAACGCCCGACCACTCTGCTTCGGGCCTAGCCCAATCCTCACTCTTGGTCCCTCGACCTGAAGAGTTTCCTCCGGGGGTATGTGGTATTATTTGGACTCCAAGTCCTCATTCACGTCGGTTTCATATCTACCGCGCCACACGCTCCCTGGGATCTTTCCTTCCACGTCCTATCGTATGAAGTTAAACTAAAGGAGTCTGTGTGTCCTCAACGCATGACACTAAACTGCGGTTCTACCCTGAACAAGTTCATGATGCCCCAAGATCCCACTAGGAAGTGACAGATCCCCTCGTCAGAGAGGCCCTGTCCCAAAGAAGGAATGATCCATGATCAGACTGATGCGCCCATCTGGTGTGCTCCCACCACGGTGGTGTAACTACCTAAGTGTTGGACTCTGTTCGGACAAACCATCATTCCATATTCCACACTTTGCGTACCCCTTATTCGGACCCTCGTCCCCTTTCATGTCTGAAGGAACCCCCTAATGGCCTGGTCTCATGCCGCATCGGCTCACCTACCGTCCTGGGCCAACGTTCCGGAAGACGGGTCATGTCTGGAAGGACCCCCTAATAGTATGGATGTCTGACCTATGGTCCGCCAACTGTCCTGGGCCAACGTCCCGAAGGATTGATCAACAACGTTTGTGACATTGTCCCGTGTTTCGAACATGGTCAACGATCAACCCTCATTTGTTGTCCCCATTACAGGCTAACGCAGTAAGGGTACCGCTTCTCCTCTAAGGTTAACGGTTGTCCCTTATTGTCACGCCATCCCCACAGTGTTCTGGATTTTGGGTATCGTGATTCAAACTTCCCATTTTCATCAGTTTGGATCGATTTCAGCGCCCCTGGTGTTGCCCCGTTCGTGCATAAGAGCACGCTGAAGAAACAGTGGGATGATAGGGCAACTATCTCCTGTTTCTCACATCGGGCTCGACTCACGTGGGCTTGGGGAATTGTCTCCGAACGTCCCGCAAACATTGTAGGAATGTAACAAGGCAGTTCAAACAGTGGAAATCGTGCGCGCTACGGCATTCAAAACAAAGGAAAAAAATTGAAGCACGAAAGTATCAATAAAAGTTTTTTTGGGTTTGTTACAATACTCGGGGGTCGACTCCCCCCATGGACGGGTTGACCCCGTCAAAAGAGCGTTGCAGCTCCACCAACCGTTGACTTACGACATCCAAGGCTTGCTGCCGCTGAATCAGCTCCCGCTCCTCCCCAGCAGCGGCGTGGCGCAGTTCTTCAGCCCTGGATTTGGCCCTCTCTACGTCAGCTTGAACAACAACCATCTTTCCAGAGGTTTGCCTCATATGCTCTTTTGCCTCTGCCAGCTGGGCCTTCAACCGTGAGACCAGCTCAGATTGTACATCAAGAGAGGCTGAAAGTTCGTCTGCCCGGGTCTGCATCTGTTGGACCTCGCCTTCAGCCTCCTGGAGCTTCTTAATGTTGGTCGCCTTCCTCCGCTGCCAGCCCACGCTGAGCCCATGATCATGCTCCTGGATCTTCTCAGCCATAAGATCTCGGATGAGTGCGTGAGGACGTTGGGCATCCACTCCCCCAGCACACAGTTCGTGCAATCGCAAGCGGAGTCTATCCATTTCGGCCAGCCATTGCGCTTGGGGGGTGTCCTTGATAAAGCGCGTGATCAGCTTCCACGACTGGCGGCAGACTATGCTGCTGTCTTCCTCGTCGGAGGCCGTTTCGTCCCAGTCTACGCGATTGGCAGGCTCGTACGTGGGGTACACCCACAGGAAATCCTCGGCAGGATCTACATCTGGTGTTGAATCCAGTACGACACCTGGCGCCGAAGCAGGCGCAGAAGGACTGAGACTGACCGGTTGATCCTCTTCCTCGGAGTCCACCTCAATGACATCGGGCACGGCCCTGATGATGGTCCCACCAGTGATGGTGTGCGTCGCAGCCTGAGGAGATGGGGGGACTATCGCCACCATCACCGGCATGCCCCTAGGAGGGGCGCCACCAGACATCCCGACCAGTCTTGCCGCAGCAGCCCATGCCAGTCGAAGAACTGTAAGACAGAGAGGGACATAAATGTTAGTTGGCATGGCCTACATGTGACAACGAGGATACCGATAGAGGAGACTTACGGAGATCGACCTCCTGGCACTGCTCTTGAGCCAGTACTGATGGGACCCCGAGGTGAGGCCCTCCGTATACTATTGGAAGGTCTGAAGATTCCGGAGGAGCCACCTCGGGCACCCTGGTCCCACCAGACGCGGAACTGGACACAGCCATAGGCGCGGGTTCTGAAGGTCCCGCATCATCATCCGCCAAGGAGCAAGAACGAGGCTTGCGAACAAGATCATCCTGCATGGCTCAAATATTGGTGAGAAGTCCATAGTGACCCAAGAACAGATCGTAAGGAGAGAAGTTCGGAATGCTACCTCGAGAGCCTCCGCAAAGTCGTCGGATTCTGAGCCTCGGTCTCCGACCTCGCCCTCCTCCAACGGGCTCCCTCCTCCAGCCTCATCCTCCCGAGAGGAGTCCTCTGATTCCTCCGGCAAGGGGAAGCGCTCCCTCAGATCAGCAGCCGATAATTATGTGGGGACCGTCTGATTCAATAGTACCCTCACCCGGTCTGTCATTGGGCGAGGGACACCACTAGAGTGGACGTAATCCTCCAGCTCGTCCAGGTACTGTTCTACCTCCATCGGAGACGCCATGAATCCAGCCCGAACTGGGCCTATGCCTGGTAATTCCATCCCGAGGCGATTCAGGTGGGCCCATATCTCGGGGGGGATGAGGAATTGCCGGTTGACATCCCAAATGTCCCAATCTTCCGGGAAGATGACATCCTATGCCATGTCAATATGACGCAGACGCTTCCCCGGAGCCTGAGTGGATATCCTATGAAATCCCCTCGGTGGCCGCCCCTCTGGATGGCCCTGCTCTTCCGGAATCACTGGATCCACCGCTACTGCCATACCCTCGGCCAGTGCGGGTCTCACCGCCATGGAAGCCCCGCTACCGCGAGCGGCCCTAGTTTCCCTCCGACCCTGACCTCGAGATAGAGGAGGCCCACTGTCACCGACCCGGATAGTTGGTTTCTTCAGCATCTCCCCTGGGTAAGCAGCCTCCCAACTGATGGCGTACTCCTTCACCAATCCGAAATTGGCGGTGGATGGAGGAAATGCAATCCGAATCTTCCCATCTTCCCGTGTTAACATGAGCCACAACTGCCTCATCACACACGAGTGCTCCTCGTGACGCACCTCCTAGTAGACCTGCAGGGTCAGCCGTTGGAGGCGCCAGAACTGCCTTGCAAACCGATGTGGGGTGTACGGTTCGCAGAGTGGCTCAAGATCTATCCGTGCCACCAAAACTCCACCTCAAAAGGCCAGGAGGTAAGCCCGATGTTCTTCCGTTCCCCGCCCGTCATCAGTAAGTATCCCCGTCGGCAAGGGGAAGGGGTGGAAATTAAACTCGTCCTTCCTCCACACCCGATTCAGTACCATCGGAATAGCCAGTTTGAACGGGAAGCTCCCGACCACGTTCAGGATGGAGGGGCGGAAGTTCGATCTCAGTGGCGAAATGGGTTTTGGATACTCATAAATCCCCCTGATATGCGCTGAAATCCACCCATACAGGAGGTGGAAGGGCCCGCATATCCTTGGTGGATTCTTTCCCTCGCTAATATGCCGCAGCATTCTGTACAATTTGGTGAGCATCGGAATCCCCAGATTGATCCGTTGCCCCATGGCCAACATCGATGCCATGATAAACGAGCAGGGCCACACCCCCATGCTCGTATCTCTCACCGGTAGGATCCAGCCACAGATGAGAGCCACGATGAACGCCGCCAACCTGACTATCGGCTGTTGTTTAGTGCTGACACTGAAACCCCAAGTCTTCCATTGGATGTCCTCCAAGACCCGCCAATACGAGTTCCCCTTGCCCCGTTGGGCCGCCCTCGGACAAGTTCGAGGCCTCAGAGGGAACTCTCGATTCTCTGGGAAATTCAGGAAGCATTTGAACCATCTCCTAAAATAGACATCCCTCACTGCCTCCTTGTCCTCTCTAGGGACGAGTGCCATCAGTGCTGACGCCAGTCACGACATTTGCTCCGTATCCTCCCATGCACTAATGACGGGGAGGAATTCGTCAAACATGGCCCCCAAGATCGGAACCCCAGAAATCTGGTGGACATCCCACAGGCTGATGCCCACCTCCCCGTGATGCAGGTGAAAAGTGTTGGTCCTAGACGACCATCTGCTCAGCAATTCTGGCATCAGTTGCTTGGGTTGGTAAATGTGGAATTGGGAGGCCCATACCGCATCATACAGCCCCACTCTCCTCAACTCGGCCCCGAACTCCTCACATGAGGCGCCTACCCAGTAGGCCCAGTCCCAGTCGTCAGTAAAGTTGCCGCCCGGGCGCAGGTCCCACTCATCGGACCATCTCTTCTTCGAATCCTGCAAGGCCGCCTTCAGCATGGTACGATAGAGAGGAGGGGACATCTCCGGTTGCAATGGCCTCCCATCAATATCGTTCACATGGTTGTAGTGACAGTCAGTGGTGACAGGTGTGAAGTCCTCCCGCACATGACCATCGGCCGCCCTGAACCATTGGTGCTGGCACGGTGTGCTCCTGAACCCGCAAGCTGGTTCATCCCTACTCGCCTCAGGGATAAAGACGTCATCCCTCAGCCCAAAGCTGTACAATGGCAGTTTCTTGCATTGCGGATAATCCTTATGATCCTCTGATAGCAGATCTGTCAAAGAAGTGTGGTCCGAGTGGCTTCGGACCATCTCCCTAGGCCTGGACAGTTGGCCATCTCATCCCGACGAGCAGCATCTGCAAGCACCCCCAATACAGCCTCTTGATGGGCCATTTTAACTCTGGCCCTCAGAAAAGAATTTTTTTTTCAGCTGTATCGCGAAGCTCGACCGCGAAGCTGAACCGTGGAGCCGGATCGCGAAGATCGGTCGCAAGACCAAGCCACGAAGTCTGGGCAAGGCCGACATGCAGAGGTTCGCTTGACGCGTACGTGGAGCCGGAGACCCGCGGTTCACCGCGAAGCTCGATTCGCGGAGGGCTGTCGCGGAGTACGCGGAGCTTCGTGAAGTCGAGAGCACAAAAGGACAAGGAAGGCACATGAAGACAAAAGAGGTCGACCCCCCTATTTATAGGCGGCGACCCCGGAGCATCGCGGCGCGCCCAGATCGGTGGCCCCAGTGAGCAACGCGGGGCCCCTTCGCGTAGAGGCATCGCGAACCACCGAAAATTTTGGCAATTTTCCCTCAGACTTCGACCCTTCGCCCTCCGCGGCTCCAAGTCAGAGGGGGGGCATTTGTTGGCGCAAAAATATGGCCCGAAATAAAGGAAAGAAAAGGACGGCTGGCGCGCTGTCTCGCGAAGCACCGACGCGAAGCACCCACGCGAAGCCCCGCCGCGAAGCGCCCCGACCATCGCGGCCCCGCGAAGCTCCCGAGGCGGTAATTCTCTGCGAACACATTTGACGTTCATGAGCCGCCACGAAGCTCTAGAGGCGGTAATTCTCCACGAACGCATTTGACATTCGCAAGCCGCCAGGAAGCTCCAGAGGCGGTGCCCTCCGCGGACAACGTTGACGTTTGCGAGCACGCCACGAAGCACCGGAGGCGGCGCGCGAGTTCTGCTTCGCGGCGCCCCTTCCCTATAAATACTGGACTCCCCCTGAGTCCCGAGGATAGAAAATCCGACCTTTCGGCTTCTCCTCTCCCGAATCGCGAAGCACTCTTTTCCCCAGGAATCATGAGCTCCGCGAGGTATTTCTACTTCGCGAGACGCCTCTGCTTTGTCTCATTTTGAGCCCCTCTTCCGAGAGGGATGCCCTTCGCGAAGCTCAAGGGCATTCACAAAGGAAGGGGATTTCCAAGGGAACCCGGGCAGCTGCGGAGCACTTATACTTCACGAAACACCCAACCTATACTAGTGATCCCTATTCTAAGGCAGAATCGCTCCACATCGCGAAGCACACTGCTTCGTAGGACCCTGCTTCGCGAGACACCCTTTCTTCGCGAGGCAGTGCTCCGTGAACATTGTTCCACTTCACGAAGCACCTTCCCCTCACACCCATGCCCCATGCGAAGGCCAAGGCACTCCACTTCGCGAAGCACACTCCTTTGCTTAGCGATTCCTCTTCCCGTGCGACCCTCCAGGTTTGCACAATGTCATTTCAAAGTCCCATGGAAAATACCACTCATAGCGTTGCTTCGCCTAATGCTTCTTCGTATAGGCACGCTAACGGATATTGCTTCTTCGCATAGCCACGATAACGTGGACCCTCTGATGGTTTGTTCCACAACCCCCCATGACCATGGCCTTACTGGTACCTTCCCTTCCCCAAGGACCAGAGGGTACCGGTTATGTAAGTCCTAGGGGTGCGGAGTGAACCCGCCTCGTCCGAGCTGCAGGACGTTAAACTGCCAAGCACCACGTCCTCAACACATGACGTTAAACTGTGACCCGACCTCGTGCCTCTCATGAAGGGTCCCCCCAGCTCGAACATTCTTTACACCACTCGTCTCCACAGGAATGGAATCACCCATCCACAAGGGATGATATCCTCCTTACTGGAGTGGCGTAAGTTCATGGGAGAAGGGCGACCCTAGTTCCCCAACGGATGACTGCACCTCTGCATCTCTGTACTTCCCCACTACCAAGGTCAGTGGAGGGCGTGATAGGGAATGAGGAATCTCCCAACATTGGTCCCAAATCCCTATTTCGTTGCGCTTTGTCGCGCTCTGGGCCTCCATCCTGGAGTAAGTCCCAACACCATGGGCCGCCTAACGTGTAAGCCCCTCTTCGCTTCCCACAGACGCATCCTTCGCGGCGTGATCGTCAGGTCCTTGCAACCTCTTGTTTCTCACACCGAGCATGAATCACGTGGGCTTAGAGTGAGCACCGACCCTGACCCCCATCCCGAACTACGAGGACTTTGATCCATGCCAAGGCGTGGTACATAGGAAGCCTCCACGAGGTTCAAGCCCACCCGCCATCTATTCACGTCGGGTCCCATTTCCGTCCAGCACGACGTTAAACTGGATTCTGGTCCAGTGGTAAGCTGTTGCAACCCATCCTAGAGAACTACATGGACTTTGATCCATGTCAAGGCATGGTACGTAGGAATCCTCCATGAGGTTCAAGCCACATTGCTCGGTCGTTCATTCATGTCGAGTTTCGCCCTCGTCCAGCATGACGTTAAACTGTATGCCCCTCCCTTTGTCCTGCATGACATTAAACTGCATACCCATTCCCACCTGAACTACGAGGTCTTTGATCCATGTCAAGGCATGGTACGTAGGAAGCCTTCCAGAGGTTCAATCCCACCACTCATTGTACCAAGGTCCACTTTCACGTCGGTTCGCCGACAAAGCCCCACCTGAACTACGAGGTCTTTGATCCATGTCAAGGCGTGGTACGTAGGAAGCCTCCACGAGGTTCAAGTCCACCCACCATCCGGTCATTCCGACCTCATTCACGTCGGTTCACCCCCGTCCCGCATGACGTTAAATTGTATTCCACAACCCGAACTACGAGGACTTTGATCCATGTAAAGGCATGGTACGTAGGAATCCTCCCATAGATTCAAGCCCGTCTCCCATTGGACCAAGGTCCCTCATTTACGTCGGTTCGCCGACACCCACCGCCCGTCGTTTATTCACGTCAGGGTTCATTACCATCCCGCATGACGTTAAACTATATTCCATCAATCCTTTAAACTACGAGGACTTTGATCCATGTCAAGGCATGGTACGTAGGAAACCTTCCCAAGGTTCAATCCCACCACTAGTGGACCCACGGGTCTACTTTCACGTCGGTTCACCGATGAAACCCTTTGAACTACGATGTCTTTGATCCATGTCAAGGCATGGTACGTAGGAAGCCTTCCATTGGTTCAAGCCCACCATCCATCGGACCAAGTTCCACCTTCACGTCGGTACGCTGGTGATGCCCATTGGACCAAGGTTCACCTTCACGTTGGTTCGCCGACACCATCCCAAACTACGCGGACTTTGATTCCCTGCCACGGGGATACGTAGGAAGCCTCTTTAAGGCTCAAGCCCAACTTCACTGTCGCCCCCTGGGATGGTCCCATTTCATTCCCCCTCCACTCCATTCATCCACCTATCATCCATCCTGATTCTCGCCCGGACCGTCATATCTCGGTGAGACCATGTCGGTATGCTCTTCTTCAGAGCCGCCCATGGGCTGGCCTCGGTATCAGCATCCCTTCAAGGGAAACCCCTCAATCCGATCTATACTAGCTAATGCTCTGGTTGGGTTGATCTGTCTCCGCTGGACGTTAAACTCGCGGCGTACCCTGTGTTAAACATGGGAAGCTGAGGAAAACCTCAGATATGTGTCTATGACATATAGTTCCCCGCACTCGATGTGGGATGCCTCGGGCTTCCACGCCCTCGAGAAGCCCTGTGACCAGGGATAACAGCCAGACACGCCAGGTTCCCCAGCATCCAAACACGCTACTGATTCCTCAACATGACTACTCCCCCGACCGAAGGTTGCTGCCCTGACCGGACCCTTTGGAATGTCCCGACAGAAGTAGTGTAATTAACTGGCGTCCATAGAAACATGGCACTGAGAAGAGTTTCACGAACTACATATTAAATCTATTAGGGAGACCCAGACTAGGTGACGAGTTCTGAGGAGGAATCCCCAGAAGGAAGAACCGACATCCCATCATCCCGTTTCGATCAAGGAGCAGACGTACCTGGACAAGGAACGAATGCCGCCCGCCTTTGGAAAGCGGGAATGCGGGGCAACAAAGCCACGCGTCCTCCTCCACGGACGGACGGATGCGCGCGCGCCCCGGCCAAAGCGTCAGAAACAACTTTAAATATAAAACCATGATATTTAATTCAATTATATCAATGAGTAATAAATATACACAATACAACACAAAATTGTGTTTATAATTGCTATTTTTATTTAATCTCTTATTCTATTCAATTTTTAACTAATGTTATTCTTATTTAATAAATTCATGTATAAAATATTACTACTTATAGGTAACCATCTTCTATGTAGTAATCTCACTCTGTTTGGTCTGTGTATATTTAGGTCAAGTGAATTTGGTTCAATTTCATTTATTTATATTTGGGATAATTTGATTCAAAGTGGGTTAGTTTGGTTGAAATCGGTTCGATTTACTTTTCTTCAAATCAATTCAATTTGGTTTGGTTTGGTGTTGTTTGATATGGATCTGTTCAATTTGGTATATCTAGTTATATTCAATTTGGGTCATTTGGGATAGGTTTAGTTTAAATATTTTCCTTTCTAGTTTTGCTGCTCTGGTTGGTTTAGTTTAAATCTATAATATATCATTTAAGTTATTTAAGTTTGGTTAATATAAATTCAATTAAATTTTCTTCACTTTGGATTTCATCAATTCATTTTTTTATGTTACAGTCAATTTATTTTGTTTGGTTTGATTTGGATTAGTGTAATTTTGTTTTTTTGTTTGGGTTGGGTCAGGATAATTCAATATATTTATTATATTTGGTTATATATTATATATTTGATTTGGATCAGTTTTGGTTAGTTCTGTTTGTTTATGATTAGTATACTTCTGGTCAATTTAGTTTGTTTGGGTTTGTTTTTTTTTATTTGGTTTAGGCCAGTGCATGCCTATTAGGGTTTTATTTAATATTTTTCAAGTCAAATAATTTTTTATCATTACTATATAATTTCTTTTAGTTAGGTTCAATTTAGTTCAATTATTTCTATTTTAGTCCAGTTTGATGAAATCTAGTGTAGTTCAGGTCTAATCAAGTCTACTTGGGTTAGATTAATTAATTTCAATTCAATTCAGTTGGTTTGGTCAACTCAGTTCAGTTATAATATAGATATGTTTTTTTAGTTTGGTTATGTTTTAGTGTGTAAAGGGTTGATTGGTTCGGTTCATTTATTTAAAATCCAAATTAGGCCGGTTTGGTACAATTTATTTTTCTTAGGGTTTGATCAATTCACTTCAATTCAGTTCATTTAGTGTTGAATTAGGTCTTCATGGTACATTTCAATTTTGTTTAGTTTGGTTCTGTTCTTTTATTTTGTTTATGTTAGTTCGTTTTAAGTAAATTTGGTCCTATTTGTTTAAGAGTTAATTTTGATCCATTTCAGCCCATTCGAGTTAGGTTGATTTGGGTAATGTCAACTCAGTTTAGTTTGGATTGGGTCAGTCTAAAGCATTTCCATTCATGTAGGCTTGTTTCCCAATTTTTTTAGTTTTTTTAGTTCAATGTATTTTGGTTCCCATTTGTTTAGTTTGGTTTAGTTCAATCAACCATGATCACATTCATAAAGTTGAGAAAGGAAATTCAATCAATACCATATTTAAATGATATTAAGTTAAATTATATATCATGTCACATTTATGTAATTCAAAAGGTGATACCATTATCTAATCTCCTATCACAACTTATGCTAAGATTAATGATTCCTAAAAATAATTTTACCCAACTACCCATAAAAACAGAACAACCTAGCATCAAAATTTATGATCTATACCAATAAAAGAATGTATCATAAATCACATAGTGTAAGTAATATATACATCATCTAAATCAAGAACCAAATTTGTTAAAAATAATATGAGATCTCATATAGGGGTTAATACACTCCTTCCCTAAGTATATATAATAATTTTATAGAATTTATAATTAACCAATGAAATTACCTCATTTTAGAAAAAATAACATACCAAAAAAATCATCAGAATGTAACATGTCACATCCATCATCTCACTACTCACCAAAATCAAATATCAATATATTATTAGAAATAAATATCATAACAAGAATATCAAAAGGGATCATCAAGGTGGGATGAAGAATAAAAATATAAATTTCACTACAATAATGACAAAAATTATCCATTAAAGAAGACCAAAAAATCAAATAATGATACAAATGTAATCCCTTAGTCAAATCAAAAAATGTGAAGTCAAAGAGGACCAAACATTCAAAAAAAATTATCTCACTTATCCCTTACACATTGGTTCCCAAACTCTAATCATAGAATCTCACTAACACAATATATATTAGACTCTATTAATCTAAATCCTCAGTATGGTAGTAGGAGTAAAACCATTTCATAAGAAATATTGGACCAATGTTGTGTCTTGACCACTATAATCATAGAGAGCTATATTTTTAAGGAAAACACAAATTGAATCTAGTGAAACTGAATGAGGGGAATACTGACTAAAAGATCTATAAATCACCAAAAATACATGAACTAAATATCAGAAATCCTAAATCAAACCACGAGATCAAAAGAAATTAAATTATAAAAAAAAAATCTTCCATGACCAAAAATAAAAATAAAATGGATGGTTGATATAATACATGAATGATTTAGAACCCAATGATTTAATATTTAATAACAATTAAATTAAATCAAGAAGATATGAGAGATCCTCATGTGGCCAGTTGGGAATATAGTGGAACACTGCTGCTGCTAGGGCTCAAGATTAGAGCTGGATGGGAGGAGGAGAGGGGATCTCACACTATGATATTTGGGAAGAAGCTATGACAAATTTTTTTTAAAACTATTGGAATAGATATAAGTTATCCCAATGGTTAGGCCGAACCATTGGTATAGCCCCATGGCTATACCCCACATTTCCACTAGTGTGATAACCCGACTGATAGTTTGAATAAATCCATGGTATTATTAAAATTCAAAATTTTATTATATAGATTGAATTTGGTTCCCATTAAATAACATTAGGTGAAATAAATTCTCCACATTCAATTAAAAATAGTAGATATTGGTAAATTAAGGTGTTTCATACTGTTTTCATATCGAAATTACCTAATATATTTTTCCCATTTAATTTTGTTTACCAAATGCATAAAAAATGAGTTATAATTTTATTTTATTAATTTCATTTTATTAAAATTATACTAAAATTAAATTTACTAGATATAGTTATGTTGTGGGATGTCATTCCCCACATGGTCTTTCTACTTGGTCCTATTCACGCACTAGTTACCTGGTCCATGTTTCCTTTTGCATTTCCACCATGGTAATATTTTGTATCCTTTTACCTAGTCATCAATTATTTTTTTACCCACGTGATCATCTTCATAGACACCTTCAATCTCATTCAAGTGTTCCATTTCATTTCCATTCAGTAGCGTGTGCATGGCGCAGTCTGGTTGACTGTCTTATTTTGATATGCAGGCTGTTTCAGGGGAAATATTCACCCTTAAGCCCTGTACCTTTGGATCATTCATAAATCCCCTCACTAATGAGTTTATCTCCCACTCTAGATATGAAGAAACCCTAGGTATTTGAGTGTTTATCTTCCCTAGATATCATACTTCTAGTGTCTATCATTTTATGCGTACATTGTTGGTGTGCAGTTCATGGTGGAGTTCTCTATAAAATCCTCCCCTACAAATAAGTGTGGACAAGTTTCAAACTCGAAGAATTCTAATCCCAACCAGATGAACCCTCCTATAGAGATTCCTTATGGAGTAACAATAGCTTAACAATAGTAGTAGAAAGAGAGCAAGATAACCAGACCTTTCACATCTATCATTGTAGGTTCTTTCTTCATTATTGTTTCTTTCTTTTATAGATTTTTATATTCAATGATTATATTTATTTTTTTACTTCTTAAATTTATTTTATGTAAATATCTTGTTCTTTGAGTATTAATAAGTGTGTGGGTGGTGTTCTTGTCGTGAACATAGGCCCTAATGAGACTAAATCACATTAAATCCTTGCATCCCTTTAAATTCTTTCTTATTTTCTTGCATCTTGAATGTTTCACTTATGTTGAATTTAAATATTTTGAAAAAAAGATCCATTTAATCCTTTTTGATTTCATGCTAACTATACCATGTTTGTGCACATTCCACTTAACAAAGTAGTATCAGATCCTCATTGGGTTCTCTTTTATTTTTTAATCTTTTTCTAATTTCAATTTGGTTTCTATTTTAATTCCATACTACAACCTCATCTTGATTAGCCTCTCCCCATTTCTGTTTATAATTGAAGTCACTATAAAATTAATTATTGTTTTTAATTCTTAAAACTTATTGGATAATCATGTATACCCATTGACATTGTTCATTTATCTGGGGTGTATACTTATTGTTGTTTATAAAAACTTAACATATAATAAATCTGCTAAACATTTCAACAACTAGGTTAAAAATTAAAAAACTCAATGGTAAAAATGACTTCAATCTATGGTGAATTAATATGATAGACTTTCTGGTTTAGCATGGATTAATTGATTCTATCTTCAGGACAAAGAAACCTTTTTTTTACTATTTTTGAAATGAGATAGACCTCTATTTTTATCAAGATATATCCCCTGATGTTCTTGTTAAGGTACAAAGTTCTCTATTTCTTTATTTAGGTGATAAAGTACATAGGGAATTTTCTTTTGAAACTATTTCTTATGGTATATGGATTAAATTGAAGAAATTATATATGTCAACTTCACTTGTTGCTAGGATTTATGTAACACTCCAAGGTTTTACAAATAAATTTAATGAACTGCATGAAACACTAAGTCTATATTAAACAAATCTTTTTTAAGGAGATATTTATAATCAATTCATTAAACATAATTTTTTTGTTTCTGTGTTTTGAATTTTGAAAAACAAACATACACAATTACGATTAGTAAGTTATTTGGAGTCTGATAGAACCAACTTAATTTTTGGTGAATTGTAACCTATCCTTATTAATAGTAATGTTACACTTATGAATAGTAATATTATCCTTATGAATAGTAAAATGGAAAAAATAATAGTAACCTCACCAAATGAATTTATAATAAAAAGGCATCTTATAAGTGAAAATATGATCATTATATAAGTGTTGGTTTTTTGTAAGTCATAAATATTTGATTAAAATTTTATGATTAATTAAATAATTTAAATGAAAATTTATTTTCAAAAAATATAATCATAAATTATTATTTTATTGTCTTATGGTTATAATATAGTTTTATGAGACCTTGATTAATTTTTCAAGGTGTTATAAAATGAGTTATAGTTTTAAAATTATTATTTTTTGAATAAATTATGATTTTATTTAAAAATTAAATTAAACATATTTAGAAAATTATTTTCATAAAATGGATTTCATTTTTTAATTCTAAAATTTGAAAAATGTTTAGGGTAAATTTTTGGTATTTTTCTGAAATACTTGAATTTTTGATGAATAGTGAAATATGATAATTTACTGTATATATACATTATATGTTTAATACACTATTCATAGAATCATGGATGATCTAAGAACCCTTTTTTAGAACTCACATTATCTCTTTAATATTTTGGGTTACATGAATCAAGTATATTCATAGTCTTGAGTAAAAATATTAAACTAATGATTAAAATAATGGAAAACCCCTCCTCTCTTCCACTATAAATACCACCCTCATCCCCTCTTCCTCTCACACCTCTCAAGATTTCATAATTCCCTCAATTCTATCCAAAACCCTTCCCAAGTATCTTACCCACTTCCAAGACCTTCTGGTCTCACCAAAAGGCCAATACCCAAGGCCTTAAGAAGGATCTCAAGGAGAAGAGATCAAGAGGTGAAAATCCTCTTTCTTTTTTCTTGTGTTTTCTTTTTCAATTATTTTGTTTTATTATACTCGCTTCACCTCCCATTATCAAATAAGAATGAAATATATAGTATTATATATATTATTTATTTTTATCATGTTTATGGAAAAATTCATCCCCATTCTTCCTCTTCTCTTCCTCTTATTCAAAAAATAAAAACACCGTTCGTGATGTATTGATTTACCAAAATCATGGATGATGTGTTTTCAATTTCCTTTACTTCCTCCAAATCTGGTTGAAAAACCATTTCAATGGTTGAAAAAGATATTAAATTTTATTATATAACCTCTTTTATGTTCTGTAATTAACTTATATTCATAATATTAAATTATACAATGGAACTAGTTTGTGATTATCGAAGAACCACAAAAATGATCTAAACGAATATCACCAATGATTTATCTAATGATTCATCCTCATAACATATAACCAAAATAATTTATGGCATCATTTAATATTATTAAAACATATTAATACCATTTAATTACACTTCTAGAGTTTTATTTCCATTCGACAAGGAAATCCTTTACGAACTGAGCATTGAAATCATGTAAAGAACGCACCCGAAACAATGGAAAGAATGAAATATTATAAATAAATGGGTGAAATGATGTTATAAAATGATCATATAAGGTGTTATAAACATGAATTTTTTTCTTTAAAATATTAATAACACTCTTTTAACCATTATACAGTAGTTTTAAACAAGTTTGAAGTAAGAAAAACCCAAGGTAAGGGAGTTCTTAACCTAATTTCCATTCTTTGGGTTAACCTTCTACTTCTTTGATTATATGGTACTAAAAATATTTGATTAATAATTTTATTTTATATTATGTTGTATTATGTGTATTTACAGTGTATACACATATCCATTTCATCCTATTATTTCTCACGTCAACTATATGATATTTGTAAAGGACTTTCTTTTTAAAACCCTCTTTTAAAATTCTATTTTATGAAATTCAAAAGCAATGTTTTTATGAAATTATTCATGTTCTATGGTTATGTTATGGTTCTTGGGAATTTTTTATGATTAAGTGTGGTACCTATATCTCCCTCCAATTCATTGGGTATGTGTAAGTTGGAGGTCAGCTGTATGGTTACTCCAAGTGTAACTACAATGGTTACACCATAAGGTAGCCATAAGGGTTGCATTGTAAGGTAGCCATGAGGGTTAAAATATAAGTAAGTAATAACCCAAGTAAACTTTATGGTTTTATATATGTTCTATAATTTTTTATAGAAATCTCATGTTTCACAAAGTATATATGGGTTAGTAGTATGTCTTTGTGAAAATGATTTCATATGTTTATAAGTATTCATGGAATAATGGTTTATTTCAGTCTTTTTAGATCCCTTACTGAGATTTTTATCTCATACCATATTTTTAAATCTTTTTCACTTTTTACAAGGATGTGTAAGAGAAAGAAGGAAGTCAAGTTAAATGTTATGAATATTTTTCAAATAAATCATGTTGTTGTTTTGTATTAAAAATTTTATATTTTGGAAGAAATGGATACTGTTTTAATGGTACCCACTTTGTATGCTTATGGGTTGATATGTATGAGTTATTCCCTAAAATTATAAAACTCTAAAATGAAATGATATTTGGTAATTTAAAGAATTTAAATCTAGTTAAAATAGCTAGATTATGTAATGTTTAAGGTCAGGTCCTTATAGTAGGTATCAGATCATGGTTTAGATAACTTTAGGAGTTAATATAATGTTAACAGAATAAAAAAAATGATTTTTACCTTAAGTTTATATTGAAATATTATAGAATTTAAATATTACCATGTAGATTCATGTAAGATATTTCTTCTCAGAATGGTTTTCTACAGAAGAAACAGGGAAGATGATGTTGGAAGGAACCAAGAGGCTGATATCTTTCCAAATCCGCAATTGGGAATGGTGGGAATTGGAAGTGAGAAGTTTTTTATAGTAATGGATTAGCTGATGTAGGAAATAAATGGTGGTGAAATCCATGCATGATAACAACAAGAGATACCATATAGGAACATGATGATAGTGGAAAATTTTATGAGGCAACACCCTCCTACATTCAGTGGATCTTTTGACCTAGTTGTGGCTTAAGGATGGATTAAATCTCTTGAAAATATATTCAATGTTATGGGATGTTCAAATAATTAAAAGGTTAGGCTTTAAATTTATCATTTTAAAGGTGAAGCTGATTAGTGGTGGTCAATGGTCAATAATATCAGGGATAAAGAGGATATTAAATCCTTAGAGTGGGATGAATTTAAAATTATTTTCCTTAAAGAATATTTTTATAAGGTGGTTCAACTTAAGATGGAGAAAAAATTCCTTGAATTGAAGAAAAATTAGGAAGATTCAGTGACTGTGTATGAAGAAAACTTCACCTGACTGGTGAGGTATACTCCAAATCTTATTCTGGATCTTGATAGAAAAATAAACCATTTTTAATTAGGATTAAAGCCAAGATATTGAAGGGAATTTTCTTATCATGAGTTCAAAAGTTATGAAAAACTTATCTGATGTGATGAGAGAGTGAAAATAGAGTTTTCTAATGATCATATGTACTTTGAAAACAAACAGAAGAATAGGTCCAGATAGAATGCGATGGGTAAAAATAAATCAAAGAAATATGATGATAAGAATGTTCAGTTTCCATTTTTTGATAACTGTGGTAAAACAACCCCAGGGAATACCTTACCAAAATTAGGAAGTGTTTTTGATGTGGTAAGTTTGGACATATAGCCCGAGTTTGTAATGAAAATGATCCTAATACTAGTACTGATAAGAAAACTATAAAGTGTTTTAAATGTGGTGAGATGGGTCATTATGAAAATACCTACCCAAAGAAAGATCCAAATGATTCAAAAAAGCCAGACTATAAGAATAAAAGTATAGTGAGATCCTTTGTGACTACATTTTTTTAGAAGATGATGCCTATCCACCTTTGAGACTACATCAGTAGATGTCAAAACATCTAATCAAGCGGTATCATGGATTTTTTTTGTTTGCTCATATTTTTCTAAAGTCATGTTTGATACGGGGTCTACACATTCCTTTATTTATGAGAATTGTTTTGATATATTAGAAATATCACATCAAAAAATGACACCAGAAATTATTGTTAAAACATGAGGGGGAAATATCACCTCAAAAAGTAATTTTATGAATCTTTTTATTGTTATATGTTGAAATACATTACCTGAAAATATTGTTGTTTTTCCCCTAGTAGAGTTTGATGTCATTCTAGGTATGGATTGGATTTCTGTTTATCATGCTTAGATTGATTGTAGAGATAAAGAAGTTATTTTTTCAGAAAGATTTTTAGTTTTTATATAATAAAGAACCCATACAATTGTTAACATATCATAAAGCTGAGAAACTATTGAAATATGGAAATGAAAGTTATCTTTATAATATTTTGGAAAACAAGGGAACTGTTCAGATTAATGATGTGATAGTGGTAAATGAATATATTGATGTTTTTTTCTAATGAGTTACCTAGTGTTATACATGATCAGTAAGTTTTATTTACTATTAACTTGGTTCTTGATGCTTATCCAATTTCAAAACCCCTATATCGAATGGATCAAATAGAACTTCTTGAATTGAAAAATATGTTACATGAGTTTCTTGATAAAATCTTCATTCATCCCAGCACTTCACCAAGGGATGCTCTTGTTTTGTTCATTAAAAAGAAATATGGTTCTAGGAGACTTTTCATTGATTATAGATATTTTAATAACATTACTGTTAAGAATAAGTATCCTTTGCCTCTATTGATGACTTGTTTGATCATCATCAAGGAGCTCAGTATTTTTCCAAGATTGACTTGAGATCCAGATACCATTAGCTAAATGTGAAGGAGTATGACATTCCAAAAACATCTTGTACTAGATATGGACATTATGAGTTTATTGTTATGACCTTTGTTTTGACAAATTCCCCTACTATATTCATGGATCTTATGAATATAATATTCTATGAATATTTGGATAAGTTTTTTGTTGTATTTATTGATGATATTTTGGTCTTTTCAAAAAGTTATGAGGATCATGAAAACATTTAAGGAATTTCTTACAAACTATCAAAGAAAAGAAGTTATAAAGAAAGTTTAGAAAATGTGATTTTTGGTTGCAACAAAATTATTTTCTTGGGAACATTATAAATAAGGATGGAATAATAGTTGATCCTGCCAAAAAAAGTGGTTCATGAATGACCAAGACCTAAAAATGTTATAGAGATTCATAGTTTTCTTGGATTAGCAGGTTATTACTGACATTTTGTTAAAAACATTACATGGTTTTCTATCCCGCTAACTAAGTTAACATGAAAATGAGTTAAATTTATTTGGATAGAATAATGTTATGTCTATTTTCAAGAACTGAAGAAGATATTGGTGAATGATCCAGTTTTGGACCTACCTTCCAGAAATGGTGAGTTTTTCATCAATAATGATTCTTATTTTAAGGGTCTTGGTTTTGTTCTTATGTAGAATGATCAGGTAATTTCTTATGTGTTAAGACAACTGAAACCTCATGAGTTAAATAATACCAAAAATTATTTGGAATTAGAAGCTATGGTTTTTTATTTGAAAATTTGGAGGCATCTTTTATTTTGAACCAGATGTGAAATATATACTGACCATAAAAGTCTAAAGTATATATTCACTCAGAAGGAATTAAACATGAGGTAGGGAAGATGGATTGAATTGATAAAGTATTATGATTTCATGATCAATTACCATCCTAAAAAAGAAAACAAAGTGGTATATTCCTTGAGCTAAAAACATCATGCATCATTAATCATGTTACGTTTGGAACATGAACCCTTGATTAATGATTTAATGAATTTTGGATTGGAAGTTTTTGGTGAAGAAAATTACTATGTTTTGTTTTAGGTTTTAGTATAGTCAACTTTGTTAGACAGAATTAAGCAAGCACATAAGGAATATGGGGAGTGAAAGAAAAGGATAGAATTGGTTAAAATGGATAAGTTTCCAAAATTTAGCATTGATAAATATTGTGTTTTAAGATTTGGAAAAATATTGTGTGTTCCTTGTGTTTTCCAAATAAAGAAATAATTTTTGTGTGAAACTCATAGTTCTCTATTTTTAGTACATCCTGGAAGTACTAATATGTATAGATACCTTTAAGAATATTACTAGTTAGATGGAATAAAAACAGATATTACAGATTTTACTGTGAAAGTTTTGAAATGTAAACAGGTTAAAGTAGAGAAAAAAATACCAAAGAGGATGCTTGAGCCTTTGATAATTCCAGAGTGGAAATAGGAAAATACATACATGGACCTCATGCTGGGACTACCAAATAATTCATGAGGTATCAATGCTATTTGGGTTATTATTGATCAACTAACTAAATTTGAACATTTCCTTCCTATTCGAGATACTATGTCTTTGGATCATCTTTCTCGAATGTACCTCAAAGAGATTGCTAGGTTACATGGAGTTCCTATTTCTATTGTATCTAACTGTGACCCCATGTTCACTTATAACTTTCGAAAATTCCTTTAGAAGTCATTGGGAATATAATTAAATTTAATCACTTCTTTTTATCCTCAATATGATAGAATGACTGAGAGAACAATTCAAACATTAGAGTATATGCTTAGAGCTTGTTCAATGGACTATCAGGGAAGTTGGTATCAAAATATTTCTTTAGTTTAGTTTTCTTATAATAACACTTTTCATTCTAGTATATAGATGGAACCTTTTTAGGTATTATACAGGAAGCGGTGTTGAACTCCGACCTTTTGGGAAGAAATCAGGTGAAGGAAGATGATGAGAACATAATTAGTAGAGGAAGTGGATGAGAAAGTGAAGATGATCTAGCAACATGTGAGGAAAGATCATAGCATGCATAAAATTTATGAAGGTAATAGGAGGAAATACTTTTCTTTCAAGGTAGGTGATCATGTTTTTCTTAGAATCTCACCACGGAAAAGTGTTATGCATTTTGGTAATAAAGGAAAGATAATTTCATAGTTCATTGGATCTTATGAAATCCTAGAGAAATTTGGACTTATTGACTACTAAGTAGATTTGCTTCTGAGTTTATCTCAAGTATAAAATGTTTTTCATTTTTCAATGTCGAGAAAGTATGTGATAGATTCATCTCATGTTTTGATCCAAGAAGCAAATCAGCTGGAAGATGAAATTTCTTATGAATAGAAACCTATTTAGATTCTGGATCAAAGAGAACAAGTATTTTAGAATAAGGTAATCCACTAGGTAAAGGTTTTGTGGAGAAACCGCATGGTTAAAGAAGCAACATGATAATTTTAAAATTCTTTGAGGGAAAGGTGCCGTCACTTTTTTAATAAGTAAATAAAAAAAATTGTGAGGACATAATTTCCAAAAGATGGAGAGAATGTAAAACATAAAGGTTTTATAAATAAATTTAATGAAATGAATGAAACACTAAGTCTCAATGAAACCAAACTTTTTTTTAATGAGATAATTATAATCTAGAAATTAAACATAATTTTTTCACTTCTGTGTTTTGAATTTTGAAAAATAGACATACACGGTTGCGATCAGTAAGTTATTTGGAGTCTGATAGAACCAACTTATTTGTTTTTGAATAGTAAACTACCCTTATGAATAGTAATTTTACCCTTATGAATAGTAATATGACCCTTATGAATAGTAAAATGACCAAAATAATAGTTACATCACCAAATGAATGTATAATAAAAAGGCATCTTATAAGTGATAATATGATAAATATATAAGTGTTGATATTTTTATAAGTCATAAATATTTAATTATAATTTTCTGATTAATTAAGTTATTAAAATTAAAATTTATTTTCACAAAATTTAATCATAAATTAATATTTTATTTTCTTAAAGTTATAAGATAATTTTATGAGACCTTGATTAATTTTTCAAGGTGTTATAAAATGTGTTATAGTTTTAAAAATGTTATTTTTTGAATAAATTATGTGTTTATTCAAAAATTAAATTAAAAATATTTAAAAAATTATTTTGATAAAATGGAGTTCATTTTTTAATTCTACACATCGAAAAATGGTTAGGGTGAATTTTTGGGATTTTTCTGAAATACTTGAATTTTTGATGAATAGTGAAATATAATAATTTATCGTATATATACATTATATATTAAATACACTATTCGTAGCATCATGGATGATTTAATCACCCATGGTTATAACTCACATTCTCTATTTAATCTTTTGGGTCACATGAATTGAGACTATTCATAGTCTTGAGCAAAAATATTAAACTAATGATTAAAATAATGGAAAACGCCTCCTCTCCTCGAATATAAATACCACCCTCACCCCCTATTCCTCTCACACATCTCAAGATTTGGTAATTGTCTAAATTATATCCAAAACCCTTCCCAAGTATCTTCCCCACATCCAAGACCTTCTGGCCTCACCAAAAGGCCAATACCAAAGGCCTTAAGGAGGATCTCAAGGAGAAGAGATCAAGAGGTAAAAATCCTCTTTCTTTTTCTTGTGTTTTCTTTTCAATTATTTTGTTTTCTTATACTCTCTTCAACTCCCATTATCCAAGAGGCATGAAATATATATTATTATATATATTTTTTAATTTTATCATGCTTATGGAAAAAATCATCATCATTCTTACTCTCCTCTTCCTCTTATTTAAAAAATAAAAACACCGCCCGTGATGTGTCGATTTACTAAAATCGTGGACGATGTGTTTTTAATTTACTTTAATTACTTAAAATATGGTTGTAAAACAATTTTAATGGTTGAAATAGATTTTAAATTTTATTATATAACCTTTTTTATGATCTATAATTAACTTATATTCATGATATTAAATTATATAATGAAACTAGTTTGTGATTATCAAAGAACCGCCAAAATGATCTAAACAAATATCACTAATGATTTATCTAATGATTCATCCTCGTACCATATAAAAAAATTATTTATAGAATAATTTAATATTCTAGAAACATATTAGTACCAATTCATTCCACCTCTGTAGTTTTTCTTCCATTCAACAAAGAAATCCTTTATGAACCGACCATTGAAATCATGTAAAGAGCGCACCCGAAACAATGGAAAGAATGAAATATTATAAAAAAATCGGTTGAACAATGTTATAAAATGATAATTTAAGGTGTTATAGACGTTAATATATTTCTTTAAAATATTAATTAAACTCTTTTAACCTTTATACATAAGTTCTAAACATGTTTTAAGTAATACAGACCCAAGGTAAGGGAATTCTTAACCTAATTTCCATTCTTTGGGTTAACCTTCTACTTCATTGATTATATAGTACTAAGAATATTTGTGTAATTATTTTTTGATTATATTATGTTTTATTACGTTTATTTATAGTTTATACACATATTTATTTCATTCTAATAATTCTCACAACAATTATATAATATTTGTAATGGGTTTTCCTTTAAAAATCCTCTTAAAATTCTATTTTACAAAATTCAAATGCACTTTTTTTATGAAATTATTCATGGTTTATGATTATGTTATAGTTCTTGTGAATTTTTTATGATTAAGGGTGGGACCTATATCTCCCTTCAAATAATTGGGTATGTGTATGTTGGAGGTCAGCCATATGGTTACTCCAAGTGTAACTGCGATGATTACACCATAAGGTAGCCGTGAGAGTTACATTGTAAGGTAGCCATGATGGTTACAAATCATAAGGTAGACATGAGGGTTACAATATAAGTAAGTAATTAAAAATTTTACCTTTATGGTTTTATAAATTATCTCTAATATTTTATGGAAATATCATGTTTCACAAAGTAAGTATATATGGGTGAGAAGTATGTCTTTGTTAAAATGATTTCATATGTTTATAAGTATTCATGGAATAATGGTTTCTTTCCTTCTTTTTATATCCCTTAATAATCTTTTTATGCTCATACAATGATTTTAAATGTTTTTAATAGGTTATAAGGATGTTTAAGAGAAATAAGGATGTCAAGTTAAATGTTATGAAGATTTTTCAAATAAATCATGTTGTTAGTTTGTGTTAAAATTTTTATGTTTTGAAAAAAATGGATACTATTTTAATGGTATCAACTTTTTATGCTTATGGGTTGATATGTATGAGTTATTACCTAATTTTATAAAATTATAAACTGAAAAGATCTTTGGGAATGTAAAGAACTGAAATCTAGTTGAAATAGCGAGATTATGTAATGTTTAAGGCCGAGTCCTTATAATTTATAAGAAAAATCGCATGTTTACATTGAAAATGAAACCTGTGATTTCAATTAAAGTCCACTTAGGTTAATTTAATCAAGAAATAGTATATATATATAATATATATGAAACTATTTATGATTATGATCAATTAATGATTAATTTAATTTATTTAGACAATGCCTGCAACACATTAGTAGAAACAATGATCTTTGGTCATGACTCTCTAACCCTAGAAGAGGTTAAGTCTACCCTTATCTCTAAGGAACTAAATTCATTACCTAGAGTTAAAGGTGAGGTAGAGAGTATTTTTAAAATAATTATACCATAATATAAGGGTAAAAATAAAGATTATAATAAGGATAAAGGAAATAATAATAAGTATCTCAATCCAAAAACTAAATCTAGAGAAATAAAAATTGTTTTCTTACACTATGGAAAGAATGAGAACAATAAACTATAGTGTATAAAGATAAAACAATACATAGATAATTACCAAACTATTGACCATTCCCTTTTAGTTGATTTTGGTTATGACACTGCTTAAGTGTTAAATGTGTCCAACCATGCACTCACCCATGAATGCATCTTAGATTTGGACTACTCATTCTATATGTGTCCTTTTAGGGACTCATTCCTTGATTTGGTAGAAAGAGTTGATTGAGATGTTATTTTAGGGAATAATAGAAGGTTTCTAGTGAAATGAAGAGGTTTTATTTAGATAAAACTAGATAATAACTCTATCATTACTTTTCTAGATGTTAGGTGGGTTCCTGACTTCCATATAAACCTGATATCATTAGGAACTCTAGAACAAAAGGGATTAAATTTTTGGTATGAATTAAGTTGTCTAAAAATAAAAAATATAACAAGAACTATCATAAAGTCTTACTTTATTAATGGTTTGTATGTTTTGAGTGGGAAAACCCATTCAAGATAGTTGGGTAATGTGTATACAACAAACACTAATAACACAATGTTATATCATAGTAGATTGGGGCATGTAATTTATCACCCCAAGGTTTTAAAAAATAAATTTAAATTCATGAAACACTGAATCTATAAATAATGAATCTTTTAAGTATAAAGTTATAAACTATCTGTTAAAAATATTTTTTCTGCTTCTATGATTTAAATTTTGAAAAAACAGTCATCTACGATTATGATCAATAAGTTATTTAGAGTCTTATAGAACCAACTTGTTTTTTGTGAATAGTAACATACCCTTATGGATAGTAATATGAACCTTATGAATAGTAAATTTTATTATTATTTTATTTTCTTAAGGTTATAAGATAATGAGATCTTGATTAAATTTTCAAGGTGATATAAAATCAGTTATAGTTTTAAAATTGTTATTTTTGGAATAAAATATAATTTTATTTAAAAACTAAATTATAAATATTTAGATACTTATTTTAAAAAAATGGAGTTTATTTTTGAATTATACACATTGAAAAATGGTTAGGGTGTTTTTTTGGGATTTTTTTGAGATAGTTGATTTTTCAATGAATAGTAAAAAATATACTTTTAAGTTTTCGGGTGTTTAATGACATCATAATGATGTAATAATGATATAATCCTTCTGGTAGACTATTTAGTATTAAAATATGATATGAGGTGTCCCAATTGTACAATAACATGGGCAAAAACCATGGTAAATCCCATGGTTTTGCAAATACCACTAATGAGGTGTCCTTTGAAATTAATTAAAAACTACCGAACTTTCACTATAAATACCACACTCACCCCCTATTATTATCACACCTATCAAGCTTTGATAATTGTATAAATTCTACCCAATCCACTTCCCAAGGATCTTCCCCACATCCAAGACCTACTGGTCTCATCAAATGGGAAAAACCAAGGGCCTTAAGGAGGATCTCAAGGAGAAGAGATCAAGAGGTAAATATCCTCTTTTATTTTCTTAAGTTTTCTTGTCAATTATTTTATTTTCTTACAATATCTTATCATACCCTTATCCAAGAAAAATGAAAGCTATAGAATATTATATATTCTTTTTTTTATCATGTTTATGGAAAAATTCATCATCATTCTTCCTATTCTCTTCCTATTATTCTAATAAAAACACCATCTGTGATGTGTCGATTTACCGACATCATGGAAGATGTGTCTTCAATTTCCTTTACTTCCTTAAAACCTGGTTATAAAACCATTTTAATTATTGAAATAGATTTTAAAGTGTATGATATATCCTCTTTAATTTTCTTTAGTTAACATATATACATAATATTATGTCATATAATGAAACTAGTTCGTGATTATCAAGAACCGCCAAAGAGATCTAGACAGATATCACTAAAGATTTATCTAATGATTCATCCTAATACTATATAAAAAAAATAATTTATGGAATAATTTAATATTCTGGAAACATATTAATACCATTTCATTCCACTTCTATAATTTCATTTACACATGAAAAGAAAATCAAATACAAACCGACCATGGAAATCATGTAAAGAACGCACCCAAAACAATGGAAGGAACAAAATACTAATAATTAAAGGGTGAAATTATGTTACGAAATGATCATATGATGTGTTATAAACATGAATATGTTTCTTTAAGATATTAATAAAACTCTTTTAACCATTATACATGAGGTTTAAGAACATTTTAAGTAAGACCAACCTGAGGTAAGGGAATTCTTAACCCAATTTCCATTCTTTGGGTTAACCTTATAATTCATTAATTATGTGGTATTAAAATTGTTTGTGTGATGAATTTTGTTTATATTATGTTTAATTATGTTTCTTTTTTGTGTATATAAATATCCCACCCACTCTATTAAGTCTCACTTTAATTATATGATATATGTAAGGGGATTTTCTTTTTAATTGATCTTTTAAAATTATATTTTACAAAATTAAAAAGCAATGTTTTTATGAAATTATTAATGTTGTATGATTATGTTATGGTTATTAGGAATTGTTTATGATTAGGGTTGGGACCTGTATCTCCCTACAATTTATTGGGTATGTGTAAGTTGGAGGTCGACTATATGGTTACTCGAAGCGTAACTGCGATAGTTACACAATAAGGTAGTCGTGAAGGATACATTGTAAGGTATCCATGTGGGATAAAAATCATATGATAGCCAAGAGGGTTACAATATTATGTAGGAAATTCCCCAAGATACCTTTATGGTTCAATTTATTTTCTTTATGTTTTTCATAAATCTCATGGAAATCTCAAGTTTCACAAAGTAAGTATATATGGGTGACAAGTATGTCTTTTTTTTTCATACATTTACAAGTATTCATGGATTGATGTTTTATTTCCTTATTTTAATATCCATTACTAATATTTTTTTGATAATACCATTTTTTTGAATGATTTTAATATTTTATAAGGATCTGTAAGACAAATAAGTAATCCATGTTAAATGTTACGAAGATTTGTCAAAGAAAACATGTTTTATTTGAAAATTTTTATATTTTGGAAGAAATGGATACTATTTTTATGGTATTTACTCTTTATAAACATGGAATGTTATGTATGTATTATATCAAAATTATCTAAAACTATAAACTTTAAAAGATCCTCAATGTTAAAGTAAGTGAGTTCTTGACTAAAATTCAATATTATGTAATGTAATAAGGCTGGGTCTTTATATGTAAGCTCCAAGGGTCTAAAGGAACTTAATAAACAAGGGATAGTGAATGAAATTACACCTAGTAACCTTTATTTTTGTGATGATTATATAATGGGCGATTCTAAGAGATTCAATTTCAATAGTTACACTTTTAAAGCTATTTTTCCTTTAGAATACCTAAATTATAATTTATGGGGACCTGCTAGACCACCTCTAATGGTAGAGGATACAATTTATTACCTTTATTGATGAATCTATAGAATGGTTTGTATTTACATCATCAAGAAAAAATATAATGTTTTTAAAACTTTTAAAACCTAACAAAGAATTGTAGAAAATCTGGCTGTAAACAAAATTAAAACAATGAGAATTGAAAATGGATTACAATACCTCTTGACTAAATTTTTACAATTTTATCAATACTAGGGCATTGTAAAGAACCAGATTGTTAGGTAAACTCCCCAATATAATGGTATTGCTGAAATAATGAATATAACTATTCTAGAAAGTGCCTGAAGTATTCTTGTATTATAGAGACTCCATAAATATTTATTGAAATTTGAAGACACTATAGAAATGTATCTTATAAATAGATATCCATCCTATGATAATCAATTTAAAGCCTCAAATGAACTTTGGAATAACAAAATCACCCTCTTATAATCACTTAAAGGCTATGGATTAACTAATTAGGCCCATTTAAAGACTGATAAGCTTGAACCTAGAGATCTTAAGTATATTTTTGTGGGACATCCCAATGGTTTTAAAGGTTATAAACTATGGTTTGATAAACATAATTACCAAAAGTGTATAATTATAATAGATGTGGTGTTTTATAAGTCTTGTTACTCTAAATCTAAATCTATTATACCTGATAGTGATGAAACATCCATTGATGGGATTGTTGAAATTGAGTTTTACAACATATTTGGCTATTTTATAGCCTCATACACATAATCCATAGACTCTGAACTGAGATGATTTAAACTTTAGTTTTGATTCAGATTCAAATACTGAACATATTACAAATAATATTGATTACCAGTTGACCGGTTATTGAATTAGGAGGGAACCTAGACCTCCTTCTTAGTTTATCCAATATGATATGGTTTCTTATACCTTTCATGTTTCCCAGGATCTTATTGATAATGATTCTTATAATTATAATCCATCCCATAATGAAAAAGATTAAAAATAGTGGATCTTTTCCATGGATGAAGAAATACACTCATTAAATAAAAATAACACTTGTTCTTTCCTAGATAAACCACCCAATGATAAAGTAATTGGTTTTAAGTGTATTTAAAAATGAAATGAGGGTAACACTAATAAAAAGAAAGTTAATTTTTAAGCTACACTAGTCACTAAGGTATTCTTTCAAAGAGAAGGAATCAAATATTTTGAAATTTCTCACAAGTTGTTAAAAACTATTTAATAAGGATGATGATTTATTTTTATGCTTATAATGGTCTTCACATTTTATAACTTTATGTAAAAACTTTCTTCCTTTTTGGTGACCTTAATGAAAAAATTTATTTAAATATTCCTGATTTTAATTATAATGAATTCAAATCTAACCAAGTTTTCCTTTTAAATAAATCATTATATGGTTTAAAATAAGACTCAAGGAAATGGTATAGAAAGTTTGATTAATTTATGCTTAATAAATATTTTTTAGGAGTCAATATGATGCTTATATTTATTTTAAGTCAATTAAAAATAACACTATTTAACATTTTTTTATATGTTGATTACATTATTATAATTTTCAATAACATGAAACTCATTATTTTTGTTAAATCTAAATTAAAATGTAGTTTTTAGATGAAGGAATTAGGGGTGGATAAGAAGATTCTTGGTGTAGAAATCATTCAGGATAGACCTAATAAACTACTATATCTTTTACAACATCTATACGTACTTAAAATTCTTAAAAGTCACTTTTTTGAATCTCTCAAACCAATTAGTATAACTTCTGGACAACATTTTAATATTTCATTAACTCAATAACCCATTTATGTTGTTTTTATTGATTTTATGATGAAAATTACGTAATACAACATAGTCAGCAGTGTCATGTACTCTATTATTTGCACTAGGTATATTGTTTCTTTTGTAATTTTTACCCTTAGTAGATTTATAGAAAGTATAGGGAATCTACATTGTCATGACCTGATGTGGATACTATAATATTTTTCACATAAATCCAATTTATCTTTGTGTTACAATAAAAATATCGATGTTGACGAAATAACTCTTGGATATATAGATGCTAACTATGCAGGAAAAATTAATAATAGAAATTCATTAACTAGGTTTGTTTTCACTGCTTGGGGGGGGGGCACTATTTCTTATAAATGAAATATGAAATATGTGGTTTTCCTTTCAAACATAGAATCAGAATACATAACATTAACAGAGGCTATTAAAAAATCCTTATGGATCAAGGGTATGTATAAAGATCTCAAAATTTATGATATTAATATTAATTTGTATAATTATAGTCAATCTACTCAACACTTATCCAAAAATATGTTAAATTCAAGCACATAGATATAAGATTACATTTTATTAAATATGTTATTTAATCAGGAATTGTATGTGTCAATAAGATACATATAGATGATAACCGATTTGATAGTTTGAATAAATAAGTGGTATTATATAAATTCAATTTTTTTTGATATAGATTGAATTTGGTTCCCATTAAATAACCTTAGGTTCAAGAACATCTCAAATTTCAATTTAAAATGTTAGATATTTGTGAATTAAGGTGTTTCATACTATTTTCATTTTGAAATTACCCGATATATTTTTTCATTTAATTCTTTTTACCACATGAATTCAAAATTAGTTTTCATTTTGTGTTAATATTTTTTTATTAAAATTATTCTCAATTTCAATATTTTGGATAGGGTTATATAGTGTTCCATTGTTCCCCACATGGGATTTCTTCTTGGTCCTATTAGTGCATTGGTTATCGGGCCTGTGTTTCCTTTTTCATTGCCACTATGGTAATCTATTGTATCCTTTTACGTGGTTGATTATTGACTTTCCACCCATGTGATCCTAATCGTCTATCTGTTCACTCTAAATCAAGTGTTCCATTTCATTTTGGTTTGGTAGAGTTTTCATTATGTAGTTTGGTCTGCTATCTTATATCGAGATACAAGTGTTGTCAAGGGAATTGATCACCCCTATAACCCATCCCTTCAACTCATTTTCACATTCCTCACCACTAAGTTTGGATCCCACCATGGTTCTGTAAAACCCTAGCCACTGGAGTTTTCATCTTCCTTAGATATCAGACTTCTAGCGCCTACCTTCCACCATGTAAACTACTAGAGTGAAGTTTTTGATGGAGTTCTTGATGACGTCCTTCCTAGTGAATAAGTGTGGAAAAGTTTCAAATTTTAAGACCATAAATCCTAACTAGGTGATTCCCCCCTCCATCGAGTTTTGATGGAGTAGTAGTATCTTCTCAATAGGTAAAATAAGACAATAGTAATGCTAGACCTTTCACATCCATCATTGTAAGTTTTTTCTTCATTATTTTTTCTTTCTTTTTTATATTTTGATTTCCAAACTTCTATTTCTATTTCTTTCTTACTTAAATTATCTCTATATAAATTTATTATTCTCTGATCATTAATAAAACATGTGAGTGTGTGGGTGGTGTTCTTTCCATACATGTAGGACCCAATGGGACCAAATAATGTTAAATCATTGCTTCCCTTTTAATGATTTCTTATTTTATTTCATCTTGAATGTTTTATTTATATTGAATTTGAATACTATGAAAAAAAACCTAGTTAGCCCTTTTTGGGTTCATGGTGACTATACCTTATCTGTGAACATTCCCCTTAACAAAGTGATATTAGAGGCTCATTGAATTCTTTTTTTTTGTTTTCGAATCTATTTCTTATTTCAATATAGTTTCTTATTTAATTCCACTATATAATCTCATATTTATTCAAATATCAATTTTTTGTTTTTAATTGAAGTCACTTTAACCTCAATAATTATTTTGAATTATGAAACATAATTGGATAATCTTGTATACCCATTGATATTTTATAGTTCTTAGGTGAACACACTTATCATTTTTCGCAACAACTCATTATCTAATATTTCAGATAAAAATGTTAAAAAATAGGTTTGAAATAAAAAATTAAATGGTGAAATTGACTTTAATCTATGGTGAATTAAGATGAGAGACTTTTTGGTCCAACAAAGACTAATTGATTCCCTATTCGAGCCTAAGAAACCTATTGTTAGTATTTTTTAAATCAGATAGGCCTCTTATTTTTATCAAGATGAATCCCCTAATGTTATTGTTAAGTCACAAAATTCTTTGTTTCAATATTTAGTTGATAAAGTACAAATGAAAGTTTCTTTTAAAACCTCTACTACTGGTATATGGATTAAATTAGGGAAATTATATATGAAAACTTCACTTGTTGGTAGGATTTTTAAGAAACATAATATGTTTAAAATAAAAATGAAACTTGGTATTTCAGTTAAAGAAAATTTAGATGAGTTTAATAAATTCATTTTAGATCTAGATAATTTTTTTTTACTATTGATGATGAAGATCAAGAAATGATTCTTTTAATTTCTTTAGACAATGCCTATATCACATTAGTAAAAAAATGATGTATAGTCATGACTTTATAACCCTATATGAGTTTAAGTCTACCTTTCTCTATAAGGAACTATATTCAAAACCTAGAGTTCAAGGTGAGTCAGATAGTCTCTTTACAAGAGGTAAACCCCAATAAAGGTGTAAAAATAAAGGAAACAATAAGGATATAGGTAGGAACAATAATAAACCTAAGAAAAGATCTATTTTTAGGGAATTAAAAATTATTTTCTTCTGATGTGGTAAGAAGGAGAACACCAAAAACAAGTGTATAAATCTAAAACAAGTCCTAGAGAATAATTAACCTAATGATCAGTCCATTTTAGTGGATTTAGGTTATGAAATTTATGAAGTGTTAAATGTGTCCAACCATGAACTCATCCATGAGTGGGTCTTAGATTCAGGCTACTCATTTTATATGTGTCCTTTTAGGGAGTCTTTCCTTGATTTTTTAGAATGAGTATAAGGAGATGTTATTTTAGGGAATAATAGGAGGTGTTAATTGAAATAATTGGTTCTATTTTGATAGGACTAGATGACCACTCTATCATTACTTTTCTAGATGTTAAGTGGGTTCTTAAACTCAATATAAACTTGATATCCTTAGGAATTCGAGACCAAAAGGGATTCAATTTTAGGTATCAATCATGTTGTCTTAAAATATCCAAATTATATATAACTATCATGAAGTGTTCCTTTGTTAATGGGTTATATATTTTAAATATAAATACCCATTCAAGAATATTGTGTGGTGTTTATATAACAAACACTGATGACACACTGTTATGGAATATGATATTGGGGCATGTAAGCTCCTAAGGTCTAGAGGAACTTAATAAATAAGGGATCAAAAATAACATTAAACCTAGTAACCTTCCCTTTTGTGAAGATTTTGTAATGTGTAAATCCATGAGATTTAGTTTCAATAGTTATAATTTTAAAGATAGTTTTGATTTAGAATACATAAATTCTGATTTATGGGGACTATCTAGACTACCTATCATGGAGGAGGATCCTATTTTGTTACATTTATTGATGAATTATTTATAAGGGATTATATTTACATTCCCATGAATAAATATGATGTTTTTGAAAATTTTAATACTTGGAAAAGTATTATAGAAAATCAGGTTGGAGATAAAATTAAAACAATAATAATTTAAAATGGATTAGAATACCTCGCTACTAAATTTATACAATTCTATAAACCTAAGGAAATTTCATAGCCTTGTACTATTAGGGAAACCCCTAATAAAATGGATTTACTTAAAGAATGAATCGATTTATTATAGAAAGAGTCTGAAGCATGATTTCATGCTCGAGTCTCCCATAATATTTATAGGCAAATGCTTACACTATTAAAGTGTATCTTATAAATAGATGTCCATCCTCTTATAATCAATTTAAATCCCTAAATTAACTTTAGAATATAAAATTATCCTCTTATAATCACTTAAAATATTTGGCTTCACTTTATATACCCCTATGAAGACTGCTAATCTAGAACCTATAGCTCCTAAGTGTATTTTTGTGGGATATCCTCATGGTATTAAAAGTTATAAATTGTGGATTGATAAAACTGATTACCAAAATTTTATAATTAGTTGATATGTGGTGTTTTATTAGTCTTGTTCTCATAGATATAAATTTTTCACACCTCACAGTGATGAAATAACCATTGATGGGGCTATTGTAATGGAGTCCACCAGCCAATTTGATGTTACTGTACAACCTTCTCCACCTGATCCTCAACTTGTGACCTGAGATGATTCAAACTCTAGTTCTGATTCATATTCAGACACCAAACATCCTACCAATAATACTTATTATCAATTGACCCATGATATAGGGGTTCCATAGACCTCCTTCTTGGTTTATCCAATATGATATGGATTATTATGGCTTTTATGTTTCCTAGGATCATGTCGATGAGGATCCTCAGACTTATAGACAAGCCCTTAATGGAAAAATTTAAAATAGTGGATATTTTACATGGATAAATAAATGAATCCATTAAATAAAAATCACACTTATTCTATCAAAGATAAAAAATCTAATTCCAAATAAATTGGTGGTAAATTCATTTAAAAATGAAAGTAGGATAACACTACTAAAAATAAAATTAAGTTTAAAATCTAGACTATTCCCCAAGTGATTCCTTCAAAGAGAAGGAATAGAATATTTGGAAATTTTATCTCTAGTTATTAATCACTATATAATAAGGTTGTTTCTTTATTTTATTTCTTATAATGAACATTACATTGGAAAAATTGATGTGAAAACTACCTTCCTTCATGGTGACCTTAATTTGAAACTTTACATTAATCTTCCCGAGTATTATTCTAAGGAAGTCAAATATAAAAAAGTTTTCCTTTTAAATAAATAATTGTATAGTTTAAAACAATACTTATGGAAATGGTATAGAAAGTATGATTATTTTATGATTAATAACCATTTTTTGGGAGTCAATATAATGCTTGTGTTTATTTAAGTTAATTAAAAATTTAATTATTTTTCATATTTTATATGTTCATGACAGGATTATAATTTTTAATAACATGAATATTTTTACTACTATTAAAAACCAATTAAAAGGTGATTTTGAGATAAAGGAATTAGGGGCAGCTATATAGATTCTTTATGTTGAAATAATTAGGGATAAACCGAATAGACTACTATATATTTCAAAATATGAATATATTTTGAAAATTATTAAAAGGAACCTGATTGATTCTCTCAAAACAGTTAGCATTCCTTTTGGATATCATTTTAAGCTTTAATTAACTCAATCACACACTGATATTACTGATTCTAATTTTATGTTAAAAATTCTCCATGCCAACATAGTTGGCAGTTTCATGTACTCAATGATTTTTATTAGGCTTGTTGTACATTTTACAATATACACCCTTAGAATATTTATGGCCAATCCAGGGAAGCTACATTGTCATTCCCTGAAGTAGCTACAATGACATCTGTGATGTACATCTGATTTATCTTTTTTCTATGGTAAATATGTTGATGTTGATGAAATAATTATTGGATATGCAGATGATGGCTATGAAAGAAATATTAACACTATAAAGTCATTAACTAGGTATACTTTCACTACCTTTTGAGGCACTATTTCCTATAATTTAAATATATAGTATGTGTTATCTAGCTATTCAACACACCTGATAGGTATTTATTTTTAGATTCATCATTTGATAGTTTTTATACTAAGTCCTTTTTAAAGTCACTACATAAAAACTTAGAAAAAATGAGGAAGATTCTAGGATTTGGTGTAAATACATCCCAATGAAATTCATCTTTTTGGTTTGCATCTTGAGGAATCAAGATTTACCTATGGATTATAATATTCAAAAGAAGGGGATCCATCTGGCTTTGTGTTGTCAGTTTTATACTTCTCCCAGCCCAGAAATGGTTTATCATCTCTTTTAAGAAGTGAATGGGTTGTTTTTTTCTGAAGTTTTATCTGTTAGTTCATGGGTATTACTCCTAAAGGGCATTTCATTTAGTTTTTTTATCATTTCTAGATTTAGGGTACTAATCAGGTTCACTCAAAAATTAATATTCATGTAATTTTTTTCACAGTGGTGTGATGGATTATATGGGATACTGGAAAATCCACTAGGAATAAGAAAAGGCACTCTCTTTTAGGTATAAAGGTATGAATTTATTATTTAGTGGAAAACATTAGATCTCTATTTTCTATAGGCTATTTATTGGTTTCCTTATAGGTAGATTACTGAGGACTTATTTTCCTTTATTGGGAAAAGTAGCTCGATTAGAGGAAGATGGGTTAGATGGTCAATGCCAATCTCAGTTTTGAAACTGAATGTGGACGGTTCATGTGAACATGGGATTATGCATGGGGTAAGTATAGTTCATGATAATAGGGGATCTGTGCTTCTCAGTTTCAGTATTCTTTATGGACTAGGTAATTCCATTAGGGTGGAGGTGAAGTATTTGCACATTGGTCTTTTACTTTGAGATCTTTATAACCTTAATATTTCTATAGAAAAATTCGACTCCTTTATTTTGGTTGGATTTCTCTACAAAAAATATTCTAGTCCTTGGGACCTTTCCTGTATTATCAGGGATTGTAGAATGATCTTGAATCAAGTTATTGAGGTCAGACACATGTTGAGGGAAGGTAACTTTCTTGCAGATGCCTTGGACAATCATGTGAGACCTAGAATGATCATTAATATTTTCCATTGTATCAACTCTACCACCCAAGACTGTAAGAACATTGTTCTTGGTTACACCCTCAACCTACACTATTTTCAAACCCCTGAATTCACTTTTTTCTATTTTAAATTTATAATAAAAAGTTATGTTTAATTCAATTTTTTTCCCTTTCAACCATAGAATCAAAATACATAACATTAAAAGATACTGTTAAAGAATCCTTATAGATCAAGGGTTTTCCTACTAAACTCAAACTTTAAGATTCTACTATTATTGTGTATATTGATAGTCAATATTCTCTATATTTATCCAAAAATATAGTATTCCATGGTAAATCCAAACACATAGATATAATATTAGATTAGATTAAATATTTTATTTAATTTTGGAACCGTATGAGTCAATAAGATACATACAAATGATAATTCGACCAATATTTCGATGAATTTTATGGTATTATATAAATTCAATTTTTTAGATAGATTAAATTTGGTTCCCATTCAATAACCATAGGTGAAATAATATCACCAATTTTAATTGAAAATGGTGGATATTTAGGAATTAAGGTGTTTCATATTGTTTTCATATTGAAATTACATAATATATTATACTACCATTTAATTTTGTTTATGAAATTCATGAAAAATTAGTTTTTATTTTATTTTTTTAATTTAATTTTATTATTTTTTTCTCAAATTCAATATACTATATATGGTTATGCATTGGGACACTATTCCATATGTGGGATTCCTACTTGGGCCTATTCACGCATTGATTACCTATCTTGTGTTTACTTTTGCTTTTCCACCATCTAAATTTTCTATATCCTTTTACCTAACCATCAATTTTATTGCTGAACATCAGATCCTTACCACCCACCTGACCACTCTTACTTGAGTGTTTCATTTCATTTTAGTTTAGTGGCATGTACATAGTGAATTCTAGTTGTCTGTCTTGTTTTTTAAAATGAAAGTGGTTTTAGGGGAATTGATCACCCCTACGCCTCATCCCTTCAGCTCATTCAAACATCCCTTACTACTAAGTTTGGATCCTGCTCTGTTTCTAGAAAATCCTAGATACTAAAGTGTTCATCTTCCTCATATATTGGACTTCTATCACCTTCAATCATATGTGTACACTACTGATGCGAAATTCATTGTGGAGTTCTCGACAATGTCCTTCCTAATAAATATATATTTCCAAGTTTCATATATGAGGGACTCTTATCCAAACAAGTTGAGAACTTCCTATGGTGAGTTTCGATGAAGTAGTAGTAGCTTCATGATAGCAGTAATAAGAGAATAGAACCGTCTGACCTTTTCTATATAGTGTTGTAAGTTTTTATTTATTATTTTTTAGTTCATAGAATTCATTTTCTAAATATCTAGTTGTTTTTTTCTTTCTTAAATATATTCTCTATAAATCTATTGTTCTTTGAAAATTAATAAAACTCATGACTGTGTGGCTGGTTCTCTTGTTGTGCACGTAGGCCCAAAAAAAACTAAATATCGTTAAATCCTGGTGTCCCTTTTGATGATTTATTATTTTCATGCATCTTTAATGGTTTTGTTTCTACAGTATTTGAATACTATAAATAAAAGACCCAATTGGTCCTTTTTTAGTATGTGCCAACTATACCATTTCTATTCACCTTCACCCTAAAAATGTGGTATCAGAGCCTCATTGGGATCTCTTTTTTTTGAATTTGTTTCTTATTTCAATTTAGTTTATGCATTAATTATGTACTACAATCTCATCTTGATTCACATATCCCCTTTTCTATTTATAATTGAAGTTGTAACCTCAATAATTATTTTAAATTATGAAACCTAATTGGATAATCATGTATACCCCTTGATATTGGCTAGTTCTTGGGGGAGTATGACTATCCTTTTCCTCAAAAACTTAGTATATAATATTTTAGGTAAACATGTAAACAACTAGGTTTGAAATAAAAAAAGTTTATGGTGACATTGAGTTAAATATGTTAAAAATTAATATGCGATCCATTCTAGTTTAACAAGGACTAATTGATGCCCTCTTTGGGCCTAAGAAACCTATTGTTACTGTTTCTGAAGATGCATAGTCCTTTACTATTTATCAATATGCATCCCCTGGTGTTTTTATAAAGGCACACAATTTTCTAGATATTTCTTCAGGTGATAAATTCCTTAGGGAAGTTTGTTTTGAAACTAATACTATTGGTATATAGGTTAAATTTTAGATATTATATAAGACAACATCACTTGTTGGTAGGATTTATATAAAACACCACATGTTTAAATTTAAAATGTGACCTGGTATTTCAATCAAAGATGACTTAGACTAATTTAATAAAGTCATGTTATATCCAGTCAATATAAATGTGACTATTGATGATGAATATCAAAAAATAACTCTTTTAATTTCTTTTTAACAATGCCTACAACACTTTATTAGAAATAATATGTATGTCCATGAATCTATAACCCTAGAAGAGGTTAAGAATTCCCTATTCTCTAAGGAAAATAAATCCAAAACCCTGAGTTAAAGGGCAGGAAGAGAGCCTCTTAACAAGAGGTAGACCACAATCTAGGGGTAGAAATAAATGGTATAATAAGGATAAAGGTAAGAGTAATAAGAAACCCAAGTCTTGATATAAGACTAGGGAAACATTTTTTTCTTCCACTATGGTAAACTCGAACACACTAAACCCAAGTGTAAAAAGATTAAAAAATCCCTAGAGAATAATCAACATACTAACCAGACCCTTTTAGTGGAATCATGTTATGAATCTATTAAATTGTTAACTATTTATAGCCATGCACTCACCCATGAGTGGTTATTAGATTTGGGTTGCTCATTCTAGATGTTTCCTTTTTGGGATTCTTTCCTTGATCTGGTAGAAAGAGTAAAATGAGATGTTCTTTTAGGGAATAATAGGAGGTGTTAAGTGAAAATAATAGGTTCAATTTTTATAGAACTATATGAACACTCTATCACTACTTTTCTAGATTCTAATTGGGTTTCGGACCACTATAGAAACTTGATATCATTAGGAATTATAGACCAAAAGGTATTCACTTTTAGGTCTGAATTAGGTTGTCTAAAATATTGAAAGAATCTATAATTATCATAAAGGGTTCCCTTATTAATGGGATGTATTTTTTGAATGGAAATACTCATTCCAGATAGTTAGGTAATGTTTATACAAGAAACATTAATAACACATTGTTATGGAATAAGATATTGGGGGAAGTATGATCCAAGGGTCTAGAGGAACTTAATAAAAAAGGACTGGTGAATGAAATTAAACCTAGTAAACTTCCCTTCTGTAAATATTTTGTAATGGGTAAATATAAGAGAGTCAGTTTCAATAGGTTAATTTTTAAAGCTGGTTTCCATTTAGAATACATACATTCTTGTTTATAGGGAATAATTAGAATCACCTCTCATAGTGTAGGATCCTATTTTGTTACCTTTATTGATGAATTCTATAGAATGTTTTGGATTTACAATCTAAAGAAAAAATTTGATTTTTTTTAAAATTTGAAAACATGGAAAATCCTTATAGAAAATCAGATTGGAAATAAAATTAAAATAATGAGAGCTAACAACAACTTAGAATACCTATCTACTAAATTTATGCAATTCTATCAATTTGAGGGAATTTTAAGGAACTAGATTATTATGGAAACCGCCCAAAAAAAGGACTTACTAAAATAATTAATTGAACTATTCTAGAAATAGTTTGGAGTATGATTTAATGATAAAGTCTCCCTAAATATGTATGAGTAGAGGATGAAACTATGGCAGTGTATCTTATAAATAGATTTACATCCTCTAATAATCAATTTAAATCCCCAAAAGAACATTGGAATAACAAACCACCCTCTTATAATCACTTAAATATCTTCAGCTATATTGTATATAACCATGTGAAGAATAATAATCATGAACCTAGAGCTCTTAATTATATTTTTTTGGGATATCCTGAGGGTGTTAAAGGTTATAAATTATGGGTTGATAAACCTAGTTACCAGAGGTGTTTCATTATTAGAGATGTGGTGTTTTATGAGCCATGCTCTTATAAATATAAATCTATCACACCTAACAATACTGAAAGTGAAATTTATGGGGATATTGAAACTGAGTCTGCTAGCTAGTTTGAAGCTGTTGTAAAACCTCCTCCATGTGATCCTTAGTTTGTGTCCTGATCTGATTTAAACTCCAGTTATGATTCAGATTAAAATACTAAATCTCCTTCCAATAATACTAATTACCAGTTCACCCATGATAGAGTTTGGGGGGGTCCCTAAACCTCCTTAATTTATTCAATAAGATATGGATTCTTATACCTTTCATGTTTTCCAGGATATTGTTGATAATGATCCTCAGACTTATAAGAAATCCCTTAATGATCAGGGATTGAAAATAGTGAATCTTTTCCATGGATGAAGAAATTATCTCCTTAAATAAAAATAACAATTGGTATATCATATATTAACCACCCAATTCTAAATTAATTGGTTGTAAGTGCATTTAAAAAGGAAAGTAGGATAACACCAATGAAAATAAAATTAATTTTAAAGCTTCACTAGTTTCCAAGGGATTCCTTCTAAGAGAAGTAATAAACTATTATGAAATTTTATCACCAGTTTTTATGCACTCTACAAAGAGGTTGATGCTTATTTTTTCTTCTTATAATGACCTTCACATTGAAAAAATTTATTTGAAAATGAACCTCCTTCATCATGACCTTGATTAGAAACTTTACAGGATTTGTCTTGATGATTATTTTAAGGAATTAAAATCAAACCATGTTTTCCTTTATAATAATTAATTTTATGGTTTAAAACAATCCTCAAGGAAATGGTAAAGATATTTTGATTCTTTTATGCCCAATAACCATTTTTTATGAGTCGATATAATGCTTATGTTTATTTTAAGTCAATTAAAAATAACATACTTTATCTTCTATTATATATTGATGACATGACTATAATTTTCAATAACATGAAGCTCATCACTACTGATAAATATCAATTAAAATTTTATTTTTAGATGAAGGAATTATGGGTATTTAAGTAGATTATTATTTTATAAACCATTAGGGATAGACCTAATAAAATACTATATCTTTTACAACTCGAATGTGTTCAAAAAATTGTTAAAAGGTACCTTTTTGAATCTCTAAAAAATGTTAGCATACCTTTCAGAAAAAAATTTAAGCTTTTATTAATTCAAGAACCTAATTATGCTACTAATATTGATTTTATTTCTAAATCTCCCTATAAAAACATATTTTCCAGTTCCATGTACCATATGATTTTCACTAGTCCTAATGAAGTTTTTACAATCTTCACCCTTAGTAAATTTATGTCCAATCTCGGGAATCCATAGTGGAATTCCCTGAAGTGGATACTATGATATTTTTTATGAACTCCGAATTTATCCTTTTGTTATGGAAAAAGGTTCATGCTGTTGAAATTATTGTTAGATATGTTCATATTGACTATGTAGGAAATAATTACACTATAAATTCATTAACTGGGTATATTTTCACTTATTTTGGAGGACCTATTTCTTGGAAATGTAATATACAATCTATAGTTTCACTTTCAACCATAGAATAATAATAAATAACCTTAACAAAGGATGTTAAAGAATCATTATGGCTTAAGGGTTTTTCTACTAAACTCAAACATTATGATTCTACTATTAATGATTACAGTGATAATCAATCTTCCCTACATTTATCTCAAAATTTAGTATTCCATGGTAAATTCAAACACATAGATATAATATTACATTTTAATAGATATGTTATTGAATAGGGAATTATATGCATCAATGAGATACAAACAGATGGTAACCTGACTAATAGTTTGACTAAAGGTATGGTGTTATATAAATTTAATTTTTTTAGATAGATTTAATTTGGTTCTCATTCAGTAACCTTAATTGAAATAACATCACAAATTTTAATTGAAAATGGTAGAAATTTATGAATTAAGGTGTTTCATACTATTTTGATATTGAAATTTCCTAATGTATTATTCTACCATTTAATTATATTTTCTGCATGCATGAAAAATTAGTTTTGATTTTATTTTATTAATTTTATTTTATTAAAATTCTACTCAAATTTAATATACAAGATATGGTTATGCACTGGACAACCATTCCTTGTGTAGGCCTCCTACTTGGGTCTTTTTTCATGCTGGTTACCTATACCATGTTTCATTTTTCAATACCACCATGAAAATTTATTCTATCCTTTTATATGGTCATCAATTTATTTTCCACCCATGTGATCCTCACTATCCACCTGTTCACTCTCACTCAAGTTTGCAATTTCATTTAGGTTTGGAGGCATGTATTTAGTGTATCATAACACCCCGAGTTTTTATGTATTATTTTTTTCAAAATAAATTAAATTTATTATATATTTTGTGTTACATGAAACATCAAGTTAAGATTACGTTACATACAACTCTGAGTTTGCTTGCATTACACACGACACTAAGTTTTAACAAAACCATGATATATTATTAATATTATTAAAATGTGACCATTATAAAATAGCTATTAAAATTAGTGATAAGATTAGTAATAATTTTTTTAAATATTAATTACCATGGTTTTATATAAAGAAAACATATTGATAAAAAATACTTAATTATTTGACAAAGTCATTATATGTTTCAAAAGTATTATTTTCTCAAAAAAATGTTTTTATTTATTTTTTTAAATAATAATAAAATTATTTTTTAACTATTTTAAAAATTAATTTGATAAAATAAACCTAATTTTGTAATTAATCATGTCAAAATTAGCATAGGGTGAATTTTTTATATTTTTTCAAATTATTAATTTTCTGATGAATAGTGAAAAATACTGAACTTTAATTGAAAAACACCTTTTTATTTAAATTATTTATAATGTTAAAATATATTTAAAATATAATATAAAGTTAAATTAGTTCAATTATAAATATATTTATCCAATATATTCCATTTTAATCAATTCTATATTAAAATTGGATATAAAAACTTTGTAAACTTTTGAACATTTTATCTTTGAAAACCCACTTTCTCATCATGTCTGTGGGATTAATACTAAATTAAAAATTTATAATTCTATGAATAGAATTTAGAAAAATATATTACCTTTTTTGAATCATAATAATTTATATTATCTAATAATATATACTTAATGTTTTACCAAAATTAAAAAAGAAAACTACAAAACAAATTACTGCAGTTAAGGTTGAAATGGGTTCACTGGGGGTTAAACTAAAAAGATAAGTGTTAAAATAAACTAAAAAGTAGTCATAAATATGATTTATAGACATATTTTAACCATATAATGTTTTATTATCTACAATAATCTATTTTTTACCCTTTTTTCATATGAAAAACGTGGGTACACCTTTTTCTTTTCAAAAATTACAAGTGTTCCAATCACCTCACTTATAAAAGGCCTACCATTATCCTCTCTTCTTGATAGATTAAAAAACTTTTTATTAGGAACATACCTACTCAAGTAACTTCCCAAGTTCTCTAATCTCATAATATAAGCCTTATTTTGGTCATAAATCCAACCTATGAAGGCTTTTGGTGCAACCTTAAAGAGGATTCCTGAAGAAGAGGTAATGTTTTTCAAGGAGAATTTTTATTTTATTTCTTCCTCCACCTCCTTAAATTATTATTAAAAACCACATTATATTACATATAATTATATTTTTTATATTAATTTAATGACATAAAAGCATCTCAACATTCATCAAATGGGTAACAAAATCATCATTTGTCTGTATGACGGACTACTGCCTAACAAACCAGTACCATTTGTTTTTCCATTTTCACCTCTCACAGTTGGGCATGATGATAGATATAAATTATATATATATATATATATAATATTTATAACATAATTATATATCTTGAGTAATTAAATCTTATATACCTTTTTAATTCTCATTCCTGATGGGATATGATAACGTGACTCGTGTGTACAGGGAATTACCGCCTCGCAAAGCGTTGTGATTCGTTTTTCACCAACGCTTTACATGGAAGATAATAAGGATATATTTAATGAATATATTAAATATAAATAATATAATTATTATATTAATAAAATTTTATCATCCTTAAAAGATAATATATCATTTTATTTCTTACTTTTTCACTCACTGAGAGATGATAATGTCTTTCATGTACGTGTGGAATACCGCCTTCATGAATGACATGACTCTATATTTTCATCACCACACCACATAGATGATATGAAAGATTATATTTAAATAAATAATATTGTATTTATGATATTATCATAATTATATAAATATAAAATATTAATTACCACCTTTCCATAATGATACTTGAAAAATGGAAGTATTACTCATGCCTACGTACAACCCACCGTCTCTATGATCGTAACATTCTTCATTTCTCAAAACCATCAATCATGATTATTCTTAAAAGTATAATTTGTGTATAAATATTAAAATTATTTCTTTATTATTATTTTTCGATATTATGGAACCATGATTAATGTAAGAGGAACAAAAATTAAAAATCAAAACTTATATGAAAAACAAAGAAATTATTACCCGAAACATGATTTTAACAAGGAATTATTAATAAATAGGTAATAAATGGTCATAAGTAAATAATATATGACATGATATATATATATATTTATGGTTAAATAATATATGTATAATAAACTTATATTTATTATACATGATTTTTGAATATGTACAAAGGAAGTCAATACTTAAGGTCAAGGATTTCTGTTTCACTTTTTACTTCCATGAGACACTTTCCATATTCACCACATATTTATTTTATGTGGCATAAATACTACCCATAAATTGAATTTATGATTATTATCCTAAAAATTATTTCTATTTACATATCCATTTTAGTATCTCTCTTCCAAGATGTTTACGGTTCAAATTTTACCAAAACAGTGATGGATTTTTGTCTCAATTTTCCTTATTTGATACATATGTTATGATATAAACCTATATTATTTTATGAGGTGAATATACATAACCTTTTTAGTAATATCATGAATTTATTTATTTTCATGATATCCTGTATTTCATTTAATTATATTATTTCATTGGGATTATAATTCAATGTTACGAAAGTGGTAATGGTTTTCTGATACAATCTCGACGTTTATTGGAATTATTTATGATTATGCTTCCAATGATGAAATATTATGATCTATATATCAAGAAACTCATGAATGTTATTATCCTATGCTTATGTCATGAGAATACATGTTTTCTATTCACTTTAATCTCTTTATATAACCAATAGTTATACAATTTTTTTAAGAAAAATCATATTTATTTCTCTCCTAGGTCAAAAACATATTTTTCTTATAAAACCATGTTAAAAAAAATCAGAAATGTATTAAAAATATTAAAAGGATTTATTAAATAAAGTATTACCCATTTTAGACTTTTTAAAAATGTTTTAGACCATATGGTATGAGCAATATTTTTATCTATAATGACCAATCAATGTTTTAATGCTTAATTTATAAGTTTCAATGTTTATTTTCAAAGACAATTATTTTAAAAATGTTTTCATTTTTTTCCAAAATAGAATGGTTATCTTCCTCAATAAATTATCCAAGGGATATTTCTTTCAAAATCATTCTCCATATAAGATGACATCCTTTTATGTTAGTTATGCTTTACTAGGGATATGATCCAAGTATACCATTATTATTATTTCGTTGAATGGTTTATGTTTATGATGATAAGATTTGTATGAACCCACATATCTTCCATGGGTTATGCTATGATGAAATGTTTTATAAAACCCATTTATTTTCCTTGGTACTAATATGATGAATGTTCTATGATCTTGTGGCATAAAAAATTTATAGATTATGTGATGGGTGTGACCTATATCTCCCTCCAATGAATTTGGAAGTTATTAATGTTATATGAGCTCAAAGGGTACATGGGAGGTTATCCTAAGCCCGAAAGAGGGTATATAAGATTTCATCCCAATATTGAAGCAGGTAAATGTGTGTTTATCCAAATAATAACATGTTATGAATATATAGGTGGGTATCCTTGACACAATATTTTCTATACTTATGTGTATTCCAAAATTCTATGTCTTACACCAATGTTATGATCTCATGGCTCATGTTCTTTGATTCCCTTATGATTGATGTCTTATTAACTGCCAATATTTATTCCATGACTTGGGATTATGATAATTGATATGTAGGGTATGATTTTAAACTATTATTCTCTTGTTCTCATACCCTTATACTCATGTTATGAGTACTATTTTCCCTTGTTTACTCTTACTGAGCATCTAATCTCACCCTTTATTATGTTTCCTTTCCCATGTTACAAAAAAGGTTTTATAGAGGAGTACTAATGGGGAAGATCTTTATGGGAGACAGTGAATATCATTCATGAATTAATAAGTTCTTATTACAATTTTCCAAAGGCACTAAAATATTATAGTAATCAGGTGTTTGTTTGTGTAATGTAATGAATATACATATAAAAATATGTAATATCAATGTATGAGAAGCCCGAATCTATATATTTGGTGGTAGACGAAAGTTGTAGTTAACATTTGGAAACTAGGATGAGAAAAGTTTAGTGAGATACCTAGGGATATTTCTAAGGTTATTTCTACGGATTTATCTAAGGATAAGTGTAAGGATGATACAAAGGGTTGGAAAATTTATTGGAATTTTGGTAAAGGATATAACAAGTGGATTACAAGAAATTACATCCATATATTGACACTACAAGTGGATTTGGATCTTTTATAAAGATACCTTTGGGAAATAAATCTGAAATGGATACATTTATTTAGACTCGATCGTCACCTGGTGCATGAAAAAGGGCCTTGCTGCACACCTAGTTTGAAACTACCATGGGATATGATTTGTAAATTCAAAAACTCTTTATGATCCATCATGAATGAATTAAATATATGATGAATATAAATTACATTGGATAAACCTAAGGTGTTATATAATAAAAAGAAATTATCACAATTTAAACATCCTATATGGGATTTTTCATGATTATGTGGTTCCTCGCTCTAATTAGTGTTTAACACACTATTATTTTGATTTTAGTCGATGGAAAAAACCTCAGGAAATCATGTTAATATTGAATTACATAGCTAATAAAATTATTTTCCTCTTAAGAAATTGAATTATATAGGAGTTGGAATACAAAATCTCATTTATATTTTTAAAAAAAATTCTCAATTTATGAATCATGATATACTTTCAAATGAGAAATAAAGGTAACAATATTTTGTTTAGTCCTTCATGAGGCAACATCCACCATATTTTGGTGGTTCTTCTATTGCACTATTTACTGAGTAATGAATCACCACCACTAAAAGGATATTTTCAATCCTCCTGTGTACATAGAATGAGAAATTCATTTTGGATATATACCATTTGGAAGGTAAAGTATATCAATGGTAGAATATTATCAAGAATATGAGGAAATAATATAAAAATTACTCCATCAATTGGGATGAGTTAAAGAACTTATTTTTAAATAATCACTTTACTTGTATTCTTAATATGAAGTTGGAGAAGGAGTTCATTGATCTAATTAAAAAGGATTATCAATCCGTTAGTACCTATGAGGAACATTTTATAAGAATTGTGAGGTATACTTCTAGTATTATCATCCAACCTGAAGAAATGGTCGATCGATTAATCAGTGGATTAAAACCAAGTATCTGAAGGGATTTATCCATTAGATACATTAGTAGCTATGAAGATATTTTACGATGTGCTATCAAGGTAGAAATGAAGGTTGAATTTCTGTATCAATAACAAGTTTTTGATAAGAAGAGGGTAATGGAATTCAAAGGAAAATATAAAAACCATAGAGGGATGAAGATGATCATTCCTGTATGCTTAAAGTGTGGTAAGAAACATTGATGGAATTTACCTAAGGGAATTATTAAATGTTTTAAGTGTGGAAGGAATGGTCATAAAGTAATTGAATGATGATCTTATAGGAAGAAGATAGTTATTGATGAAAATAGAGAGAAGCCTCCTCAGAATGCACCACCCACATTCCAGTGTTTCAAGTGAAAGGAGTTCAGGTATTATATGCATCAATTATTCAATCCAAGGGTTAATATTGATTATAATACACAACAAACTCTTAAGTAAAAGGAAAAAGGGAAATCCTATGGACTCATAATGGATTAAGTTAATCATGATAAATAAGGAACACTTATCCTCACCTCCTTATTTGGGAATTTCATGTCTAGTTTTGTACGAATGAGCCCTATGAAAATCTTATTGTTCATACTTTAGAGATATTTCTAGTAATTATCTCCCTTTAAATGAATTATTGAATAATGAAATCATATTGGATATTCAATCAGTACAAGGATGAACCCAAGATTCTAATGAAAATGTTTTTGTATAAGATAAGGTATTTTATAAGGAATAAAGAGTGAATTTAATTTTGGATATTTATATGTATCTATTTAATATTTAATTTATAGTTATGGATACCATAATGGGTTTACAATTTTAAGGTTGATCATAAATTTTAAAGTCATTGACAAACCTTTTGTGGTTTTATGTGAGGGGAGTTTATCAAGATTAAGGATATTTTAAGAGAAATTTATGGAAGTGAAACACTTTGTTTTTTTATATAGTGAAAGAGTTATTTAAGTATTAATTACTTTACACTTTTTGGACATATGATTAAAGGTACTAGTAACATTTAAGGTTTATATTATCTTTTATGATGAGATAATTATGGGTTATAGTTGATCACCTTATAAAGTCATCACATTTCACTATTATCAGAGAAGATTTAACTTTGGATATGTTTTCAATAATATACATTAAAAAAGTGGTAATGTTGAATGGTGAAACACATTCAATTTTATTTTATCGGGATCTAGAGTTTACCTCTATGTTTTGGAGAAGTATTTATAAATATCTTGATATAGAGTTAAGTTTCAGCATGACATATCATCCTCAGATAAATGGTCAGTCGGAGTGAAAAATTAAAACCCAAGAGGATATGTTGAGATATTGTTATTTGTATTTCAAATGTGTTTGGGATCAACAACTTCCTCTATCTTAACTTTCATATGATAATAAATTTCACTTGAGTATTATGTTTGCTACTTATAAAGCCCTTTATGGAAAAAAGTGCAGAACTTCCACATACTGGAATGAAGTCATAGAAATAATGTTATTGGGACTTGAGAATGATGGTGAGATAGTAGAGAAGGTTACATCCATTCAGAAACACATAAGGAAAATATAAATTTGATCAAAATATTATGTAGATAATCATCAACATGATTTAGAATTTAATATTGGTGAGAAGGAATTTTTATGAATTTCTCTTTGGAAGAAAGAAGAGAAAACTAAGCCCTAGGTATATCATTCCCTTAGAATTACTTGTTTATATAATCTGAGTAGATTATTTTTTGGAACATCCACCAAACCTATATTAGGTTCATGATTAGTTCCTTATATCACTATGGAGTAAGTACATACCAAACCCTTCACATGTACTGAACTTAGAGGTCAAACTACTAGAGCAAGATCTTTATTATGAGGAGAATCTAGTAAAAATTATAGATCATACAGGGAAAGTTTTATGAAAAAATACAACTCACCTAGTAAAGGTTTTGTGGTGAAACCACTAGTTTTAGGAAGATACATGAGAATGTTAGTAAATTATGAGGTATAAGTATCCTCATTTGTTTATATTAAAGTAACAAACTTCAAGAAAGAAAATCATTTTAGGGGGGTAGAATGTATCACCATGAGTTTTTATATATTATGTTTTTAAAATAAATTAAATTCACTAGATAGATTGTGTTATAGTCAACACCAAGTTAAGCTGGTGTTATATGAAACACTAGGTTATCTTGGGTTACACAAGACTTTGAGTTTTAACAAAACCACGATATATTATTAATATAATTCAAGCATGACTGTTATAACCTATAATTTAAAATTTTAAATATGAATAATAAAAATTATTTTTAAATATTAATTATAATGGTTTTATATAAAGAAAAAATATTGATAAAAAAGTACTTAATTTTTTTGAAAAAGACTATATGTTTTGAAAATACTATTTTCTCAAAAAAGATATTTTTTATTTATTTTTGTGAACAGTAAAAAAAATATTTTTTAACACTTATAGAAAATTAGTTTGATAAAATAAAATTCAATTTTAAAATATTCATGTCAAAATTAGATTAGTTATAATTTTTTATAATTTTATGAAAAGATTAATTTTATGATGAATAGTAAAAAATACTAAATTTTAATTGAAAACTACCTTTTATTTTAAATTATTTATAAAGTTAAATTATATTTTATAAATATTTTAAATTAAAATTAATTCAATTATATATCTATTAATACAATTTATTTCATTGGAACCAATTCAATATTGAAATTGGATATAAAAACTTTGTAATCTTTTGAACATTTTCTCTTTAAAAACTCAATTTCTCATCATATATGTGGGATTAATTTTAAATTAAATTATTTCAATTCTATGAATTGAATTTGGAAAAATTTATTCAATATTTTTAATCAAAATAATTTATTTTATATAATAATTTCAACTTAATTTTTTTACCAAAATGAATATTCAAAATAAGAAAAATTAATTATGGCAGTTATGGTAAAAATGGGTTTATTAGGGGTTTAAACTAAAAATGTAAGGGTTAAAATGACCTCAAAACACGTATAATGTTTATTTTAATGATATTTTTATACCCTATAATATATAATTATAGATAATACCCCATTTTGGACACTTTTGTAAAGTTAAAAATGTGGGCACACCTTTTTCTTTTTAGAAATTACAAGTGTGCCACTCACCTCACTTATAAAAGTCCACCCCTTCCATTTATTTTTCACACCTTAAAACCATTTTTTCTGAGAAAATATAAAAAAACCCTTCCTAAATTCCTTCATCTCATCACATAATCCTTATTTTTTTGCATAAAGCTATCCTAGGATGTCTTTTGGTGAAAACCTAAGAAGGATACCTGAAGAAGAGGTAGCATTCTTCAACGATTATTTTTATTATATTTCTTCCTCCACTTCATTCAATACTTATTAAAACATGATGATATAATAACATCGGTATATTAAATAAAATAATTTTTTTTTTAAAATTTCATGACCTAAAATCATCTCCAATTTCATCAAATGGGATATGAAATCATCATTCGTGTGTATGGAAGACTACAACCTCATGAACAAATGTCATTCGTTTTTCCATTACCAACTCTCACGGTTGGGTATGATAAGGGATTTAAATCATATATATGATATTTATAATGTAATTATACCTTTTTATTCATTATATTATATATATATATATATATATTACTTTTCATTCCATAGTGGATAAGATAACGTCGCTCGTGCGTACGACAGACTACCGCACCTCGCGAAGTGATATGATTCTTTTTTCACTAACACTTTACATGGAAGATAAAACGGATAAATTTATGGAATATATGTGATATAAAAAAAATAATTATGATATTCATGAAATATTTTCATTCTGAAAATATAAGATATCATTTTCTTTCTTACATTTTCATTCACTGAAAGATCATAACGTCGTTCATGTATGTGTGGACTATTGCCTTCACAAAGCGATGTTACTCTCTTTTTTCATAACCGCACCACATGGATGATATGTATAAGTATATTTATTGAAATAATATGGTATTTATGATATTATAATCACACTATAAATTAAATATATTACATACCTCCTTTCCATAATGATCATTGAAAAATGGAAATGTTGCTAATGCGTATGTACGACCTACTGTCTCTATGATTGCATAATACTTCATTTTGAAAAACCATACTTCATGAATTTAATTGAAAGTATAATTGATTTATAAATATGATAATTATTTTAGTATTATTATTCTTTATATTATGGAACCATTAACAAAGTAATATCATCGAAAATATAAAAAAAAATAAAACATATATGAAAAAAGCGGTTATTACCCGAAACTTGATTTTAAAAAGGAATTGTTTTTAAATGTGAAGTAAATGGTCATAAGTAAATAAAATATGATATGATATATATAATTATGGTTTTATAATATATTTATAATAAACTTATATTTATTATATAGGATATTTGAGCATGTATGAGGGAAGGAAATACTTCAGGTATGAGATTTTCGTCTCACTTTTTACTATTGTGCGACACATGACATATTCACCATTATTTTATTTTATGTGGTGAGAATACTGAACATGAATTTATTATATGATTATTATATTAATTTTTTTTATTTTAATATCCATGTTAGGACCTATCTTTTAAGAGGTTTACGATTCAAATGTTATGAAGGTGGTAATGGATTTTTGTCTCAATTTGCCTTCTTTGAGACATATGTTATGTTATGAACCTTTATTCTTTTTTGAGGTGAATATACTACCAATTTAACATGTAATATCATAAATTTATTTATTCTCATTACATCCTATTTTTCATTTAATGTTATTCTTTCATGTGGAATACGATTCAATGTTACCAAAGTGGTAATGGTTTTATGATACAATTTCATTGTTTATTAGAATTGTTTATGATTATACTTAAAATGATAAAATATTTTGATATATCTCTCTAGAAACTCATTAATTTTATTCTACTATAGTAATATCCTGAAAATATGTGTTTTCTCTTCATTTTCCACTCTTTATGTACGCAAGAGTTCAAAATAATTTTTTGAAGAAATATCTTATTTATTTCTCTCTTCGGTTGAAAACTCATTTTTCTTACAAATAAAAATTTAAAAAAATGTTTCAACATTAAAAAGGATTTATTAAAGAAGTTTTTACCTATTTTATAATTTTTGAAAAATTATTTAAATATAATCTTCATTTCAGTTTCAAAAACAATGCATGTTTCGCTTTTATCAAATATATAAAATGAATCATTGTTTTAACCCATACGACATGAACAATATTTTACTCCATCATGACCAATCAATGTTATAAAGATTACTTTAGAGGTTTTAATAGTTATTTTAAAAGAAAATTATTTTTAATATGTTTTATGTTTTAAAAATTATTTTTCAAAGTTGAAATGATATATTTCTCATGAAACGTTCCAAGTGATTTTTTATTTGAAATAATTATCCTTATAAGATGGAATCCTTTGATGTTACTTAGGATTTAATAGAGATACGATTCAAGGATAAATTTTTTATTATTTCTATGAATTTTTTATTTTTATGATGATAATATGTTTATAAAACCCATATCTTTTCCATGGGTTATGTTATGATGAAATATTTTATGAAACCTATTTTTTTCTTGGGTTCTGATTTGATGAATGTTCTATGATCTTGTGACACAAATATTTATATATTATGAGAAGGATGGGACTTATATCTACCTCCAATGCATTAGGTAATTATTAATGTTATATGATCTCAAAGGGTACATGGGAGGTTATCCCAAGCCCAAAAGAGGGTACACGGGTGGCCATCCCTTTCCTAAAGCAGGTACACAAGTGTTTAGACCAATCCTAAAATGTTATAAATGTCTTCATGGATAGAGATGACATAATATTTTTATGATTATGTGTATGAAAAAAGTCTATGTATTATACCAATGTTATGCTCTCATGGATCATGTTCTTTGATTACCTTATGATTCATGTCTTATGAACTGCCAATCTTTGTTCTGTGGCTTAAGATTATAATCTTTGATATATAAGGTATGGTTTTCATATGTTATGATCATGTTATAATACCCTTATTATAATGTTATGATTACAAATATCCCTTGTATACCTTTATTTAAAATATGATATCACCCTTTCTTATGTTTCCTTTTCCTCGGTTATGAATAAAGGTTTTATGTTTGATTACTAAAGGGGAAGATATTTATGAGAGACATTGAATATATTTCATGAATTGATAAGGTTGGGTTATAAGTTTAAAAATTCACTATACTATTATAGTCTTTAGGCATGTGTTTGTTTAATGTAATGAATATTCATCTAAAAATATATAATATTCATGTGTGAGATTCTTTGGTCATTATTCATAGTCTAGTTGGTTGTCTTATTTTGAGATGTAGGTAGTGTCAGGGGAATTGATCACACCTACAACCCATCCCTTCCACTCATTTTTATATCCCTAAATTCTAATTTGGGATCCCACTCTAGTTCTATAAAACCCCAAATACTAGAGTGTTCATCTTCCTCATATATCAAACTTCTAGAGCCTTCCTTCCACCATGTACTCCACTAGTGTATAGTTCATGGTGAAGTTTTGATAGAGTCATTCCTAGAAAATAAGTGTGTACAAGATATAGATATGAATAAATATGATCGTAACTAGTCATGAACTTTCTCCTATGAGTTCTAACATATCAATAACTACATAATGGAAGCAGTAATAGAATAGGACTTTTGGACCCCTTTCACCAGGTGTTGTATGTTTGTTATTCATTATTTTTTCTTTCTTTAATAGATTTAAATTTTCAAATCTTTTATTGATGTTGATTTATTACATAAATAGGTTCTTTGTAAATATCTTATTATTTGAGCATTCATAAAACATGTGAATATTTTGGTTTTTTTCTTTTCATTCATGTAGCCCCCATTTGGATCGAAGCACGTTAAATCCTTGATTCCATTTTATTATTTTTCAAATTTTATTACATATTGAATGGTTCATTTCTATTGAATTCAAATAATGTGAAAAAAGACATAATCGGTACTTTTCAGGTTCATGTTGACTGTACCGTATCTATGCACCTTTCTCCTAACATCCCTATAGATAGAGAGAGAAAAAACTTATGAAAAAAAGGGGATAAAAAAGTGTGGAAAATGATAAAGCACCCCCACTAAAACCTTAGCTAGGGAGGAAACATGTGCCTCTAGTTAATGGATAAATCATGAGAAATATATATAACTAAATGAATTTACACTTGATATATATGATATTCATTAAAAAATTCAATACAAAATAATTTGAAAAATTATATATAATTAAAAATCATATTTAATAAATAAATATCACTAATAGATAAATAAGATTTTTTAGAGGGTGCATTCGGGTGACAACCATTGGGTAGTCAATATTTACCCTATTAGTGACTGCCAAATGGTGGTTTCTAGGCTTTCCACCTCCCCATATAAATTTCCCCCTTAACTTGTTGACCCCCACCTCCTCCCCTATCTCCCCACTCCCCACCCCATCCACCCCCTCCCTCATCGAGTCCACTCCGCTCTCCCACCTCCATGCTGCACTACCTGCCATTCAGCCAATATCGAGCCCCCATCTTTCCCCTTCACCTCCAAGTCATTGATCCCACCTCCTCTCTCATCCATCTAGCACCCATCCTCTCACCATCTTCAATCTAACCTAGCCCCCACCATAGATCCCCTATCCTACCCTTAATCTCCCCACCATTAATCCCCTATATTGGCCCCATCTTTTCCCCACCGTCGATCCCCTTTCCCACCCCTCCTTTCACCACCATCGATCCCCCCCGACATCGAGACCACTATCTTTCTCCACACTATTGAGACCCCATATTTCCCATACTCTCCCTCATCATTGATCCCTAATCCTACCCGCTCCCACCATAGAACCCTCTACAAGCCACCCTCCATCGATCCCCCTAGCTTCTTCCCCCATCCACATATCCTCCCATATGAGGTGCAACTGGTTCTACATACTTCCCTACACCCCATTACTATTATGTACAATGAACCCCTTCCCCTCTATTACTCTTCTACACAATGAAACTCTACCCCTCTTCTCATAAACCACTCCCCCTCAACAAATGTGACCCCTTTTCCAGGCATGTTTTTCACATCTCTTGTAATAAAATTATGATTTATCATTATTGTCCTTGGTTGTGTTTCCATATAGTATTTATTCCACATTTAATAACATCTCATACTGGCTTGGCATCACTGAGTATTTTTTTCCTCATAACATTCAAAACTTTACCTATCCTATGTCTTCATTGGTTCATAAGTTTTATTGATATTAGTTTCTTTAGAATATAAATAAGATATTAGTGTTCAATATTATTTTTCATTGGATTCAATTTATGTTACATAGATTTTATTTCTAATAGGATTTTATGATTGAAAATTTCCAATTATTTTTACATATTTTTTCCAATTTGAATTATGTCCCATTTTATTTTTAAAATAAGTATGATATAATTGAACTATCTCTTAAAGTGATAAGTTTTAATAATGGTAGAACATTTATAACTTTGTGAGCTTCATAAACTTTCTTAATACTTGTCTTCCAAAAACAATTCTTGTCAAACATTAATTTACATAGGAAAATAAGCATAACTATATCAATTATCCTTATTTTACTTACAAAAGTATCAATTTAATTTATTTATAACACAATAATATTAAATTTTATGTGAAATTGATCTATTATTACATTTTTCATTTTATAAAAGTACTAGTTTATCATATTTGTGAAAATAGAATCTATCACTTTATTTTTTTAATTATAAACTCACATTGTGTATGCATAGCTATGAAAAATTTTATAAAAAAAATATAATTTTTAATTTTAGGTGATTTTTAATCATATATGGTTATATATAATTTTATGATAATTTTATTATTAAAACTTATTATTAAATTACTATTTTATGTTCTGATTGATTTAAATAGAGTGGAACTTATTTATAATTTTTTTAAAAAATAATGGTTTACAAAAGTTTAATATTTTATCATTTTTTATTTGAATTATGTAATACATTAATGTTTTTTAAAAGTTACTATATCTAGTTATTATTATGTTTAAAATGTATATGATGTTTTTTTTCATATTAATATGTTTATTATATATATGTAAGAAATTTATAATTTTTGTTATAATATTCTTTATATATTTCAATTATTTGTTTTCTATTAAATAAAGAAATGGATAAGAGTTGGATTGTCATGATTGATTGGTTTTTTACTAAATATTATGAAGGTATTAATCAATTTATTGATTTCACTAGTGGATTTCAATGCAATTTTATTACTTGTTCTTGTAGAAAATATAAAAATAGATATATCTTCAAACAAGATTCCACTTGAGAACATCTATTTATGAAAGGGTTTTTGAAAGACTATAAGACATGGACACATCATGGTGAATATTATATTCCATTTCACTAATCAGAAAACATTTATATGGATGTTGATATAATAATAGTTAATCTGATGAACATAATTCTCAATGATATGATGCATCGGTTTCAATATGAAGATAATAGTGTTATAAATTATGTTATTGGATGGAGTAATATCTATTCTTATATAGATATAGAGTAATTGAAATTATTTGAAATTATTGGTGATTCATGTACTATATTATATCTTGGATTCACTAAATTTAGTAAATTGACATTCATTGTTGAATTGATACACTAGAAGGCCTTGAATCAGTGGATAGACAAATCCTTTGACATGTTTTTGGTAATGTTGAAGAAGTTACTCCATACTAGAGAGAAGATTATAGAGTCATACTATTAAGCTCATAAGTTTTATGAAGACCTTTTTTTCACATATGAGACCATTGATTCATGCTACAATAATTTTATGTTGTTTATAAAAGAGAATGTGGAACTCAATACTTGTACTGTTTGCTACACATCTAGGCAGAGGGACAATGAGATTAATTAAGGTAGTTAGATTCTTCCCAGAAGGGTTTTGAATCAATGGAAACAAGTTTCTGCTAAGTAGATGAATTATTTCCTACTAAAACTGTGGTTGAAGATATTTTTCATGTCTACTAAAATGTCTAAATTGATGAATTTTAATTCACAGGGAAACAAAGAAGTTGATAAATTAACTCACCCAATAGATTATTTGGTATGGTAGGAGTCTGATTAATGTCACAAATATTTTTCCCAGGATGGTCATAATGTTTTTATGGGTTTGACATCATATGGATTTTACCTAATCAGGTCCATAGTTGGTGAAAATCATAGTACGTGGCTAGTGGTGTTGGTTCCATAAAACATTCCCTCATGGGTATGTATGGGAAAACCATTTTTTTACTTTTTAATCTAATTAATGGACCAAGAGGACATGTTTATAAAATTGATGTTTATATACAAACATTCATTGATGATCATAAAGAATTTTAGGCAGGTGGTGTAATGACTTTTGAATCCGTATCTAATTAAATTTTAGACTTTTTTCCATTTTTATGGAAAATTAATGACTTCCTAGTGTATGATAACTTATTAGGTTGGAGTAAAAAAGAATAATTCACTTAACCTTGTTGTAATAAAAGTAAGAAATATATATGGATTAATCACTATATAAAGTGGTCATACCTTGGTCACAAACACTTTCTTCCTCCACTACATATGTTCATAAAAGACAGTGTTCCATTTTATGGGAATAGAGAACATGTACCAACACTAAATATAATGTCTAGGGTTCAAATACTTGCACAAATTGACCAAGAAAACACTCACACAATAAATGGTTTTTAGGATTTATTAGCTCTTTAATTGCTTTCCATTCCTATTGTAAATAGATAGTGTGGTCAAAATCAGAAGAATAATAGTATTTTATTTGAATTTTCTTATTATATAGATAATATTTTAAGATAGAATTTGGATATGATTTATATTGAAAAAAATGTGTGCTATAATATATTGTGCACTAGTTTAGGAATCAAGGGTCAATCAATGGACAGTGCTGAAGATCCTTGTGATTTGAAATAAATGGTATTTATAAAACCTTTAATTTAATTTTTGGGTGAGGGTAATAGGAACACATGCTTGATTTAAGGTAAACAATGAGTAAAAAAGGGAAGAAAATATTTCTATTAATTTGGAAGACTATCCAGGTTCCTAATGGTAATTTCTCTAATATTTAAAAGTGTGTCAATGTGACGAGCATGAAATTATAGGGGGTTTGAATCTATTATAATCATACCCTTCTTCAGTAGTTAATCCCTATTGTAATTAATGACTCATTTCCTACCCATTTTATTAAGTCATTGGTTGAAGTTTATAATTTTTTATACATCTCTATTCATGTAACCACCACATGTGTAATTTTAAAAAACCATAAGACAAGATTGTGCTTGCACTATATCACTTAGAGAAAATATTTATTCCATATTTTTTGTTTTTATGGTCCACTTAACCATGAATTTAATCATTGAAGTCATTTCTGGTGGTCCTGTGCAATTTAGGTTGATGTACCCACCAAAGAAATACTTAAATACATTGAAATGATATGTGTGCAACATAGCTCATCCAAAATATTAAATTTCTAGGGTATATTTGATGTATTAGGGAACTAATTTCTATGCTTAAAAAATTATTGAGTTTGAAACAAAGTCAGATAAACCCTCCAAGATTGAAAAGGGTCTAATTGGAGAAGGGATCATGTTTGATATTCACAATGATGAGTTGGTTCAAGCTCATCAATATGTGTTGTTCAACACTCCATCAGTTATTACATTTATGAAGTAAGTTGAATACTTGATCTATTATAACTTGTGTGTCTATATGTATTTTATTACTTACATTTTATTTTTTTGTAATTTAGGATGCATATCGCTGAGTTGAAATGGGAAGGGCCCCATGAAACTAACCATAAAATCAAAAAACTTCATTTTAATACATTTCATGAGTGGTTCAAGAATAATGTATGTTAATATAATTGATTTAATATTTTTATAATGTAAATAAGGTGTATTTTCACAACCCTTTATCCATTTAATTATGTAAAATTTATAAATTCACAAGATACATGAATCAAGTTCTCATACAGTGAGTGGAGAACTCAACAAACTATCTAATGTCCCATTTTTTATAGCTCACCGCTATAAGTATACGAATTCTAATGAATTTTGATTCCATATTATTGATGTTGACATGAACCTAGAAATGTAAAATAGTGGTGTATGTTGTTTATATGTTGATGAAGATTATTATTATGGATTTTTGAGGGATATTATCGATGTTATTTATTATCATGGAGTAAATCATATGTTGTTGATGTGTGATTTTGTGGATTTGATTCGTGAAATGAAAGCTGACCATTTACAATTTACAATGGTAAAATTTAACATTATTCCATATAAATATGACTGAGTAAGCAATGATACCTTCTTACTGACATTATAGTAAAAATAGGTTTACTTTGTTGGTATTGATTATAATTTGAATGTTGTGGTGGAAATTTCTAGAATATGGGTTTTTATGATTGATTGAGAGGAACCCAATTTTGTTACCTTTCCTAATAAAACATTTAACCAAACCATTTTAGTTGTACAAGAATAGTATATAAAGTGGTCCAGATAGATAGTTGAAAGAGATATGATAAAATTTTATGATTAGTGAATGATTTATTATAATTTTTTTCTAGTTAATGTTTGAAAACACATTTATGAATTATATGTATAAAAATTACTTTATTTAACTGTATTTTCTTATAAATATAGGTATTTCATAGGGCAATTAGAGTGGTTCATCTGATATTGTTATTTTTTTAAAATTAATTTATTATAATTTTCTGTATGTATATTCCCCCATATATTTATAATTTTTAATTAAAAATTTGGTTATTAGTAACTAAATTATTAATTTTTGTTTAGTAGAATCTGGTGTGTCTTCTAGTAGACGCAAGGGTCCTAGTATATGGGTTTGATCCTGGGACTCTGGATCCTAGTTGGATGTGTTATTTGATGACACATTTCATCTAGTTGGAGAGGGTACAAGTGTATTTATTTTCCATTTTGAAAATATGATATGAGAACTACATAGATTCCCTCTTATGACTCATTATTAGACTCCATTATACGAGGAAATGACTTAAAAATTATGGGGTAGGTTTAGGTAAATTAATTGTTTAATTTTCAATGACATTCTTTTTTATTATCACTACCACTAACTATTTTTTTAATAGGATAATTTGACATATGGTCCAGATGAGTTTTAGATAATACACATTTTAGTATGATGAAATTTATGGAAGGACTAAAAGGGAAGAGTGAATATAGATCATTTTGAACTATTTGTGGGCATACTAGAAATTGTATAATGAATCCCTGCAAGCATTTTTCTAGTGTAGTGGTAGGACTTGGTTGAATTTTGGTCGAGTGAGGTGATGATGGCAAAATTTATTTCTTTTTAATCTATAAATGAATCTAATTTTTCATATGTCTATTAACTAAATATGTTGAATTTAGACCGAGTCTGCTCATCATTCATGTAATCAGGAAATGTAGGCCACACCTTCCAGGCTTGTCACTTAACACGTTTCCCAACTTAGACATGATGTATGTTTAGAATTCATTGACCATTCATATATTAAAAATATTATAGTATAACATGAATATAAATATGTATTTGGTGTAAACATTTATTATAGTTACACCAGTGAGGTGAGACGACCGATTGGATATTGATATGGGTGAGAAATCATTGGGAGGGTGATCTCGATATTGCCGGTGTTATAGTAAGAAAATTATTTAGTAACAAATGTAATTTTATTTAGTAGAAATTACTCACACTTATTCATTAATTCATTATGTATATTAAATAGGATTAGTTTAATGCTAAGTTAGTAGATCCATCGGAGGAGCAACATCATAGTACATTGAATTGAGATGAGATATTTTAGCGTGTCATGGGGAATGACGATTGTGTTTGTTCTTTGACACATGGATCCGATGTCTCATGAAGTTCAATTGTTGGAGCTAAGGAGATGGGTGAATACAGAGATGTAAGGATACACACACCGACTGAGGTAGATGATTCCATGAATAATTTGAAATACGATATGGATAAGAAATTTTAGAAGTTACATGTAGAGTATGAGGATATATTATCATAGATGTCAAAACATATAAATTAAGTGATGATGCAACATCCTGTTGATGTTACACAAGTGGTGACACAGGTAAAATAGGAAATAAACTATAATAATATTGAATTTTATTAATATACTTAAGATATATAATATTTATATACGTTTTAGGCTCCAAACATAACTAGTGTATATTGGAGTGTGTTAATTATTGGTCCAGATGAAGATGCACCTCATGAATGAGGTAATTTAAATTACCTTTTAATATTTAACATTTCATTTCATATGAATAATTAAAATGTTTTTTATAAAATTCTATTAAGAAAGAAAAGATGTATTTACATCATTTTTTCATAGTTAAACCTTAATAGATGATCCTAAATTACCATTAAATGATAAAAAAACAACTGTCGAGTGATTTGTGAAATGCTAAAGAAGACAGAATACTAATCTAAGGTGTCATTTTCTCAAGATGACTAGAAACACACTTTTAGTTTCATAAGACACAAAAACATGTGTGTAATGGTCAAAACCATAGAAAAAAACCTTGGAATGAGGTGAAAACATAATATATCTATATAATTATTATTTATGATGTGTATGAGTAGACGACACATCAATCAAATTTCCAGTCTGGCTAGGATGGAAAAATAAGAATTTTTATGGTTTAACACCCTTTAAAAACATGCACGAGGGGGTCAAAACCAACTGAATGATCATCAAAGTCCATGAAATCATAGAAAAAAACCATAGATTGATTTTTTGAAATGTTCAAGTAGATGGTATTTCAATACGATGTGTCATTTTTTCTAGATTACTAGAAATAAAATTTTACTATCATAAAACACCAAAATGTTCATGTAATGGTCAAAAATAGAAAAAAACCTCATGATGAGGAGAAAAAATAGGAAACCTATATTATTATTATTATTGATGTGTAAACATAGATGATACATTAATCGTATGCGTGGTATACCTGAAATGATTGAATATGTCATTTTTAAAAGTTTGATGCCCTCTAAAAATGTGCATTAGGGGTTAAAAAAGAACTAAGTGACCTATGAATGCCATGAGATCAGATGATAGTAACATTACATTAAATTGGGAGATAGTTAGGTATATAGAACATCAATATAAGGTGTCATTTTCTTGGGATGACCTGACACACATTTAGTTTTTTTTTAAATTCCAAAACATACATTTAAGGGTAAGATCCATAGAAAATGACCTTATAATGGCATGAAATAATTGTAAAACCATATTATTATTTTTTATGCGTATGAGTAGATTAAATATCAAATAGAAGTGAGGTATACCTAGAATGAATAAAAATGTGTTTTTAAAGGGTTTACACCCTTTGAAAATATGTGTTTTGAGGGTCAAAATTGACTAAACAACCTCTGAATATAGTGAAATAAGACAAAAAAATGTGCATTGAATTGTGAGATGGTTGAGTAGAAAAAAATCAATATGATTTTTTTCATAGATGACTTGAAACATAGTTTTTCTATTTCAAAATGCTAAAACATGTTTGTGATGGTAATATCTAGATAAAACAACCTCATAATGATGTGAAATTATAGAAAAACGACATTATTATTATTTTTGAAATATAGGAGAAGATGAAATGTCAATCAGACTTTTTCTATACCAAGAATGATAAAATATGTGGTTTATAAAGGTTTTGAAACTCTTTCAAAATGTGCGTCTGGGGGTTAAAACTGGACAAAAGACATCCAAATTTTATGAAATCAGATGATAAAAACTGTATAGTGAGTGTGAGTTAGTCAAGTAGATTGAATTTCAATATGAGGTGTTGTTTTCCTAGGATAACTCAAAATGATTTTTTTTTATTTTAAAACATCAAAACATGTGTTTAATGGTAAAATATCTATAAAATGACCCCAAATTGATGTGAAATCATGGAAAAAGAGTATTATTATTTTTATTGACATGTATGAGTAGACAATATGTCAATTAGATGTGCGGTATGCTCATAATTACTGAATATGAATTTGTAAAGGTTTGACATCCATTAAAAATGTGCATCAGAGGGTCAAAACCAACTGAACGACCTCTGAATTCTATGAAATTAGAATAAATAAACCATGCAGTGAATTTTGAAATGGTAAAGCAGATAAAATGTCAATATGAGGTTTCATTTACCCAAGATGACCCGAAAGACATTTTTTTTTGTTTTAAAACACCAAAACATGCATTTAATGATCATATCTTTAGAAAATGACTTTAGGATGATGTGAAATTATAGGATAACCATCTTATTATTATTATTATTTGGTGTGTATGATCTATAAAAAATCTATAGGACTTTCAGTCTTCCAAGAATGACTAAATATGCATTTTTAAAGGTTTGATGCACCTAAAAACGTGCGCCCAAGGTCAAAATAGCCTGAAAGACCTTTGAATGTTGTGATATTATATGAAACAACCGTATAGTGATTTTTAATATGGTTGAGTATATTGAACGTAAATATGAAGTGATTTTTTCCCAGGATGACCCGAAACAATTGTTTTAAAATGCCAAAACATGTGTTTAGCATACAGATCCATAGAAAACAACCTAGAAATTACATGAAATTATAGGGAAACCTTGTTATTATTATTTTTATTGTGTAAGAGTACATGACATTTCAATTAGATAGGTAGTCTTTTCAGGACGGCCAAATATGTAGTTTTAATGGTTTCACGCCCTTCAAAAACATGCGTCTGGGGTTCAAAACCAACCAAATGACCTCTAAATTCAATGAAATTTGAAATATAATAATTGTATAGTGAATTATGTAATGGTTTAGTATAAAAAACATCAATTTGAGGTGTCATTATCCTAGGATGACCCACAATACTATTTTTTTGTTTTAAAACTCCAAAATGTTCATTTAATGATAAAATCCATAGAAAACGACATCATAATTCTGTAAAATCATAAGAGAACTATATTATTATTATTATTTATATGCATGAGTAGAAAACACATCATTCATATGTTAATTATTCCAAGAATGACTAAATATATATTTTTAAAGGTATGTCACCCTTTAAAAATGTGTATCTCAAGGTAAAAATTGACTGAATGAATTCCAAATGCTATAAAGGTAGAATTCCAAAACCGTAAAATGAACTATGAGATAGTCAAATAGAGAGAGTGTCAATATGATGTGTAGTTTTCCTAGGATGATCCAAAACATAGTTTTAATGTTTTAAAATTCCAAAACATTCAAGTAATGGTTTGATCTATAGAAAAAGACCTCATAATGATGTGAAATAACAAAAAACCATTTTATTATTATCTTTTACATTTAGTAGTAGATGAATTGTCAATAATACTTGTGGTCTACCTGAAATGATCGAATAAATTATTTTTAATGGTTTGATGCCTTTAAAAAGTGTGTACGGGGGTCCAAAAAAACTAGAAAACCTCCAAATGATATGAAATTAGACAACAACAACAATAAAATTAATTTTGAGATGGTTGTGTAGAAAGATTGTCTATACGAGGTTTCATTTTATCAAGATTACCCAAAACATATTTTTTTTTCAAAATGTCAAAACATGCATTTAACAGTATGATTTATAGAAAATGACCTAGTAATGACATGAAATCTTAGTAAAACTATATTTTTTTTTATGTTTATGAGTTTATGGAACATCAATTAGATGTAAGGTATTCCCAAAAGGATGAATATTAATCTTATAATGGTTTGAAGCCCTTTAAAAACATGCATTTGGGGATCAAAACCAACTTAACGACATCCAAATGTCATGAAATCAAATGAAATGAACTAGACACTAAATTTTTAGATGGTTAAGTGTACATAAAATCAACCAAGGGAATCTCTTTCCCAAAAATGACCTGAAATGACGTTATGTGGTTTTAAAATTCAAAAACATGCATTTCATGGTTAGATTTATAGAAAATGACCTAAGAATGTAATTAAATTATAGGAAAACCTTCTAATTATTATTTTTGAGATGTAAGAGTAGAAACCATATCAATTGAATGTGTAGTCTACCTTGAACCACCAAAATTTCATTTTTAAAGGTTTGATGCCCTTTAAAAACATGTGTTCAAGGAAAAACTAACTAAAAAACATATGAATAACATTATGTTAGATTAAAAAAAATAATACTATGAATTATGAGATATTTGAGTAGTCTAAATTCCAATCCAAGTTTTCATTTTCCTGATATTTCCCAAAACACAGTTTTGTTGTTTTAAAACACCAAAATGTGTGTTTAATGGTCATATCCATATAAAATGATCTCAAAATGATGTTAAATCATAGGAAAACCATGATATTATTATTTTTAACATCTAGGAGTACATGAAACATCAATAAGACTTTTAGTCCGCCCAGAATGATCGAATAAGTGGTTTTAAAGGTTTGAAAACCATTAAAAATGTGCATCCGGGGTCAAAACCAACTGAACGGCCTTTAAATTCCATGAAATTGGAATAAAAAAACCTTCTAGTAAATTTTGACATGTTCAAGTATAATTAACATCAATCTGAGGTTTTAATTTCTGAGGATGATCCAAAATTTTGTTTTATTGTTTTAAAATGCCATAACATGTGTTTAACAGTTAGATTCATTGAAAATGACCATAGAATTATGAAAAATCATAGGAGAACCATATTATTTTTATTTTTGAAATGTATGGGTAGAATATGTGTCAATATTACATGTGGTCTATCTAGAATGATAAAATATATATTTTTAAAGGTTTGATGCTCTTTAAAAACATGCGTCTGGGGGGAAAATCCAAATAAACAACCTCCAAATGGTATGAAATTAGAAAAAAACAACCATAAAATTAATTTTGATATGTTTTAACTAAATGGACATCAATATAAAGTGAATTTCTTCTAGGATGACTTGAAACATAGCTTTGTTATTTTAAAATGACAGAACATGTGTTTAATGGTCAGATCCATAGTGAGAGACAATGAAATGATGTGAAATCATTGGAAAACTATGTTATTATTTTTTTGAAATTTATATGAAGATGACATATCAATCGAACTTGTGTTCTTCATGGAATGAGATAATATACAGTTTTTAAAGTTTTGACACCCTTTAAAAACATTCATTCAGGGATAAAAACCAACTGAAAACCCTCAAATGCTATTAAATCAAAAAAAAGTATAGTTATTTTTTACATGGTTGACTGCATGGAATTTAAATATAAGGCGTTGTTTACCCAAGATGACCCAAAACACACTTTTGTTATTTTAAAATGCCAAAAAATTCCTTTAATAGTCATATCCATAGAAAATGATCATGAAATGACATAAAATCATTGGGAAATCATTTTATAATTATCTATGATATGATCGAGTAGAAAAAATGTCAAATGGATGTGTGGTCTACCCATAATGATCAAATATAAAGTTTTTTAAAGTTTGGCACCATTTAAAAACATTTATCTGGGGGTTAAAACTAATTTAAAAACCTCCAAATTTTGTTAAATTAGATGAAAACAACCATACAATTAATTTTTAGATGTTTGAGTAGTTAGAACATCAATATGATGTGTTATTTTACCGAGATGACTTGAAATATAGTTTTTCAATTTGAAATGCCAAAACGCATGTTTAATGTCCAGATCCATAGAAAATGACTTCTCAATAGTGTGAAATAATATGAAAACTAATTTATTATTATTTTTATGTGTAGTAGAATAAGGAATGTTAATCGGACTTGTAGTTCACTCGAAACAACAAAATATACAGTTTTTAAAGATTTAACGACCTTTAAAAATGTTCATCTAAGGGTCAAAACCAACCAAAAAAACATCTAAATGCCATGAAATCAAGAAAAATTGTCACGACCCATCCTCGGGGCTCGTACCGTGACTACCCCAAGCCCGCATTCCACAGGACAGGGGCTGGGGACTAGCACCAAAGGTGTAAAGCCCGATAAAAGGGAAGTCATTGCCTTTATATAAGTAAACAAACACAACAGAGTACACAAGATGAAGTAACACTAAGTAAAAACCAGGTACAAAAGTAAGTGTTGAAAGTAAATGGGCCAGAATACAAACCCAATTGAAAGTACCGTACAACAGTAAAGAAAGAACAGCTGCAGTGAAGTAAACTAGCAACCACTGAGTCGTCCTCCGGATATCCCACCTGAAGGGTGGGTACAAATGGTCTCCTCAGCTCCTCGGGTCCGGCCGTCCGCTCTGTGTACGTCCTGCCAAGTGGTCCACCTATAGGTACTGTCCCGCTCCACAAGACTCCACCTCGATCAGTGTTGTCTGCCGTATGCATCCAACACAACGTAGTGTGGGCATATCCCGTGCAGGGGTGAGTATACAATACTCAGTAGGGACCCCGAGACCCCTGAAGGTCTCCCAGAATCCACAAAGGATAAACCACAAAGGAAAGATACAACACAAAGTATCAACCAACTCTACTTAGGTATATGGCCATACATATACCTAAGTTATCAATTCTAGTTTGGCTCCAACTCATGAGCCCAAGTACAACCCAGTCCACATAGTAAAGCACAACCCAGTCCACTCAGGAAAGCAAGTCAATCACATCGATGATAATGACTGAAAGTCAAGACTCATCTCACACAGGTATACTACTCACGAAGAGGGGTGGAGATGATAGATGTAGCCTCTGAATCATCACCCCTGCCGAACCCACGTAGGATCCTAATACAGAAGTCGTCGCTTCCGAACCAACGTAGGATCTAAATACAGAAACCATCACTGCCGAACCCACATAGGATCCAAGTACAGTCGTCATCGTCGTCGCAGTCGCAGCCAGCTCTAGGGTTCCCACACACAACACGCTCGATTCCGGGAGGGTCTGCTCCACGAGCCAAGTGGGTCGATACATCAACTGTCACGAAGTCTAGAGTTGATGTATCCCAAAGTTCCGTCTCATCAATAGGAACTCAACGCAACAGACGTCGCGTCAATCAGACGCCCGGTCTGAGAAATATTGGCTTTTTCGTCCCAGGGGCCCGGTTAGAAATACGCTCGTTTCTGACCCGAATAATATCCAAATTCATCCAAAACTCACTTAGAGTATCGAAAGAGGATCGTCTCATCGAAAGAGTCCTAGTGTCGTAGACGGTGCGTCGATCGGACACGAGGTCCTTAAGTTATTCACGTTTAAGTGAATAATGGGCTCGGTCCGTTAGGACCGATGGGCTGACGGATCGGGTCGACTCGGTTTTGGCAAGTCCGACCCGGCAAAGGGGTCAGACCGACCCAATGAGTTGCGCGGCCTGGCCCGAAGTGGGGCGGCCCGGTCCGGCGGGGCGCGGCGCGGCCCGACAGGGCGTGGCCCGTCCCGGCTCAGCCCGACCATGTGTGACCCGGCTCGGCCTGGCCCGGGGCGGCCCGACGAGCTCGGCCGGCTGGCCGAGCGGGTTCCGGGGGGGGGGGGGGGGGGTTGTCTGCACTGGCGGCGCCGCCCTTCCCCGAACCAGCCGGCTAGACCGACCGACCTTCTGCACACGTGGCCCGCATGGGCGGGCCGCCGGTCTTCCAGCGCGGCGCCCTCCTGGCGCCGCGGTCCAGCTCCGCCTGGCCGACCGGTTCCTCAGCGTGGCTCCCTCCTGGCACCGCGATTCACCTCCGCCCGACCGACCATCGGGCTGGCCGGTTCTTCCGCCGAAGCGGCCCGTGTAGCGGGCTGCGGTTCCTCACGCACAACCGGCGTGATGGCGTCGGCCTCCTTTGTTGCATGCCCATCACGGCGCAACGACGTCGTGCCTCCTCCTCCTTCGATTGCCGATTCTAGAATAATAAACGAGAACAATGGAGGGTATTCGGGCCGTGTTTGTTCGGCCCGCACCCTCCGTGTAAAATGATAAAAATCGGCCATATTTAAACAATGATTTCCAACGAGTATGGGGTATGTAAACATCCACTTTCAAGAATAAACCCCTACCTCGAAAAGAAGTTCGCGGTTGACAAGCGTCGTGAATGACGGTGTCATTTCCGTCATCGTCGGTGTGCACCCGAGGAAGTGACGTCTCCTCCTTTGTCATGGAGAGAAGAATAGAAGGCGCCCCGTCATTAGCGAGTTCCCGCATCGGTGTCTCCTCCCTTTCCATGGAGGAAGAAGAGGATGAAGAACTGCAGTTGTCGAGTCGATGTTCTTCGTCGGAGAGTTAGCGTTCTTCAACAAAGGAGATGAAGCGTTCTTCAAAACTCAAGAGCTTTCTCCCCAAAATCTCAACACAACAAGCCAACCAAAAAATAAAATAAGCGTTCTCCTTATTTTATTTAATCATGCCATGCATTCAAAATTTAAAATTCAAACACATAATTAATTAATTGAAGTGGTTCAATTAATTGATTAAAGTGTGTTGGCAAGAGTTAAGAGGGAGAGAGAGAGAAGGTGGAAAGGTTTCACATGTAATGAGGAGTTTACAAAATTAAGAGGGGGTTTAAGAAGTTTTAGGGATTGTGAAGGGTTGGGGATTGTGTGGGCCCCACCTCATATTTATCCTCACATGGGTAGTTAGGTGAGAGAGGGTCCCACTCTAACTCCCCCATATAGGATAAAACCACCTTAGATATAAAAATAAAATTGTTCCACAATTTTATTCACTACTCATTTAATCCACAAAATTTAACTTCCCCTCCCATGAAAACACAATTACGATAAAGGTCCCCTAAGTAATTACCGGCGCTGTGAGTTCATCGGGCCCTCGGATTTCAATTCCGAGCACTGGTTCAAAAGATAGAAAAATCCGCTCATTCGATCACTAAACATACCCGAGATAAACTTCAGAAAATTATTCCGGGCACACCGGGCCTCGGAATCAGGTTCCGTCAGAAACTAAGTACTCGTAAAATCTCAAATAATTTAAGAAAAAATTTTCCTTGAAATTTACGGGTCTTTAAATTACTCCCACCTCAGGTATTTACGTCCCCGTAAAGCTACATCATAAACTAGGGAAACAAATGAGGGTACTATGCACGCATGTGAGCCTCCCGCTCCCATGTGCTCTCCTGAAGGTTCCCGTGCTGCCAACTAATGAGCACCGGGGGAATCTACCGTCCATGTAGGACCCACTCCTGTTGATCCTCGATCTCCATCAGGACCTCCGCAAATATCTCCCCGTCATCGATGTCTAGCTCCCCATGATCAATGATATGCATCGGGTCGTGCACGTATCTCCTCAGCTGAGATACGTGGAAGACGTCATGCACCCGGTGCAACTAAGGTGGAAGGGTCAGGTGATATGCCACCTCACCTACCCTACTGAGAACCTGGAATGGTCCATTGAAGCGCGGAGATAACTTTCCGCCCTGACCAAATATCTGTAATCCACGCCGAGGTGAGACCCGTAAGAAAACATGGTCGCCATCCTCGAACTCCAGTGGTCTCTACCTCCTATCAGCATAGGAATTCTGTCTGCTCTATGCAGTACTCATCCACTCCTGGATGATCTGCACCTTCTCTGTCGTAGCTTGAACCATCTCTGGTCCTACGAGTGCTGACTCCCCAGGGTCAGTCCAGTACAGAGGTGATCTGCATGGCCAGCCGTACAATTCCTCGTATGGTGCCATCCCGATGGTGGAGTGGTAGCTGTTGTTGTACATAAACTCCACCAAGGGTAGGTGATCCTCCCAACTGCGACCAAAGTCAAGGAAACATTCACGGAGCATGTCCTCGAGTGTCTGAATGGTCCTCTCCGTCTGGCCATCTGTCTGAGGATGAAAGGCAGTGCTCAGGTGTAGCTGCGTCCCAAATGCCTCCTACAACCCCTTCCAAAGCTGGGAAGTAAAGCGAGAATCTCGATTAGAGACAATAGAAGATGACACACCATGAATCCATACGATCTCCTGAACATAGAGGCGTCCCAAGCTCTCCACTGAGCCCTGCTCTCTGATAGGAATGAAGTGGGACGACTTGGTGAGTCGGTCAACAATCACCCAGATGGAGTCGTGTCCTCTAGAAGTACGTGGAAGCCCCATCACGAAATCCATAGATATCCCATCACACTTCCACTCCGGGACCTCTAAGGGTTGCACCGAGCCTGCCAAAACCTGGTGCTCCGCCTTCACCTGCTGGCAGGTGAGGCATCGTGAAACGAACTCTTCTATAGCCTTTTCATACCCAGACACTAGTGCTGTCGTCTGAGATCCTGGTACATATTCACTACTCCTGGATGTACCGCCAAAGGGGAAGTGTGAAACTCCCTCAGCACCTCCTCCTATAATGAAACTGGTACCATGGTACTTCCCCTGAAGAGGATGACGTGCTCTCCTCCTACAGAAAATCCATCAGGCGCCTGTCCTGTGGATATCTGTGCACGTCGCGTCTCACAGTCAACGTCCCCATGCTGTGCCTCTCTGACCCGCTGAAGTAGTGGAGGAGTGACCATGAGTGACTGTAGAAAGGCTGCTCCACCTCTATCTACGAAGGATATCTGCAACGCGGCTAGTTGTTCCATTGCCTCTCCAAGTAGCTGAATGCCCGATCTACTACTGAGAGCATCAGCTACTACGTTCCCCTTCCCAGGAGTATAGACTATCTCGAAGTCATAGTCTAAGAGGAACTCAAGACATCGACACTGTCTCAGGTTCAGGTCCTTCTATGAGAAGATGTACCTGAGAATCTGGTGGTCAGAGTAGACTGTAAAGTGCTCTCCCATCAGATAGTGCCGCCACATCTTCAAGGCGAAGACCACTGCTTCTAAATCCAGGTCATGGGTAGTGTAGTTCTTCTCGTGATGCCTCAAATTTAATGAACCATAAGCAATCATTGCCCGCTCCTGCATCAGGACACACCCGAGTCTGTTCCCTGATGCATCGCAGTAAACTACGTACCCTATGACCTCCTCCGGTATCCTTAAGATGGGTGCACTGGTCAATCTCTGTCTCCGCTCCCGGAAGCTCTACTGACATCTATCTGACCACACGAAGGGTTTCCCCTTCTTCATCAAAACTTAATGTGGTGCTGCAACTCTGGAGAAGTCTGGCACAAATCTCTGATAGTACCCAGCCAGACCTAGGAAACTCCGCACCTCCATCACACTCCTGGGTGGCTCCCAAGAAAGTACTGCCTCGATCTTTGCAGGATCCATCGTAACTCCCACCTCAGAGATAACGTGCCCCAAGAAGTGGACCTCTCGAATCCAGAACTGACACTTCGAGAGCTTACCATAAATTTGGTGCTCTCGGAGTGTGTCCAGTACAACCCGTAAGTGCTAGGCGTGCTCCTCCTCAGTAGTCGAGTAAATCAGTATGTCGTCGATGAAGACTATGACAAATCGATCGAGGTAAGGCTGGAAGATCCTGTTCATGAGACTCATGAACACTGCTGGAGCGTTGGTTACGCCTAAAGGCATAACCAAGAACTCATAGTGGCCATACCGACACCTGAAGGTCATCTTCTGTACATCCTCGTCTCGAACTCTAAGCTAATGACAGCCTGACCTGAGGTCTATCTTCGAGAACCATCGTGCTCCCTTGAACTGATCAAAGAGGTTTCCAATCCTTGGGAGTGGATACTTGTTCTTTACGGTCACCTGATTCAGGTGACGGTAGTTGAAACATAGTCGTAAGCTTCCATCCACCTTCTTGGAGAATAAAATCGGAGAAGCCCAGGGTAAAATACTAGGTCGGATGAATCCCTTGCCCTGCAAGTTCTCCAGCTGTACCAGTAGCTCACAAAGATCAGCAGGAGCCATCTGATATGCTGGTGTAGATATCGGTGCTGTCTCGGGGTACAGGTCAATATAGAAGTCTACCTCTCTGCGAGGAGTTAGTCCTGGAACTTCGTCAAGGAAAACGTCTGCATACTGATCCACCACAATAGGAAAACTCGGACTTCACACATCAACTGCTCCAAGGATGAGACTAGCCAACTGATGTGTGATCGGCTGCCCTCTCCTCTGTGTAAGCCCATCCTGTGCTGCAAAGGCTCCCTTCTCGCCGGTGAAGGTGAACCTGCTCCCATCTATGTGGACACACCGCACTTTGCGCCTAATACAGTCAATCTGGGAATGGACTGTAGATAACCAGTCCATACCCAAGATGACATCGTAAGGCCTCGACGCTACTACAAGAAGATCCCAGCCGAAGCTCTCGCCTCCTAGAGTAAGCTCACACTGCCGGAACCAGTGTGTAATTATTGAGTCTGCTCTCGTAGGAGTCTCTAGCCGTAAGGATCGAGCCAGTGGCTCTGTCGGAATCTACAAGATCTGAACAAGGGCAACAACAATGAAATAATAACTCGCTCTTGTGTCTATAAGAACTACAGCAAGGGTGGAGTAGACACATATAGTACCTCAAATCTTCTCAGGCGCGCCGTGGTTGTAAGCCTCCACTACCTGAAGCTGAGCCTGCCTCTGTCCTCAAGCTCCCTATGGTCGGGGGGGGGGGACCTCCTGGTGGTGGTGGTGGTAGAGCCTCAAAGCGTTGCCCACCACCCGCTGCTCGTCCAGCTCCTCTGCCTCATCCGCCTGCTCCCTGCGGACTGCCACGGTCGAACATCTGCCTCTCCTTGGGTGGTACCTCACATATTTGCTGCTCCTATACATGATGGGTCAGGCAGTCACGAGCCATGTGGCCCTGCCCACCGCATGTATAGCACTGCCTACCTCTCGTATGACTGGCTCTGCTGCGTGTACCCCACACCTCCGAACGAGTATCCTGAGGTCGCCCACCTGATGGCTTGGTCCGCTTGGACCTCTGCGACATCTGTCTACTGCTGGCTGTAGAAGAATTTGCTACTTGTCTCCCTATGGTAGGCCTCACTACTGGCGTAGGCTCAGCAAAGAACCTCTCCACAAGAAGGGCTCACTCCAGTACTCCTGCCTGCGTCAGAATGCTGAGGGAGATCATCGAAGCCCTGATCTCATGCCTCAGTCCCTGCTCGAAGGTCCGGGCCCATAAGAATGGGTCCCGTACCATGTCCATGGAGTAGCGCGAGAGGTCGGTAAACCTCACCGAGTATTGGGCTACTGTCATGCTTCCCTACCGCAACTCTAGTAACTCCTGGATGCACACCACACAGAGGGTGGCCGGAACAAACTCTGAGTGAAAGAGGCTCTCGAAGTCCGTCCATAGTAGAGATGCCTCGTCGTGCACCTGGAGCATCAGGCTCCACCATCTACCTGCTACTGTGTGTAGGACACTCGCGACAAGGATCACCATAAGATCTGCTGGTGTCCCTACCAATATGAAGACTCAGACAATAGCCTCCAGCCAATGCTCGGCTGCCTGAGTGTCCGTCTCTATGCGGAACCTAGGTGGACTCTGTCGCAGAAACTCGTGCATTGCACTCAGGAAGCGTGCACACTCTGCTGCTGGGGCTGGTGGAATCGGTGGCCCAGCGGGTAGAGGTACCGCTGGTGCCTCCACTGTAATGGGGCCTGCACCGAGGCCTCATCGCTCGGTGGGCTACCATATCGCACGTAACTGGGAACCCTAGCTAGCTGCCATCGTGGGGCCATCCTGAAAAGAAACAGGTGCGCCACGGTTAATACAATATACCTGGTTAACTAACACAAAGTAATCACTAAGAAAACTTTTGAAACACACATGCAATCAATGTTTTCGTGCACTAAGTCAGAAATCAGAAGTCAGGGTCCTGGTGTATGGATACGTCGGCCGCTGCACCAACACTGGACTCCCTGGACCAATAACCACACTCAATACTCTAAACATTATTTCTTCACAGAGAAGAAATTATCAGAGTTCTGAGTTCTACGGTAGAACCGACTCCTCTGATACCAATTTTTCACGACCCATCCTCGGGGCCCGTGCTGTGACTACCCCAAGCCCGCCATCCATAGGCCAGGGGCTGGCGACTAGCACCAAAGGCATAAATCCCGATAAAAAGGAAGGAATTGACTTTATATAAGTAAACAAACACAACAGAGTACGCAAGCTGAAGTAACACTAAGTAAAAACCGGGTACAAAAGTAAGTGCTGAAAGTAAATGGGCCAGAATACAAACCCAACTGAAAGTACAGTACAACAGTAAAGAAAGAACAGCTGTAATGAAGTAAACCAGCAACCACTGAGTCGTCCTCCGGATATCCCACTTGAAGGGTGGGTACAAATGGTCTCCTCAGCTCCTCGGGTCCGACCGTCCACTCCGTGTACGTCCCGCCAAGTGTTCCACCTCCAGGTACTGTCCCGCTCCACAAGACTCCACCTCGATCATTGTTGTATGTCGTCTGCATCCAACACAATGTAGTGTGGGCATAGCCCGTGTAGGGGTGAGTATACGATACTTAGTAGGGACCCCGAGACCCCCAAAGGTCTCCCAGAATCCACAAAGGATAAACCACAAAGGAAAGATACAACACAAAGTATCAACCAACTCTACTTAGGTATATGACCATACATATACCTAAGTCATCAATTTCAGTTCGGCTCCAACTCATGAGACCAATTACAACCCAGTCCACACAGTAAAGCACAACCCAATCCACTCAGAAAATAAAGTCAATCACATCGATGATAATGACTGAAAGTCAAGACTTAGCTCACACAGGTATACTACTCACGAAGTGGGGTGGAGATGATAGATGTAGCCTCTGAATCATCTCCCCTGCCGAACCCACGTAGGATCCAAGTACAGAAGTCGTCGCTGCCGAACCCACGTAGGATCCAAGTATAGTAACCATCGCTGCCGAACCCAGGTAGGATCCAAGTACAGTCGTCCTCGCTGCCGAAACCACGTAGGATCCAAGTACAGTCTTCCTCGCTGCCGAACTGACAAAGGATCCAAGTATGGTCTTCATTGTCATCGTAGTCGCATCCAACTCTAGGGTTCCCACACACAGCATGCTCGATTCTGGGAGGGTCCACTCCACGAGCCAAGGGGGTCGATACATCAACTGTCACTAAGTGTAGATTTGATGTATCCCGAAGTTCTGTCTCATCAATAGGAACGCAACGCAACAGACGACGCGTCAATCGGACGCCCGGTCTGAGAGATATTGGCTTTTCCGTCCCAGGGGCCCAGTTAGAAATACGCTCGTTTCTAACCCGGCTGATATCCAAATTCATCCAAAACTCACTTAGAGTATCGCAAAAGGACCGTCTCATCGAAGAAGTCCCAGTTCCGCAGACGGCGCGTCGATCGGACACGCGGTCCTTAAGTTATTCACGTTTAAGTGAATAACGGGCCCAGTCTGTTAGGCCCGATGGGCTGACGGATCGGGTCAACTTGCTTTTGGCGGGTCTGACCCAGCAAAGGGGTCGGGCCGGCCCGATGAGTTGCGCGGCCTGGCCCGAAGTGGCGCGGCCCGGCCCGACAGGGCGTGTCCTGGCCTGGCGCGGCCCAGCTCGGCCCGGCCCAGCGTGACCCGGTGCGGCCCGGCTGGCTCGGCCAGCTGGCCGAGCGGGTTCCAAGGGGGGGGGGGGGGGGGGTTGTCCGCACCGGCGGTGCCGCCCTTCCCCAAACCGGCCTGCTAGACCAACCAGCCTTCTGCGCACGCGGCCTGCATGGGAGGGTTTCCAGTCTTCCAGCGCGGTGCCCTCCTGGCCTTGCGGTCCAGCTCCACCCGGCCGACCGATGGGTGGGCCGGTTCCTCAGCGCGGCGCCCTCCTGGAACCATGGTTTGCCTCCGCCCAGCCGACCATCGGGCCGACCGGTTCTTCCGCCGAAGCGGCCCATGTAGCGGGCCACGATTCCTCCCGCACAACCGGCGTGATGGCATCGACCTCCTTTTTTGCGTAACCGGCACGACGCGACGACGTCGTGCCTCCTCTGCCTTCGATTGCCAATTCTAGAATAATAAACGAGAACAACGGAGGGTTGTTTGGCCGTGTTCGTTCGGCCCGCACCCTCCATGTAAAATGATAACAATCAGCCATATTTAAACAATTATTTCCAACGAGTACGGGGTACGTAAACATCCACTTTCAAGAATAAACCCCTACCTCGAAAAGAAGTTCGCAGTTGACAAGCGTCGTGAATGACAATGTCATTTCCGTCGTCATCGGTGTGCACCCGAGAAAGTGACGTCTCCTCTTTTGTCATGGAGAGAAGAATAGAAGGCACCCCGTTGTTAGCGAGTTCCCACATCGGTGTCTTCTCCCTTGCCATAGAGGAAGAAGAGGATGAAGAACTGCAGTCGCCAAGTCAATGTTCTTTGTCGGAGAGTTGGCATTCTTCAACAAAGGAGATGAAGCGTTCTTCGAAACTCAAGAGCTTTCTCCCCAAAATCTCAACACAACAATCCAACCAAAAAATAAAATAAGGGTTCTCCTTATTTTATTTAATCATGCCATGAATTCAAAATTTAAAATTCAAACACTTAATTAATTAATTGAAGTGGTTCAATTAATTGATTAAAGTGTGTTGGCAAGAGTTAAGAGGGAGAGAGAGAAGGTGGAAAGGTTTCACAAGTAATGAGGAGTTTACAAAATTAAGAGGGGGTTTAAGGAGTTTTAGGGAATGTGAAGGGTTGGGGATCGTGTGGGCCCCACCTCACATTTATCCTCACATGGGTAGTTTGGTGCTAGTGGGTCCCACTATAACTGCCCCATGTAGGATAAAACCACCATAGATATAAAAATAAAATTGTTCCACAATTTTATTCACTTCTCATTTAATACACAAAATTTAACTTCCCCTCCCGTACAAATGCAATCACGGTAAAGGTCCCCCTAAGAAATTACCGGCGCTGCGAGTTCATCGGTGCCCTCAGATTTCAATTCCGAACACCGGTTGAAAAGATAGAAAAACCCACTCGTTTGATCATTGAACGTACCCGAGCTAAACTTTGGTAAATTATTCCGGGCACACCGGGCCTCAGAATTAGGTGCCGTCAGAAACTGTGTACTCGTAAAATCCCAAATAATTTAAGAAAAATTTTTCCTTGAAATTTACAGGTTTTTACAAAAACCATACGATGATTTTTTATGGAAAGTAAATGAAATATCAATATGAGGTGTCATTTTCCTAGGATGATCCAAAACATAGTTTTGTGGTTTTAAAATGTAAAAGCATGCATTTAATAGTTAGATCCATAAAAAACAACCTCATAATTATGTGTATTAATAGGAAAACAATATCATTATTACTTTTAACATGTATGAGTTGATGACATGTCAGTTAGACAAGTTTTATTCCCAAAATATCTGAATATGTGTTTTTAAAGGTTTGAAACCCTTTAAAAATGTGAGTCTGAGGGTCAAAACCAACTGAACAGCCTTTAAATTCCATTAAATCAGTTAAAAACAACCATAAAGTAAATTTTGAGATGTTCAAGCAGAAAAAATGTTAATATGAGGTGTTATTTTTTTGGGATGACCAAAAACAGATATTTGTTATTTTAAACAATAAAACATGCATTTAATGGTCACATCCATAGTTTTTAACCACATAATGAGCTAAAATCATAGGATAACTATGTAATTATTATTTTTATATGTAGGATAAGATGTCACATCAATCAGATGCATGGTATTCCAAAAATGACTAAAGATGTTGTTTCTAAAAGTTTGAAACCCACTAAAAATGTGCAAATTGAAAAACCTATGAATTCCATGAAATCAAATGAAAAAATCCATACAGATACTTATGAATTATTTGAGTAGTCTAAATGAAAAATTGAGGTGTCATTTTCATGGGAGGACCTAAAATGCATTTTTATTGTTTTAAAATTCCAAAACATGTTTTTAACATTTAGATCCATATAAAACGAACTCTAAGTGATGTTAAATCATAAGAAAACTGTGTTATAATTATTTTGGATGTGTATGAATAGAAGACACATCAAATGGATATGTGGTCTTCCCAAAACAATCGAATATTCTATTATTAAGTTTTTATTCCATTTAAAAACATGCATCTGGGGGTCAAAACTAACTGAACAGACTTCGAATACCATTAATTATGTAAAAAACAACATCAACCATAAATTGAACTGTGAGATGGTCGAGCAAAAAAATATCAATCTGAGGTTCTATTTACCGAGATGACCCAAAATGCATATATGTTATTTTAAAACACCATAACATGTGTTTAATAGTAATATATATAGAAAAAAACTTTGGAATGATGTGAAATCATAGGATAACCATGCTATTATTTTTTTGTGATGTGTAAAAGTAGAAAAAATATCAATAGTATGTGTGGTGTAATGGTATGTGCCTTTATGAACTGTTACTTTGTTGGTTTTGTGGAAAGAGAATGCTCAAAGGAGGCTAGAGGAGGTTCAATGGAGTTGGATATACAACAAACCTATTTCAGACCTTTACACCATTTTAGTGGTTTTGTGTAATGGTTTGTGTTCTATGGATTTTCAATCCAGTAGAATATGACTTGTGTGCGGTGAGGGGATACTGTGTGAGATGGGTTTATATTTTAAAAGTGTAACTTATGATGTAAGTTAATTAATCCCTATATGTTATGTTTTTTTGGAATAAATTTAGGTTTTTAAGATTTTACATCCTAAATGTTGGTTTTACGACATAATTTTTTCAAACCCATGAATTTTACACTATAAATGTAGATTTTATGGTATAAATCAGGTGAATTACAACTTATTTATATCTCTTGTTTGGAAAATTATTTTATCATTCATCCATCTCTCTCTATGTCATTTTGAAAAAACCCTAGGAGGTTTTCAGTGATCTTCCATTCCCTTTCCTCCAATTTCAATCCACAGGTTCTAGTGGTTGGTCATAAATTATCGGTGGTGAGTTCTTCTCCCTTTTCCATTATTTTACCTCATTATTCTCTCAAGTATTTACTATAGATTTTTTTTATTTTTTTGAGATATTATGGGATATGTTTTTTTATAGCCACTTGGCATGGTTCAGGTTGATCTAGGGTTTTCTTGTAATTTTGTTCTTTACAGGCAATCTCTTCTTTAACCATGATTCATAACTAGATCTGAAACCTTCTTCAAGGTAGGTGATCCTCATCCTCACATTTTTATGTGGTATGTGTGCGATTTTAATTCTTTTCTTTTTTTCTTTGGTTGGATATTAATTTTCATCATAATAAATATAATTAATTAGAATAACATAAATTGATGGGTATAGAAAGATATCTCATGGTTTACTACTTTGATATGTGTTTTTGATGATATTGTGCATTCTTGATTCCAACACTGAAAATAACATCTTTTGGAATCCTTATTTGTGTTGTAGATGATATATTTGGCGACCCTTGTTATGTTTTTGTGTGATAGTACCCTGAATAAAAGGATAAAGAACTTATATTTGGATAATAAATTTATTTTCCATGGAAACCTATTTTGTGTAATGATACCCATGCTAAATAAATAGTTGATGTGATAAAAGTAACTAAATAATTGTGGATGTCAGTGTGTGTTGTTGTTGTGCGTGATAATACTTGTTATGTTTCCCTACATGGTTTGGGTGAGTTGTTGTGTGGTGATGGAGGTGATCGGATGGACTGTGTGATGTGTGGGGATGTGATATGATGTGGTGGTTGGTTGGCATGGATGTGATGTGGGTAGTTGTGATGTGATTGTGGTGTGTAGTTGTGTGATGCATGGTAGTGATGATGTGCGGTGGCATTGTACGATGAGGTTGTGGTGTGAGATGTGTTGTTCAGTGGTTGTGGTTCCTAGTGGCGATGATGTGTGGTGGTGATATGTGGTTGTTGTGTGAAACGATTGTGTTGTGATGTGTATTTGTTTTGTGTGACATGTGGTTATTATGGTGAGATGGATTGGGAAATAAGGTGTGGCGATGATTGTAGATGCTTGGTTCTGTGGTGTGGTTGTGTTATTTACCCTATTATCCATGGAATAAATGTAGATATTTAATGAAATGAATAAATTAATGAGATGTAAACTGATATGTGGTACATGTTTAATGAACTGGTTGAATAAAAGAATGAATGTGTCAATGTGAAAGAATTTATTTATCAATAAAAGATAGTGGAAACTTTTTTTTTGAGAAAGTGGTGAATCTAGTAATCTAATGTGGTAATATGTGTGGTTGTGTGTAGTGGTGGTGTGGTGTGTTACATATATTGGTGGAAGTAGTTGTGACCATTAATGTGTGGTATGGTAGTAGTGTGCACCAATGCGGTTGATGTGATCCCGTAGGTTGGGTATTGTGTGATATCTATATATCATACATGTTCATGTTATTTATTTACACACCCCACCCAAGTTGTATAACCATACCAATGTTCATATGTTTTGGGTTTTAAGTGTTTTCCATAACATATGAGATAACAGTGACATAGATGGCTATATACCCCCTCTTACCCACTCTTCACTCATCTGTGATAGCCCAGGTGTCTTCAGGCAAGATGTAAAGTGATGGAAAAAGTGTTTTATGGTGAGATGTGATGTGATGAGCTTGTGATGAGATGTAACATGTGGTGGGGGTCATGTATGGTAGGAGGAGGGAATGAGGTAGATTTACTTCATGTTTATGATACCTTGATGCTCTGGTTATGTGGTTGAGATGGGTTTTATTGGCCCGGGTTTCTTCCAAAAAGGTGTGATGTGATGGACTAGGTGTCTATGGGAAAGACATGATGTGATGATCCAGATTATAGCACTAGATTCTAGACCTTGCGAGGGTGGGGTTGGTTGGGATGTATCCTGACCCACATCAGATATGGATTTTATGTGATGTGATGTGATATGTATGAAAGGGATATGAGCATAGTATGTTTGACATTGGGTTGTGAGAGAGGAAAATCAATGGGGAAGAAGCAATGAGGTTATTATTATATAAGATGCGTGATTTTTTGAGTGAGGCCTAATAAGGATGGAATGGTTAGTTGTCTTGTTTAAGTGATTTTTGGTTCTACTGTTTGTTCACTGTCATATTAGCATGATTTTATCACATGTTCACTAGATAACTTGGTTATGTACCTTCTGTGTATACAATTTATACTAACCATACATATATAAACTATTTTTTAGGTTTCTTGGAGGAATTTGGGGATCGAGATATACATCATTAGTTGAGTTGGAACTATTGTTGAGTTTCAGTGTTAGAATTATCTTTTCGTATATTTTGGAGACTTCTGTATATATATATATATATATATCAATTTTACTTATTCATGCATTGTCATATAGTTTTTAGTTTTACTTTATTTTATCCACTAGATTTTCTTGGTGTTTTTTATCCTATATCCTGATCCAATTTTATTTATTGAGGGTAATTCCTCCCATATAGTGATATTTTTATACCCTTTGTGCTTATCACCAACCCAAGTCCTATTGGAGGTGGAAATCGAGGTCCATTTCTTCCTTACTTCATTGAAGCATATTAAGAGGAAGGGGGTTGTGAAAGAGTGGTATCAAAGGTTGATGGTTGAGAGATAGGATGAATTTTGAAGTTAGGTGTAGCAAGGATTTCATGGGTTGTTAGGGAAATAATGCCAGTTAATCATGTTTCACAACATAGGCCAGGGAGATCAGTTAGGACACAAAATTTTAGGGTCCCCCATGATCCAATGCACAAAATCTAAGCTTATTGAATGACCAAGTGAGGTGGACTTGTTTATAGGGTAGATACCTAGGATAGTTACATGAATCATGACGACTTGTGTTCATATTTGAATTAGGCTATTGTGGGAAAATAAAATGAAATAAATAAATAAATTTGTTTAACATTCCATGATACCGGGCTTAGGATGTTCTACTTTATTTTTAGGAATGGCTCATATTCATCATCCGTGAGTGGATCTGGTAGTTGAGGTCTATCATGCTGATATGGTTGATAATTGTAGGATCAAACTGATAGAGTAGGATGAGGTAGGCAAAGAAAATTGCATTCCTTTGAGTGGAATAGTTTGGGAAAGAGTTCGGGGAGCATCTTAGATATGAAGATAGAGCACTAGCTAGAGGAGCTCAGGATCACTTTTATTCAGATCTAGTCACAAGATGAGTTCTAGTTGAAATTAGAAGTTATTCAGATACTAGGAGCTACATTCTAGTAGTGGATACTGTTTCTTGGTGACCGTAAGGAGGAAGATATAATGTTTCCCAACTTTCATAGGGAGTTATGGGAATATTTATTGTCATCGATGATGAGGGTATACAAGATAAATTAGATTATATACTTTCATAGAGGGAGTTTCAGTGTGCTAGAGCTTGGTACCAGGTTCAATTACCTCCTTCACTTTACTCAATATTATTTTCTAGATGAGGATCCCAGTGTGTGGTGTTTGGAAAAAGATTTTCACCTTATGATCCAGTATGTGGTCACACATTTTAAACTCCCTATATATCTAGAGGTGAAAAAACGATGAGGTTATAGAGAGGATGATTTATTTGGGTGTTGATACTTGAGATAATTTCTAGTAGGGTGTCTCGAGGAGTAGAGATTTGGGCAATATGATACTGGCATTCAGGTAGTTAGGGTTCCGACTAGTGGGGAGCCAGAAGTGATGGATATTTTCCTATTCTTCTAAGACATGTGGGTTTCAAAAACCATCTATGGGACTTCCATTTTTATTCTATATATATGGATAACATGGTAACTTCTAGGCCCAGTGTCTGACTTCTCAGGGAGGCCAATATCTGATGGGTGTTCAGGCCACATTTTGAAAGCAGTGGTAGTTTCCTCCAAGGTAGTTTCAGCAGTAGGGTATGCTTGTGCTTATTCATAAGTTGAGGGGAGATGGTGTTGGTTGAGGGAAGCCTTGTGATTGTCCTCTTCCATATGGATATAGGCCATAGTTAGGTCATGAATTCTAATAGTAAATAGTTAGAGAAGTTGGGTGTGGTCAGATTCATGCATTAAAGGCAACAATAATATTAGATCTGGGAGTTGTTTGAGGCATGATTAACTTATCATCTACCCTTGTGTATGCTTTGTTTGATTCAGGATCCTCACAATCCCTTTTCTCCTTATTTGGTCTGTGTGTTGGGAATAAATTTGGTTATATTTCTAGTTCCTCTAGTGTTATCGATGCCGATTGGGGGTCAGGCTTCTTTTTTTGATGCATGTTGTGGATGTAGATTGGTGATGGAGAAACACCAATCCATGGGAGGCTTCTTCTAGAAACATATATATATCCATACAATATTATCCTTGGCATGTATTGATGGTATTTCATGTGTACAATCATCAAATGTTTCCATATGAGTGTTTTTTTTCAATGTGGAGGGCCAACAAGTGACGTTTGTTGGTGAGAGAGGTTATTATATTGGTGGTAGGAAAGTGGATCCTCTTTTGTCTTAGTTGGTGGAGCTATTTGAGGAAGCTCTGGTGGGGGATGTTATAAGAGTTGTGTAGGTGTTCCTAAAAGTTTTCCCAAAATAGGTTATGACAATACCCACTTGAGGCAACTTTGAGTTCAAGATAGAGTTGTAGTAAGGTGAATTTATAATTTCAATGGATCCCTATTAGATTATATCTATGGAGCTATGATATTTGAGGTTTTAGGTGGATGATATGATGTAGTGAGATTTTATATGACCCAGTGTGTCATCGTAGGGTGCTCCAATGTGGTTATTTAAGAATATAAAGGGTAGAATGATGTTGTGTATAGACTACCAAAGGTCCAATCAGGTGATAGTCAAGAACAATTACCCTCTTTTGAGGACATATAATCTTTTTGAAAAAATGAGAGGAGATAATTGATTTTTTAATATCAATCTTCGGTTTGGATATCACCAGTTGAGGCTGAAGGATGAGGATATTTAAAAGATTGTATTCAGATGGATATATGGTCATGTTAAGTATTTATTCATTTCATTTGGTGTTACAAACACACCAATCATGTTCATGGGGATCATGAACTCCATGTTCTGTGAGTTCTTGGACTAATTTATCATCGTACTCATTGATGATATCTTGATCTACTTGAGGTTAGAGGAGGATCATTCCAAGAATATTAGAGTAGTTTTTCAGGTCATTCAACACCACTATCTCTATAGAAAGTTATCTAAGTGTGAGTTATGAATATGTTATGGTGTTTTCATAGACATGTGATGTCTCAAAAGAGTTTAGTAGTAGACCCGTCAACGACTGAGGCAGTTGTTTCTTGGAAAGAGACAAAGAATGTGGTAGAGGTTCATAGTTTCCTTTGTCTCACAACCTATTATCGGAGGGTTATAACCAATATCTCTCAATCTATAGCCATTTTGATGACGTTGAACCAAAAGGACTAGGTTTTTTCATGAATTGATCAGTGATAGGAAGCGTTTGGTTACCTAAAGAAGATGTTATTCAGTGCTCCAGTGCTTTAGTTTCGTGAGGACGATGTGTTGTTTTAAGTTTTCTATGATATATATATTCTAATATTGGTATTCATGTTGATGTATAAAAGATTTTTGGTATCTTATGGGTCAATAAAATTATGTTACCGTGAGCATAATTATGCTATCCATGATCTAGAGTTAGTGGTGTTTGTGTTTACACTAAAGTTTTCGAAACATTACATCATTGGTGAGAATTTTGTGGTTTTTTTTATAGACCATAAGAGCCTAAAATATGTTTTCACTCAGTGAGATATGAATCTAATTTAGTAGTGGTGTATGGATTTTATTTAGGATTAAAATTTTTAGATCTCTTACACCTAGGTAAAGGGGAATACAGTTGATGATGCATTGAGTCGAAAGTCTCAGGGATATGTGTTTTGGGAGTCTATGGATGCTTGGAAAGGGGTAGAGGAACTTTCATCAATTTATCATGATTCTAGGGAGTGAAGTGGGTGACCTTGTATTTTTTTGATGATGGTGGATTCATATTTCATGCATAAGGTAGAGGAGTCTTAGTGGAGAGACTTAGAGGAAGATGTTATGTGTGACCATGTTGTCCATGACGATGCTCCCAAGGGTTGTTCAGAACTAAATGTTGTTCTAGGGGAGTATGTTCATTATACATGTGATACATAGAGTATATACTAATAATTTTTATAGATCACATTTAGAAGGGAATCCTAGTGTGATAAAAATGTGTTGTGACTTGAGGAGATAACTTTGGTGTCCAGGTATGAAACGTTTAGTGGAAGAGTTTTAGGTAATGTGTCTGGTTTATCAGTAGGTGAAAGATGCGCACCATGTTCTTAGAGGTTTTTTATAGTCCGTAGATGTTCTTAAGTATAAATGGGAAGATATATTGATTTATTTCATCACTAGATTACCCTAGGATCAGGGAGGTTGTGATGTATTATGGGTGATAATGGACCTACTGATGAAGTTTTCACATTTATAGGAAATCCTTGAGTTGATTGTCATGGATGTTTTTGTAACGCGGTATGTGGATGATGTGGTTACGATTAATAGGGTAGCAAGGACCATTATATTTGATCAGGATCTCTATTTTACATTTCTGGTCTAGAGGGGATTTCAGTATTCTTTCAGCTCCTTGTTGTGCCTTAGCACTTCTATCCACCCTCATATAGATGAGTAGATAGAGTGGACCATCCCAACACTTGAGGATATGTTGTGAGTTTTAATCTTCTATTTTTTTTGGATTGTGGTTAAGGAACTTTATTTTGGTCTATTTTTTATACAAAAAAATTTATGAGTCATCCATTGGCATTGACCATTTTAAGGAATTCTACAAGAGGCCATGTCATTCTATGTTGTGTTGGATGGAGGTTGGGGTTCAGTAGTTCTTAGTCCTAGTGTGGTGTAGAGAACTATTGAGAATATCCATTTAGTTTGAGATAGTATGAGGTTAGAACAGAACCGTCATAATTCCTATGATTATCTTATGTGGAGGCCCATATAGTTCAAGGTTAGAGACCATGTGTTCCTGGGTGTCCCCATTTGGCATGGGAAGTAGAGGTTTGGAAGGGAGAGTAAACTTTCTCCCCATTTTCTTAGGCCTTATGAGGTTTTGAGGTACGTTTTCAAGGTGTCATATCAGTTGTAATTTCAACCACAGTTGGAGAGGATCCATGGTGTTTTCCACATTTCCCAAATTTGTCGATATATTCATAATGACTCCCAAACCATCGATTGTGGATACATGAATTTTGGGGATGATGCAACATTTTTAGAGTGACTTCTAAAGATATAGGATAATCAAGAAAAATGAGATTCATGGATGAAACATTCACTTGGTTTATGTTTTTTAGAGGCATGGTGGCCTATATGAGACTACTTAGGAGAAAGAGATATAGATCCATGCCCAGTACCCAGATCTATTTTTAGTTTGGATTTGCTCAATTTTTTATTTGAAGATGTGACGATGGATCTTGTTGTTTTACGAGACGTTCTAATTTTTTATGTGTGATGTGTGATAAATCTTTTTAAACATGAAGAGGGGAGGAATTGATTCCTAACGAGGATGTGCTATAATTTTACATGATTAAAACCATGTGGTAAAGTCACTGCCACCCAAAGATGATAATATATTTACATAAAAGATGGAATTATATTATTTGTGTTCTTGGGGAAGTTCTATGTGTTGGTCATGATAGTGGATATTTTTGGTTGTGTTGAGGTTGAGTTGTTGATTTGGATGGTTGTTTGGAAAGTGGTGGCACGTGACTGGTACCAGATGTGTGTTATTGTTCCTAGTGAGAGGTTATGGTGTGGTTGTGTTATTGTGCATGGTGAGAGGTTCTATGGATTTAGAGGTGCATAAAAATTGTACCAAACCATTTACATCATAAAAGAGGAGTTTACAATAAAATTTTGTGTTTTAGGTATTGTCAATCCAGAGGACTAAAACTTGTGTGTGGAAAGGGGATACCATGTGATATGGGTTTACTCTATAAAAGTGGATCTTACAACATAAGTTAATTAAGCCCTATATGCCATGTTTTTCAGTGAAAGATGAGGATTCAAAATTTTTATGGCCTAATGATTTGTTTTATGATGTAAGTTTTTAGATCTATGGATTCTACATCATAAATGTGGGTTTTACACTATAAATATGGAAACTTACATCCTATTTATATCTCTTTCTTCGGATGATTATTTAAGCATTTATCCATTACTCTCTCTATTATTTTGGGTGAAATTGAGGTGGTTTTGAGAGATTTTCCAACCCATTTCATCTATCTTCGATTTGTGGGTTCTGGTGGTTGGTCATTGGAAATCAATGGTGAGTTATCCTCCCTTTTTCATTTTTTTCCTTGGTATTCTCTTAGGGATTCTATATTGTTTTTTTAATTTTTTTGATATATATTGGGGTACATTTTTGAAAACCCTTTGTGTCTTTTAGGTTGGTCCATGGTTTTCTTATGAGGTTATGGTTTGTGGGTTGTTTCTTCTTTGATTTTTGGTGTACAACAAGGATAAATCGCTTCTTCAAGGTAGGGGATCCTCGTTATCACCTATATACATTTTATGTGTGGTATTTTAATTTTTTTATTTCCTTTGGGTGGATATAAAGGGTTGGCATAATAAATAAAATTAATTGGAATAACTGAAATTGACGGGTATGGGGAAATATCACATGATTTACTGCTTTGATATATGTTATTGATGATAGTGTGAATTATTGTTGTCAATACTATAAATAACAGTTGGTGGAAGCCTTTTTTTCACTATAGATTATATGTTCTGAGACCCTTATTATATTGTGTGATCGAATCCTAAATAAAACGGTAAATAACATATTTTGGGCTAAAAAATTGGTTTCTCATGGAAAAATGGTTTGTGAGATGACACATATGATAAATAAAGAGGTAACATGATAAAATACCTTGAAAAATTGTACAAGTTGGTGTGTATTGTAGTTATACAGGCTTCTTTTTTATTGTGTTTCCCTAGATGGTTTGGCTGAGTTATTGTGTGGTGATGGTGGTGACCACCTGGGTTGTGTGATGAGTGGGGTTGTGATTTGATGTGGTGATTGGTTGACATGGATGTGGTGTGGTTTGTTGTGATTTTTTATGGTGTGCACTGGTGTGATTCACTATAATACCCTAGGATTTTAAAAGCATATATAGTGTTCAATAGTGTACACGATACGCAACATCGAGCTTAAATGAATAACACAACATTATTATTTAAATTTGACTAGTAAAACCTAGCTGTTAAATTAGAGGGTATGAATAGAAATAAATAATTTAGGAAATATGTATAAATTTACTAATAAATATAAATTTAATTAATAATTCTTAGTAAACAATCACTTAATTTTTATTAAAGTCATTTTATTCGTCAAAAATATGTTTTCTTCAAAAATGCGTTTTCCTTCTTTTTATGAGTGAATATTACAATTAATTTATAGAAATTATATAAAATTTATTTGAAAAATTAATTTTATATTTGAATTAATCATTTCAAAATTATATTAAAATGAATTTTTGATGATTTTTTGAAAAGATTTATTTTCAACGAATAGTGAAAAAATACTGTTTTTATTGAAAACTGTATTTTTATTTTAAAGTATTTAGAAATTCAAATTATATTTTTTATTAGTATTAAAATATTATTAGTTTATTTTTATTTAAAATAATTAAATTATTATTTTTGAAATATATTTTATAATTGAATTTAGCATAAATAATTTTTTTTACTTTAAAATGGAATTTGTACGAAAAACTATTTTTCATTGCATTTTTAGGTTTAATTTTAAATTAAATTCATCCACTTATGTGAATTAAATTTTAAAAAATGTATTCCATATTTGTATTCATTGAGTCCCTATTTATTAAAAATTTCCATTTTATTTTTTGGTCAATATGAATAGAAACCTTAGTAATTTTTGTTACCATGGTAAACACTAATATGTTAATTAAAGGTTAAAAATAAATTGATAATGACTATAAAATTAAATTATAACTTTAAAAAATATTATTGGAGTCATATATATCATCCATAATAATCCAAAGGTATATTTTATATCCTTTTTCGGCCACTTGGATGAGATTATGACTTTTATAATATTTTATTTAAAGAAAATTCAAACATGTCACCTTCTAATTTTTAATAACTAAAATATTTTTAACATGGGTTAATCTAGAAAAAATAATTGACTATAAATATTATTTTGAAATCTAAAGGATTTATATTCATCATGATAATTAAATTTTAATTTTATTGAATAAATAATTAACTTAAATTCTTACATAATGTTAATATGGTAATTATTCAACTATTGAGAAAAATCAAATAAATGATAATAAAAATATTATTATAAACATAATTTGAGATAAATAATGTGAAAAACTAATATTATATATTAAAATTACATTTTAGGTATATAATAAAACATATTTACATAATTTTAGATATTTTTTTGATATTATTAAAGTCAAAGTAATGAATAGTTATAAAATTGAAATTATGGATATTTTATAGTAAATAATATTTTAATAAATGATATAAAATTCATAAAAGTATTAAATTTGTCAAACTTATTTTTGATAAGGTTTAAAATATTAACTATGGTCCATTAGTCATTTTATAGTAATTATATTGATCCTCAAAGAGTAAAAATTCATATTGTCACAGCAATAGTTAAAGGGGCCAATACAAAAAATATAAGTATAATAATATAGTAAAAGACTGTTTAATTTTTATTTTATGATATTATTTCCACCCATAATCATCTTTTCCTTGAAATAAATCACTTTTGATCCATTTTTAGTTGTATATTAATTTATATTAATTTAATTCCAAGAGTGCCCTCCCTTTACTTATGAAAGGTCACCTCTTATTCTCATTACTTCACACTTAAAAACCCATTTGGTTCGGCCAATACCTACCCAAATAATATATCACCATATTATAAAGGCCTTATTTTAGGTAGAACACCATCCTTAGAAGGTTTAGTGTGTTAATCAAAGGAGGTTTTCTAAAGAAGAGTTATAATTTTTATCCACTTGTTTTAGTTTTTCTTCTTCTTCCACTACCTTCAAATATCATTCAACAATGATATAATAATAAAAACATTATTATAAATATAACCATATTTTATTATTTTGAAAGAAAACCAATATCCATCTCCAACATCTATCAAATGGTATAAGAATTCATCATTTTTCTTTATGACAGACTATTTCCTTGCGAATCGATGTAATTCATTTTGCATCACCCTCTATCAAGACTAGTTGTATTGAAGGAATTAAGGTTTATATATAATATTCATGAAATATTTATCATTCGAAAAGTATAATATATCATTAAAATTATTACTATACCATGAACTAAAAATGATAACATCGTCTGTGCGTACGTGTGAACTACCACCTCTGCGAAGCGATGTGATTCATTTTTCATCACATAACATGGATGATATAAATATATTTATTTAAATAATTAATATTATATATATTATATCATTAAAATATTTTAAAGATAAAATAATACTTATCTTCTTTCTATAATGATCATTGAAAAATAGAAATGATATTCCTGCATACGTATGACCCACCACCTATATGATTGCAACATAGTAAGTTTTTCATAACAATATTTAATGGTTGAGTTTAAAATAATAATTAATGTTTAAAAAATTATAATCATTTCATGATTATTATTATATATATGATTTAATAATGACCACTTTGACCATATTCATCATATCTAAATCATTCTGGACTTATGAACCAAATATCATCAAAACGAACAACATGAACTTAAATGATTATATAAGAGTATATAACATGAAAATAAGTGATATAAAAGTAATAATAAACTTGAAAATTGTTCTTAATAAATTTTAAATTAACCTAAATTTTTTTATTTATGAAGATAAATAATGTTTATGACGAATCAGACTCAAGGTAAGGGATTTTTTACTCACTTTTATTTATGTGGGATATATGTCTTATATACTACCTATTTCTTCTGTGTAGTGTATATATAATTCCCATAATTTTATTTTATGATTATTATCATGAAAATTATAAGTTTTGCATATTAATATATGTTCAGTTATTTTATGTGGATTACGATTTAAATGATACCAAAGTGGTAAGCATTTTATTTCACAATCTCATCATTATTTAGGATTGTTTATGTTTAAGTCTCCATTGGGGATATTTATCTTCCATGTCCATGTTTTTTTTTAAATTCAAAAATATTTTTATATTCACCTATAATCGTTTAAAATAATTTTTACCCATGTTTTACTTTTTAGAAAATGGCTTGAAAGGAATATTTTTTCTTTTTTCAAATGAGGTGCTTTGTAAAATTTATAACAAAAATATGGAAGTTATGTTTTTTAAATTATATATATTGAGTACCTTTTCCTACCATCATGAAACCTCAATTATTTGAATCTTACTTTACAAGTTTACAAGTTATTTTTCAAATAATGTTTTTTAATTATAAGTGGATAACTTTAAAAAAAGATAAGTGAATTTAAAATGGAAAAGTTATTTTTCTTAAGAATTATTCCGAATGATCTATCAAAATAATTTTAGATATAAGATGACATAATTTTTTGTTACTTAATATTTATTAGGGGTATGATCTAGGGCTACCATACTTATTTTTTCTCTGGATGGTTTATGTTTATGATGTCATGATGTTTATGAATCTTGTTACTTTTCCATGAGTTATGTTATGATGAAATGTTTATGAAAACCATTTTATTCATGGGTTATATTCTGGAAAATGTTTTATGATCCTATGAAACACATATGTATGGGTGGGACCTATATCTGCCTCCAATTCATTGGGTAAAGTATTTTATCTCATGATATATTTATGGTATATAAGTCAAAGTGCTTGATCCGTTATGGGAAACTAATCGGTGTTCTTGATCCTTTATGGGAAACAAGTCAACGTGATTTATCCATTATGGGAAACAAGTCAATGTTCTCTACCCTTTATGGTAATAAAATCTATGTTCCTAATCCTTTATGGCAGACAAGTTGATGTACTTGATCTTTTATGTGAAAAAAGTCAATGTGCTTGATTAGTTATGGGAAAAATGTGTTGATTCTTGATATGATGGTCTTGGTAGTTAACCTTTACATATGAAATTTTTTCCTTAATTATGATTATGAAATGAACATTTATGACATTAACTTATGGTTCATGATTGAGTTACAATTAATTTTCATTCTTATGATTCATGACATTTGAAGTGTTAGTGTTTTTCATCATAACTCATGTTTATGATATTTTTGGGATTTGGTATGAAAATTTTATGTTATGGTCATGATATTATACCCTTATGACTATATTATTATTTCATATGATATCTCTCATGCTTACTCTTACTAATAATTTGAGCTCACCCTTTGTTATGTTTCATTTTTCGAGGTTATGAAAAATGAAGCTAAATGATTTATGTTCAGAAATTTTATATATGGGAGGAATTTTATGGGATATATTGAATAATTAATATGAAGTATAAAAATATGGGTATAGTGGTAGATGATGTTTATCTTTATGAACCAGTTTTTCATGAACCCAAGTTGTTAAAAGTTTTTACTAATTCTCTAAAACTCTAAACTTAAAAGGTCACTGGGTTTGTAAGTGATCCAATATTTACTTTTTTTACATTGTAAGTTTTTTTATTGAAACAGTTGGGTCAAATTTATCTATATAAAATCCAAAATGTAAATTTTATGTTTTTATCACCAGATCAGGAAGTGTAGGTTTTAGGTTGTTAGATGCACGGTGGTGATGATGTGTGGCAGTGTTGTGCAAAGAGGTTGGGGTGTATGATGTGGTGCAAATTGTTTGTGTTATGATATGGCGGTGATGTTTGGATGTGACATGTGGTTTTCATGTGTGTAGTTTTTTTGTGATGTGTGGTTGGGATGTGTGATGTGTGGTTGTTGAGGTGAGATGGCTTGGGTGATGTGGCACAATGAAGATGGTGTATGCATGGGTTTGTCATAGTTGTCTTAGTGGCCCAATTATCCATGGAATAAATTTCCATACTAAATGAAATGAATAAATTAATGGGATGTTAATTTATTTTATTAAATAACCAATGAACTGGTTGAATAAAATAATGGCTATGGAAATGTTAATGAAATACGTTAGTAATGAAATATAGTGGAAACTTGTTATTTTGAGAATGTGGTGAATCCTGTAATTGAAAATAGGAATATGTGTGGCTTTGTGTGGTGGTGGTGTGGTGTGTTTCATATAGTGGTGGTAGTGTTTGTGACAATTTTTTTATGGTATGGTGGTGTTGATGTGGTGTGTGCAAGTGTAATTCATGTGGCCCCAAAGGTTGGGTATCCTGTGTTATCTATATATCATGTATGTTTATGTTATTTTATTATGTTCCAAACCTAATTTTTATAACTTTACCAAAACTTAGAGGTTTTGGATTCTAGGTATTTTCCATAACATTAGGGATGGTGGTGATACACATGGATGGATACCCCCTCTTCCCCAATTTTTCTTCAGTAGTGATAACCCAGGTCTCTTTGGGAGAGATGTGTAGAAATGGCCTAGGTGTTTTCTGGAAAGATGTGATGTGATGAGGTTATGATGAGATGTGACATGTGGTGGGGTTAATTCATGGTAGGAGGGGGAATGAGGTTGACTTCGTTGATGTTTGTGATACCCCACTGCTCTGATTATGTTCCTAAGATGTGTTGTGTTGGCACATGTGTCTTCAGGCGAGGTGTGATGTGATGGCCCAGAAATATATGGGAAAGACATGATGTGATGATTACCGATGATATAACCATATTATAGACCTTATGAGGCTAGGGTAGGTAGGGATACGTCCAAACCCACATCAGAAATGGATGGTCTACGATGTGATGTGATGCGATGTGTATGGAATGATGGAAGCACAATACATTCAATGTTGGGGTGTGAGAGTGGAAAATCAATGGGGAATAAGAAGAAGGGAAACTTTATTTGTTATGATCTCAATATTATATTACTATATTGGATGTGTGATTTGGTGAGTGAGACATCTCTACTAGAAAGTTGGGTTTTTGCGATGGGGAAATTGCAATGAGTAGTTTCCCCGTTGCAAATACTATCCAAACAGTAACTATTTGAGACATATGGTTTGTTCCATAAAAAATAATCATCATTTGAGGTAAAATAAATCATCCATCACAAATATGTTTGGTGCAACTTCCCACCAACCAGTGAGAAACATAGTAGTGATGTGCATTAATGCCTTACATAGATACTTTTGATGGGAAAACTATTTACGGTAGAATTAATTTCGTCACAAATTTTCTATCATAATAAAAATATAATTATAACCCTATATTCCCCATTTATTCCTCCCCTCCTCCTCCACTTTTTCTCCTAGACCTCTATAACGGACCACAACGATCTCTCCCCACTCCACTCCGACGTACTCCGTTGCAGTAGATTTTTAGCAGATATACCTTTGAATATCCTTGGTAAAAATTCCTCTTGTCACATTTTTCATAATTTTTGTGTTTTATTCATTTTATTACATGATTTAGTTTTGGAAAACTATAGTTTTAGAAAATTATCTGATTTTCATGATTATTTTTTGTATTTTGGATTTCTGTAAATTTATTATTCCCTATTTTCATGTTAATCAGGTCTGAAAAATTTATTTCAATTGATTTTTATGTATTTTTTTGATTGTTTAATTTTTATTTTTGTATGTGTGTGTGTGTGTGTATATATATATTAACACATGAATATATATATAATTGTTTTAAAAAAATGTGTTCAATTTTTGATATATATATATATGTATGTTTGTATGTATGTATATTTAAATTATATGTATATATATATATTTTAAAAAAATTGTTAGAATATATTTGATGTATTTATATTAATTAAGAAATATTATAATATATATATATATATAAATAATAACATTTCAAAAAAACATGTAAAGTTTTTGACACATACACATAAATGTTTTAAAAAAACATGTAAGGTTTTTTTATAGATATACGTATACATATATATATGTATATATATATATATTGATTTGATATATATATATTTCTAAAAAAAATGAAAAAATATATTTTAATATTTAAAAAAAACATACAAAAATATATTTGATTAAGAAATCATGTAATATTATATATATATATATATATATATTATAATATCAATATGTAGATATAAAAATTTTAAAAAAACTTGTAAGTTTTATTATATATATATATGTTTACATAGATTTGATATATATATTTGTTTAAAAAAGAGTTAGAATATATTTGATGTATGTATATTAATTAAAAAATCGTGATATACATATATATATTTATTAATAATGTATTAATAATTTTAATAATTAATAATAATCATTAAATAATTTATAATAACTAATAATTATTTAGTCAATATTATTAAAAAATAGTAAATATTAGTTTAAATTACAAAATATTATTAATAATTTGAAAATTAGAGGAAATTATGATAATTTGTAAAAAATTGTAAAATAAAAAATATGAAATACTAGTAATTGTTAAAAATTATCAATATTTTTATAAATTCACTTATAAATAATAAATAATTAATATTACTTAACAAATATTTGTATCAACTAGTAAAAATTTAAAAAATATTTATAATAAATAATAATTATTTTATAAAACCTTGCAAAAAATATAGAAAATAATAACTATTATAAATTCACAATAATTCATATAAATGTTGTATTAATTAAAAGAATTTATTTTAATAATTTTTATACTTTTTTTAATATATTTATATATATATATAATATTAATTAAGGAATAAAAATGATACCCTCACATGCGATGTTACAAAACACCCAACACTCACAAATGTTATATCACGCCTAGGGTAAAATCAGAATCTCCGATCTAATGGTGGTCTCATATTTCTGATACAATACACCATTATGGAGATACTTTAATTTTTTGAAATGAATTATAATAAAAATATTAAATGTAATTACCATCGAGTCTGATGTTATCAAACTCTTGATGCAAAAAAATGTTATGTCGCCTGTAGGGTATACCCCAGATCTCAGACCTAATGGTAGTCTCTGATTTATCATAAGATACACAATTTGAGAGATACATCAATTTTATATATGAAATAATATTAAAAATATTAAATGAATTACCCTTGTGTGAGATGTTATGAAACACCCAACACACAAAAATGTTATATCGCGCCTAGGATAAAACCACCATCCTCGATCTAAAAGTAGTCTTAGATTTTTTATACGATACACTATTATATAGATACATCATTTTTTGGTTAAAAATTATAATAAAAATATTAAATAGAATTACTATTATGCTTGATGTTACCAAAACCTAAACATAAAAAAATATTATGTCATGTCTAGAGTAAACCCGCTTCTCAAACCTAACGGTTGTCTCTGATTTTTCATACGATACATAGTTTTAGAGATACTTTAATTTTTTATAAGAAATTATATTAAAAAAATTAAATGAATCACCCTCACGTGTGATATTACGAAACAACCAATGCACACAAACATTATGTCATGTATAGGGTAAAACCAATATCCTCAATCTAACAGTGGTATCATATTTATGATACGATAAAATATTATGAAGATAACCTTTTTTTAAAATTTATAATAAAAATATTAAATGTAATTTCCATCATGCATGATGTTACCAAAATCTCGAAGTAAAAAAATATTATGTTGCATCTAGGGTAAACCCCATATCCTGGACCTAAGAGTGTTATCCAATGTTTCATAAAATACACATATTGGGAGATACTTATAAATTTTTTATAAGAAATTATAATAAAAATATTAAATGAATTACCCTCATGTGCCATGTAAATAAACACCCAACGGACATAAATGTTATGTCACACCTAGGGTAAACCTAGAATATTCGGTCTAACGGTGGTCTCATATTTATGACATGATACACTGTAACATAGAGACTTCAATTTTTGTAAAAAATTATATTAAAAACATAAAATAGAATTACCATCACATGTGATGTTACTAAACTCTCGACACACAAAAATTTTATGTCACACATAGGGTAAATCCCACATCCCAGACCTAATGGTGGTATCTAATTTCCCTTTTGAGACATCGTTTGAGTGATATTCTATTATTTTCAAAAAATATAATGTGTTTGAAATATATATATTTAATATTTTTAGTCTATCTATCTTGTGCCTCTATGGCCCCCAGAATCTTATGCTAACTGAGCGCTTCACTTCGATCATATTCTATATAATATTTCATGGTTTTAAAATATAATATTAATTTGAAAATTTTCAAAATGATCAGTAATAATTATTCTTATTTCTTTTATTGTTTTAGATAACTATATACTCAGGTAGTAGAAACCATTTTCTATTACACGATCATGATTGGATAAATCATCATAAAAATTCCAATAGATCTGGTATAAATCCTGTCTACATTGGATGTGTTGAAAAATTTATATAATTTGCATCATTAAATGTATATTTTGTTTCTAAAGGAATAATTAAATTTCCATGCCAGAAATTTTTTCTTAGGAGATTTGAAACATTTGAAAATGTTGGACTTCATCTTTTTGTTCGAAAAAATTATATTTTTTTGTATCAACTTGGTGAAAATAATTGGGTAGAAAATACAATTTTTTTTTCATATTCAGATCCATAATTTCAGAATTTAGTACATAAGGATGCTGGTCTGTTTATTATAGAAACAAAAACTCACAATGATATTCTAAATCCTAATTCCTAACCATATCAATTTTACAATTTGTGGAAATCTTCTGAGGATTCCTTATATCCCAAATGTGAGATGAGAAAACATGAAGTTGTTGCAAAATTTATGGCTATTAAATCAGATTTTGGAATGTCAAATAGTTTTTTCAATCAGATAATATTATTGTTTACATAGTTATTTCCATAAGTAAATACGTCACCTACAAGTTTCTATAAAATTTAGAGGTTGGTCCATAATTTAGGTCATAGTTATCAGAAGATTCATGCATGTTCAAATGATTTCATATTATATTATGGTTATTATGAAACCTTAGTTAATTTTAAAACATGTGTAGAGTCAAGGTATAAAGATTCACAATAAGGAAATTCCAAATTTCCTACAAAACTATTGAGGTATTTTTAAATTATACCTTTTTTACATCATTTATTTTTATCTCAAAACACAATATCATTGATGACAGGGCATAAATCAAATATTTACATTAGTAAAATATTAAATCATCTATCTGCTGATAATTTATGGAAATATCTTGATCATATGAAACCTTATTTTTCTTTAGAACCTCATAACATATTATTGGGTCTTTTTACTGATGGTTTTTGTCCATTTGGCGCTTAAGGTAGTTAATATTCTTATGGGCCTATTTTTATTACTCCATACAACTTAATTCCTTGGATGATGATGAATGAACCATATATATATATATATTAATAATTATTAATTATAGGATATACAAATATGAATATTGATGTTTATTTGAAGACACTAATTGATGAGTTAATTTCATTATGAAAAAAATGTGACTACATTTGATATAGTTGCATATCATAATTTTACACTGAATGTTGCATTAATATGAATGATCAATGACTTTTGATTGTGTGGTATGTTGTATGGATGGAGAACACACGGTCTAAAATAATTTTTGTACTTCATGGATAAGAAAAAATCATATATTCTTGGTAATGGGGGAAAGAATATTTAATTTAACTGTCATCGGATATTTCTTCCTACAGATCACCCTTTTTGAAGGAATATAAATAATTTTACAAAAGGTCAAATTGAAAGAGATGAACCTCTAGTAGTGATCTTAGGTATTTAGGTAAAATATATCATCTATTAATTACCTCATATTACTTTTTTACAAACCATTAATGTGAAAAAATAAATGGTTATTAGGCGAGATTATAATTGGAAAAAGCGGAGTATTTTTTGGGACCTTTCATATTGATCTAATTTATTGGTATAACACATGTTAGATGTAATTCATATTGTGAAGATTTTTTTTAACATATTTTATACCTTTTTAGACACACCTGGTAATACCAAAGAAAATTTAAAGGCATGTTTAGATCTTTCCTAGTTTATAGACTTCCTGAACTTCATTTATTTGAAGACAAAAGGACAAACAATTTAATAAATCCAAAAAATATTAAGCAATTTCAAAAGAAAGTTTTTATTATTTTGTAAATGGATTCAATATTTGAGGTTATTAGATGTTTATTCTTTTAATTTTTCTCACTGAATCCAAAATTGGAATATTATTGGTTTAAAAAGTCATGACTACCATGTTAAAATGGAAAGATTGCCACCTGTTGGTCTTAGAGGGCTATTGAATTCTTCAATCTAGGATGTATTGAGTGAAATATCATATTTATTTTAAGTTATTTTTGTTATAATATATTATTATGATGAATTGAGTATGATGAAAAAGGGTGTTTTAATTTTATATAAACTGGAGAAAATATTTCCGCTAGGATTATTTAACTTAATGAAACATTTAATATTGATTTTCTCATATAAAGATAAATGTGTAGGACTGTTATAATTCCAATGTATGTAGAAAGTTGAGATATGTATACAAAATATAACAAAAGTATATAAAAATGCATCGGTTGATGAACCAATTGTAGAAGTGTACTTACAGGGGGAAATTTCAAATTTATGCCCTTATTATATTCAATCACATATCCTTCAAAACATAAATAGATGGGTTGAAATGATACAAATTTGATGATGCCACATACCATTAGTTTTCAATTTTTAATAATCTTATGCTTAGTTTTGGTGGTTATCATGAATAATGGATTTCACATGAATAACTCCACTGATCTAATAGATATGTTCTTCTGAATTGTGAAGAAATGACATGATTTGTGAAATAAGTATTACTTTCTATTATTCTGTTAAATTTTTATAAAAGATAAATTTATTTGAATTAATTTTTTAGACTACATGATGACCATATCAAAAAATATATACAAATTACATCTTCTAATCTTGAAGAACATTGTCAATTTTTTTTCATATTGGTTTGAAAGACTGGTAAGTTAAAGTTTCTTTCAATGGAACAATAAATGAATTTTGCAATGATATCATTTATTAATAAATTTTATTGCTACAGGAAACACAATAAGAAAATAAAATTTATAGTTGATTATGTGTTCTCAAAAAACCTCTATAGAAATTGGTAAAATATTATAATGGGTATGTGGTTAATAGATTTAAATTTCATACATGAATATATGGTGACTCAAATAAATCAATTAATAGTGGTGTTTTTTTAAAAGGCTATCATCATAAAGAAAGTGAAGTTGACTTTTATGGTATGCCGAATGAAATAATTGTCTTATGTTATATGGGACGGAATTATGTAACAATGTTTAAATGTCATTGATTGGATATTGATCGAGGGTTGCGAGTTCATTCACGACATAGAGTCGTTGAAATTAAATATAACAGTGTTATTACATCAAATGAACCATTTATGTTGGCACATACATCACATAATGTTTTTTATGAAAATTATTGTGATGTTTTGAGATAGTTGAATGATTTGTAGAGTGATAAAAATTAAATCACATGATAATCAATTTATTGAAAATTAAAATGGTTCTGTGGAAGTGAAACATATTAAATTTTTTCAAGAAACATCCCAAAATATATCTCTCACCCAACAGGATATAAATATCAATGATGAAATGCCCTAATTAAGGGATTATTATATAGATAATTTTGATGAAGTAATAAGGGATGATGAACCTGAAAGTTTTTTAGAAGTTGATGATGTTGAATATGAGGATAAATACATTTCCCTCTATAAAAATGATGAAGAAGATGATGGTTGATTTATTATATTTAGGTATTTACTAGTTTTTTATATTTTATATTTTTATTAAAATTATTTACATATAAATTTTTTTATTTCTGATAGATGAACCCGATGATCTATTTTGTTCCTTCGCTGATGCCAATAATTATTATCTTTTATATATTTTATGTTCGTATTAAAATTTATTAATAGGTAATAATATAACATTATACCTGATATCTATTAGTTTATTATATTTTATATCTATTTTAACAAATATTTACACATAAAATTATTATGTTATGGTATTTATTTAAAAGAAATTATTATATTTTGATATTTATTAATTTTTTATATTTGATATTTGTATCAATAGTTTGTTACAGATAAGATTGTTATATTCTATTATTTATTAGTTTTTTAAATTTGATATTTGTGTTAAAAAATTCTTACAGGTAATATTATTTTTTTCAAATGGTAAGATATTCTCCCAACGATCTGTTTTTTCTCTCACTGTTGTCAGATTTCCTACTAATGAGCCCAATTCATATGATCAATAGGATGATGCACCTATTAGGATGGAGCATGGTATTTCTCAATTGAGGATTCCTGACCATATTCTAGAGAGATAACCATTTGTTGATTTTGATTCTCATTTATGGATGCATGCTTAATTTTTTAAGATATTTATTTTATATTAACTTTTTCTATTAATTTTGGTAAATATATTCTAGGTATTTGTTTTTATTTTCATTTTTTTCATATTTAGTTATTTGGTTGGCTGGTAAGATTCTAAGAAATTGTTTTTTTGACCCATAGGTGACATGGGACTAGGTTCCCATCATCGTGCATCACCAGATGTTCAACCATTGGATTTTACATTATTAAATAATATATTTTTTTTAAAATTTATTTAGTTATTAACATATTGTTTTTATTTTTCTTGTGGGAATTTTTTTCTCCTATTGTCAATATCCTGAGAGATCATATCCAAGAGGCATGAGATATTTTCATATGTGAGTACTTTCATCATTTTTTACACAACCTTAGAAATAAAGTTATGGATAAAGATTCTGCTACTGTTTTGACCAGTCTTGTATCTCCCATCAACCTGACTATATCTCAACTTAGGTATGTGGTGAATTTTTCTCAAACTAGCCAAGAGATAATTTTAGTAGGAGTTCATCATCAGATATTAGAGTTAGGGGAGACATGAGGTCATGTATAGGGCCGAAATTCATATATTTGGTATACATCAAGGAAATATGGTAATTGGTATTATTTATTAACATACATATACTTTAACTATAAAATATTTGTTATATTATACAGGTCAATATTGACCAATCTATTATGTAGTTTTATGTTTATAAGAAGATGTATACTAATCACTGTACATGAGAATTTGGGGGCGATCAATATATCTATATTGTGGTCAGTAATTTTTTATAAATTACATGAATATTAATTTTATTGTTATTCAAATTTTTAATTATATTTGAAGTAAATGTATGAGGCTATGAATTCTCATTCACGAGAGATTCAAGATGAGAGAGAATAATATGCCTCTGGTGATTCAGGTTTCAGTGAGGGGGCCTGGATATAGGTGACTTTTCATGGTGTTGAGAAAGGTCGGGTGATTGGTATTGGATCCCAAGTGACACCTACGAGTTATTATGGTACTTCTGTGATGTCATCGATGAGCTCGAAGGGAGATCATGGAGAGTATTTGTCGATGCCATCATCTACTACACAGTACGAGGAGAGGTTGAGAGCTCTAGATGAGATGATATAGTGGATGCAGAGAGAGGGAGGGAGGAGGAGCATCAGAAAGAACGTTAGAGAGATGAGAAGATGTTGAAGTATATGCAATGGCTTGCATGTGGAGTTGGTATGAAGGTTCCTCCCCTTATCATTTGAGTGAACCGTCTCAACCTGAAACCAATTGATGATTTGTGAAGTTTTATGACTACTTTTTAATTTGTGATAACAAACATATTATGCTTGAAATAAATTTTATTTTTTTAATTATTTATAATTTTTTAATTGTTTTGTAATTTTTTTATTCATAAATTTTAAAATATTTTTAATTTTATTAATTTATTATTATTTTAAAATATTTTTTATATATTAAATATTTTTTAAATATTTAAAATTATTTAAAATTATTTGAAACTTTTGTATATATATTTTTCAAAATATTAGCATTTGCGATGGATGAATAGTCTGTTACAAAAAATATCAATTGCGATGGTATTTTGCAATCAATATTTTTAAATAAAAGTGAAAATCATTTTCCATGAGTGTTTTGTCAGACACAAATGATTTCTATTTATGATAGTCCATAGAGGATAACTACATTTGGGATTCCATTTTTTGCAATGAAATTTTTTCGACGGAATCCCATCACAAATGACCTTTTACGATAGACATCTGTCGCAAAAACCCCATTGCAAAAGCTTAAATATCTAATACTGCATGGTGAGGCTGGGATATTTAGTTGACATGTTTAGGATCTTGTTGGTTATACTATTTTTTCACGGGCACATTAGTGTTTTCTTTTCACATGTGCACTTGAGACCATGGTTATATCCCTAGTGAGTATACTTATTGTGCTAACACAATGTATATAAACTATTTTCAGGTTTCAAAGAGGAATTTGTGGCCTGAGATGAACATTCTCGCTAGGTTGGAGTTTTTGTTGAGTATCCACTATATACTTATATTTTGGTATATATTGGAGACTTTTATATGTATCATTTTTACTTTATTCATGAATCGTGGGATGATTTTTAGTTTATCTTGATTTTATCTGTTGAAGTTGCTTGATTGTTATTTATCCTATCTTCTAATCTGATTTTATTTATAAAAGGTAATGTCGCCCCATACAGTGATATTTTTAAACCCTCAGTGCTAGTTTCCAACCCAAGGACTACTAAGGTGGGACTCTAAGGTCATTATCTCTCTTCATCGCAACATCTTTAGAGGTAGGGGTTCGTGACACGTGGTTTTACCAAAATAAAAAAATATATGGTTTTAAAGGTTTGACACCCATTAAAAATATGTGTTATGGGGTAAAAACTAATCAAACGACCTCCAGATTATTTGAAATTAATTGAAAATTACCGTACAATGAATTGTGTCATGGTCGAGTAGAAAAAATGTCAATCTAAGGTATTGTTTTTCTAGGATCACTCAAAAGGTATTTTTGTTGTTTTAAAACACTAAAACATGAATTTAACAACCAAATCCATAGAAAATGACCTAATAATGACATTAAATCATAGTAAAAATAAAATTAGTATTATTTTTGATGTGTAAGAGTAGATGACATATCAATTATATGTGTGGTTTACCTGTAACGATCAAATATGCAGTTTTTAAAGGTTTGATGCCCATTGAAAACATGCATATGGGGATAAAAAACAAGTAAATGGACTCTAAATGTCATGAAATTAGACTAAAATAACTTTATAATTAATTTTTATATGATTGAGTAGATGTAACATTAATTTAAAGTGTAGTTTTCCATAGATGACCTGAAACACATTTTTTTCATTTTAAAATGCCTAAATGTGAATTTAAATTTTAAGTCCAAAGAAAACAACCTTATAATTATGTGAAATAATATTAAAACCATGTTATTAATTTTTCATCATGTAAGAGTAGATGAAACTTTTATCATAAGTTCGGTCTTTCTAAAATAACTCGATATACATTTTTTGAAGGTTTGTTTCCCTTAAAAAATGTTTAAATATGTGTCAAAACCAACCAAAAAACCTCTAAATACCATGAAATCAAATGAAAAATAATTTTAAAGTGAATTTAAATATTTTCTACCAGTCTGAACATCAATATGAGGTGTTATTTTCCTAGGATGATTCGAAACATGATTTAGTTGTTTAAAAACACCAAAACGTGCATTTAAAGGTTAGATCATTAGAAAACAACCTTGGAATGATGTGAAACCATATATGAACCATGTTATTATTATTCAGGACATGTATAAGTAGAATATGCATCAATTAGATGATCAGTCTTCTTAGAATGACCAAATATATATATTTTTAAATGTTTAATTACCTTTAAAAATGTTTTCCATTTGGTCAAAACCAACCAAACGATCACTAAATGCTATAAAATTAAATAAAAATACCTTATTGTGAAATCTAAAATGGGAGAGTAGATAGGATATCAACCAGGGTGTCTTTTGGTTGGGATGACCCGAAACATAATTTTGTTGTTTTTAAACTCTAAAATTAATTTTTAATGGTCGTATTCATATCAAACTATATCAGAATGAGAAAATGTATAATGATGGTCCACAAAACAATAATAATGTGGTGAATCGTATTATTGGAATCATCAATGATACAACCACCTCTGATGGAAATTCCAAGAATAATGGGTCTCTTATAAAATTAGGGAAAGAAGTTGATCATGATGCTACTAATTTTTCTATAGAGAACATTAATTTTACTATAATTGAAGGCATTTATGTTACACCTATGAAATAGAAAGAACTTACTAAAAATTTGGATGATATTTATCATAAAACATATGTTAAAGGTGACTCCTCTATTTACATGAGCATAGAAGGTACCAAGAAATCAGAAAGGTTTAAAAATATATATAAGAAAGGCAAGGAGAACTTCACCCCCACATATATATATATATAAATGAAAGTTATTTTCTAGAACACTCATGGTCTATCCAAATATAAGACTATTAGTTCCTTAAGGATTTTTATTCATCTTTATAAACTTAATTTTCTAGGTCTATAGAATGTAAAAATAACATTCATATCCAAATTTACTTCTTTGGAAAGTTGGGTCTATGACCTACTGGGTACAAATAAGTATTCTGAGGATGTTAAAAAATTATGGGTTTTGGCTCATGAGAGGCTTGATGAAGCATCAATTCTCAGTTCTAGTGAGCATATTGTCACATTAACCTATAAACATGCTTGCATGAAACAATTTTTCTCAGTTATCTATTCCTTTAAACTCTTCTAAAACAGAAACATCATATAAATGGAAATATGATCTCTCTCCAAGTGTATTAACTCTCCAAGGTCCTTAATTAGAGATTTCAACTTGATTCTTGTCCCATATGTAAATCTAAGAAACTTTTATAATATGATTTCATCAAGTCAATTTATATATTTCATTAAAAATAAAAATATTTATGAGGTGAATTTGGTAGGATCCAAGTATACTTGGAACCAGAAAGTTCTTAATAGATTGCAGGTCAGTAAAATTGATAGATCTTTTGTCAATGACGCTTCCTTAAATTTTTAGATATTCATATCATGTATATCTTTATAAAAGATTTAATTATGACCATAATCCAATACTAATGAATTTAACTGATAGTGAAGTGATTCTGCCACTAACGTTTATATTTAACAATGCATGGTCTCTTCATCCTAATTGCAAGAATCTTGTTCAATATGTTTCGGACTAGATGGAATCCTGGGGAAATGCCATGTATTTTATCTTCAAGCTAATGTTTCTCAAAGTAAATACGAAATATTGGATCATGTCCTATTTTGGTGATATATAACTTCATATTTCCTCCCTTTAATCAATGTGGTAACTCATACATGAAGGATTTACTAGCAGGTAATTCTCTGGAGAACTGGCTAGTGAATTTGACACTTCAAAAAGGCTTAACAATCTGATAAATCTGAAGAAAAGTATTCAAATATAAAACAAGGTAGATGAAATATGGTGATAGGAAAAAAATCAATGCCCTTCAAAGATCTAGGAGTGACAGTGGGAACTTTTCCCTTCTAAAAAATGGTGATCATATACTTGAGGATATGAAGGATATTACAGATCATGTGGTCTCCTTATTCACATATCCTTTTAATGGTATTGTTGTGAACTATGATATTAAGGAGGGAATCATTCCTAGGTTAGTTAATGATAATGATAACATCATGATTACTTATATTCCTTTGTATTTTGAGATCAAAGAGCCTGTCTTTGGGTGTAATGTTAGGAGCGCTCCTAGACCGGACGACTTCACTAATTTTTCTATCATAAATTTTGAGATATTATCTGACATGATGTTTTTAGATTAGTCATTCATTTCTTTATAGGTGTATCTCTTAAAAATGGTCTTAATTATCAATTTCTTTTTATAATTAAAAAATAGATAACGATAATGATATTGGGTATTTTAGGCTGCGTGATCTTGTTACACCATATATAAAATTTTAAGAAGAATTATTACAAATAGGATTTCCAAGATTCCTAACAAAATAATCTACTAGAATCAGTTAAGTTTTGTTAAAGGAAGAAAAATAAAATATTTCCTTATCACTTACTCAAATGATTTAACCCTAGAAAAAATCTAGCAGGGATGGAAACAACTCTTTGAATATCAATGTTAGGAAATCCTTTGACTCTATAGATTGGGTTTTATATGTCAGGTTCTCTCCAGTTTTGGCTTTGATCAAGTCTTTGTGAATTGGGTTAAATTATTAACTATAGTTTCTCATATCTATATTCATTTTCATGGGAATTCTAAGGGTTATTTAACTTTTTATAGAGGAATCAAGCAAGGTGACCCTCTTTCCACCATTATTTTTGTTATCACAGAGGATTATCAGAGAAGAATCTTTCTTGATATGGTTGAGAATGGGAAATTCAAAACTATTGGTGCTTTTAGAGGATTTTATTCCCACTATAATTCGTTTAATACTGATTAAATTATCATCTTTACTTGTATCACCCCAATACTTTACAATATTTTCCTTTTAGAATAAATTTAATTTTTTGATAACTACCAATGTACCCAGCACCGGGTTTAAACAAAATACTATTTAGTCATGTTTTTCACTATCAATTAAATTATAACAATTTTAGATAATTTATATTTTAAATTTTTATGTTATACATCAAATTAAATATTTTTAAATTCATCCAATATATTTGATTAGCCATAAGATAATAATAAACCCAATTTTACACATCAAAACCTATATTTTTATAAAAGTAGTTTTACCACCTTTTAATGGAATACCTAGTGTAAATATAAATTTTGGAACTTTTATAAATTTCATATTAATAAAATAAACTGAATTTTTGAAATATAAACATAAAAATTAGTTTATGGTGCATTTTTGGTATTTTTCTGAGAAGTTTCATTTTTTAATGAATAGTGAAAAATTATGAATTTTAATTCAAAACTTCTTTTTTAAGATAATTTATTTATAAGATTAAATTATATTTTTTATTGTTTTTAAAACTTATATATATCAATTTTACATCAATTAATCCAATTTATTTCATTGGAACCAATTTCACATTGAAATTTGATATAAAAACTTATGAAAATGTTGAACATTTTTACTTCAAAACCCGCTTTGTCGTCCTGTTTCTAGGATTAAATTTAAAATTAATTTCTTCCAATTATGTAATTGGAATTTGGAAAACAGGATTCCATATTTGTAAGAATCAAAATTTATAATGACTTATAATTTCAACTTATTTGTTTACCAAAAATATTTGTGAGAGTGATAATAATTTATTACTACGATTAAGAGAAAAATTAGCTTAATAAAGGACTAAACCTGAAACATAAGAACCAAAACGACCTAGAAAATGATCCAAAATAAGTTTTATATCCATATTTATAACCTATATTCCCATATTTGTAATTTGGTCCGTTATGTTAGGCACTTAACATCAGAAAAACGTGGGTATAATTTCCTTTTAAAAAATTTACAAGAATGCCACTCCTCCTCCACAATAAAAATGCACTCACCCCTCCCCTTAATAACACCTTTAATATACTGTTCCTCACCCAAAATATACTCAAATAAGCTCTAAAAATCCATCCCCTCATCATAGAATACTCACATAGGAAAAAAAATCCATCCAAGGAAGCTCTTTGGTTTAAACTGAAAGGAGTTACCCAAAGAAGAGGTAACATCCCTCCTTAAGATCTTTTATTTTATTTATATTCTCCATCCCCTAAAATATTATTATTACAAAATTACATAATAAAATAATTATACTCAATATATTTAAACATTTTTATGTTAATTTTTCAACCTTAACTTACACACACATCCATCTAATGGGCAACCGACCTACCATTTATGTGAACGACGAACTACCACCTCACGAAACAACGATCATTCATTTTTTCCTTTACCACATATCATGGTTGGGAATTATGATGGAAATTTTATTTATATATGATATATATGATATTTATAATTTATTTATCCTTATGTAATTATTTTTAAACATATACCTTTATGCACTCCATTTTGTGGGAGTACGATAACATCATTTATGGAAGTGTGGACTACTGCCTCCTCAAAGTGATGTGATTCATTCACATTATACATGGAACATATAATGGATGATTTTAATAAACATATTTGACATATATAAACTATATATGATACTATAATTATAATATACATATATATCATTTTATTTTCATTCTTTTAATATGAAAAAGAAATGAAAGTAGTGTTCTTGTAGACATATGATCTACTGTCTCCATGAATGATGCATTTCATTTCTTATCTCAAAATATTATGGATTATTACAATTACATATACAATGAATATATATGATATTTAAATCATGGTTTAAATTCTATATTTGATGAATCCATGATAGTAAGAATAAGTAAAAATTCAAACATACTTGAGAAACTAGGCAAATAACACCAAAAGTAGTGAAAATAATTAACAAACAGGTAATAATATATTATTAGAATATCATATATTATATAATAAAAATTTGTATAGTTATAATATAAGTTAGTAACATGTTTAAACCACTATATAGAAGGTTAATGACCATTCAAAAATGAAGTATAATGTAAGGGATTTTGTCTCAATTTACATTCCATTGAGACATATTTGTTTTTATGCACTAATTCACTTTTATATGGTGTATATACTTCCATTTAATATGTTATATCATGAATATAATTATTATCAGGATATTATAAGTTTCATTTAAGTAAATTCCTTCATTTTTATTACGATTCAAATTTTTGAAAGTGGTATGAGACACTTTGGAATGTTTAAAGATTATTTTCCACTAGAATGTTCTTATTGATTATCTTTTCAATCTAACTTCCTTTTGTGATTGTTAACTTTCTCATGAAACAATCAATTTATTGTAATAATTTTTATTTTAAATTTACTTGAATATCCATATTCTCATATAATGTATATTATTATTTCCTAAACTGTATATCATTTTTTCATATGGTGCTCAATTTGACAGTTATTTGATTAACTAGGTAATTATTGATAAGTACATATTATTTATTAAATATGAATAATTGATAAGGAATATTGTTTACATGATATGAGTAATGCTTTGGAAAGGCAGTGATGGGAGGGTCCTGAACTTTATATAGCCCCTCGATGCATTGATAGTTTCTCATGAGATAAATAAGTTAGAAAAATTAAACAAGTTTCTACCCATAGTTTTAAACCATTTTGTGAAAGGTCTTGATGGTATAGGTTTTAATGTGCCTCATACATCATATATAATAATTAGGCTTTTCCTTTATAGATATTTTAGTTATTATTGTTATTATCCATGATGTTTTCATACGATAAAATATATGGATGCATTTCATTCTCAGTTTATTGATTAAATGGCATGTGTTTTCGGTTCCTTACCTTTACATATTGATTATTTCAGCATCCCAAGTTATAAAGATGAATCCTTTGAATGATTTTAAAGGATTATGAGATTTTATTCTTGTTATGATTTATTTAATTTCTCAATGTAATATGGGAATAATATATGTAATATGGTTTTCCAAAACTGCTAAAATATTCAATCATTTTGGATCTGAATCAGGTATCTATATCAATTTAATAAAATAATGCATTGGATATGGGATTATAGGGTTATAGTGTTATAATTGGTATGATAGGAAGTTTAATAACAACCTTGGAAACTATATTTAGAAAAATTATATTAGGTAACATAAATCTAAGATAAACTTTGAGGATAAATATAGAAGAGAATCCAAGAATTTTGGTAAGGTATAAATTATGTGGGTATTCCTATCAATAAATATCTATTTAGATACTACAAGTGGATGTGGTTCTAGAACAGATGTATATAGGGGTAACAGCTCTGAAATGGTGTGTCAGGACTGAGTCAGTGTAACTTGGTACACGATAACGGGCCTTACTGTGCTCTTGATTTAAAAATCCTAAGTTAAATGCTTGGGATAATTCAAATTATTTTTACCTACCATTATGAAGGATTTAAAAGTAAATATTTCCCCAAAGAAACCAAATTTTATGATTATAATATTTACAATGAATAAATTTATGTCATGTGATATACCATATTTATAATTATAAATCATGATTTTATAAGCTAATATGATATATGAAATTGTTTAGAAATGACACCTAGAAGGAAGAATGGTATCAATACTCATGAAAAATATAGAGATTTACCTATTTAGGAAACCAATAGAGCTGGTATTGGTTCAGAGTAAATTAGGGAAATTTTAGGGAAAATTAATCAGGTTATGAAAAATAACCTTTCCTGAATGGATCAACCTATCCCATTTAGAGAATAACCTATGATGGATCACTTTATATGATAAAATATTCTATCATTTAGTGGGCCTACTAATCCAATTATATTAAAGAAATGTATTAAGTCTCTAGAGAAGAAATTTATGGCCTTGGGATGCTGTGAAATGGAAAAGGTACACTTGAAGTGTATTGTCTACAAGGTTATGCTAATCAATGGTGGTACTTAATCCATAATACTAGGGAGGAAAAATAAATAGAACTCATGGAATATAAAACATTTAAGGATACATTATTTAATAAATACTTCCCCAGGATAAAAAATTAGTGATAAAGATAAATATACTCAGATTAATTCAAAAGGAATAATAAAATGAAAAAGATTATGAAGTTAACTTTACAAGGTTATCCAGGTATACTATGGATTACATACACAACACAAAGTGAAAGATCAAATTCTTATTTGAATGTCTTAATCCAAATCTCTAAAGAGAACTATTTTCTCAAAATTTTTCATCATACTAAGAAATATTTTTATATTCCATCAATAAAAAGAAGTAATTTTATAGATTAATAATATTCAAGGTAAACCAAGACAATAAGAGAACATTTGAACACCATGAAAAAGGGATTTCGTCAAATAAGAAGAGAAATTTTGAGAAATTTCTATCTTTTGAAAACTCTAGGAAAAAGAATCTTAGAAAATGTTTAAAGGGACTTTGAGTTTTTTATAAGTTTATATATAGGGGTTACCAGGATCATGAATGAAAAGGTAAGAAACAAATAAAATATGTGAAGTTCTAAAATTGTAAATATATGGGGAAATATTTAAATTAATTCCCCAAGCGTCAAGGGAATCCATCAAATAAGAGACCATGGGGAGATGGACAAGCTTATGAAATCACAGCAGCTGAGGTAGAAGTACCCAATGATGTGGTGTAAGGTACCTTAATCCTTTATTAAAATTTATCCAATACCTTATCTGATTCTAGATCATCAAACTCTTTTATATCTACCCAATTTTATAAGAAAAGTAGACATTTTCCTTTTGATTTAATAAGGGATTTTTCAGTAAAAAATCTTAAAATAAGTATCATTACAATAAAGATATGTTGATCTATCCACATTATGATAAAAAAATGTTTGTTATATTCTAACCTTATTATCATACCTATTGTTAAATTTTATATAATCCTCGGTATGTACTAGCTCTCAAAATATGATGCAAAAAATTTATTACATGAAGAAGGAAATTATGATATATGAGGAAGATATATAATCCATCATCTTTAGAGAAAAAGAATCCCCACCTAATTCTTATCTAGATCTACACCAGTAGCTCTACATAATGATATTCTTGGGTAATAAGATCAAACAACATCAAGAAATGAAGAAGGTTGTATTCAAATTGAGGATGTACCTATTATGATGGAATACATTGATTTATTTCCTGGGGAATTACCTAGGCACCCCTAGAGTGAGAAGATGAATTTTCACTTGGTTTAATCCTATATTCAAGGCCAATATCAAAGACTCCCTATAGAATGAAAAATATGGAACTAGTGGATTTGAGGAAACAACTGGTGGATTTGGGTAATAATGGATTTATTTTCCCTAGGGTTTCACCATAGGGAGCCCTTTTCCTCTTTTTTAAGAAGAAATATGGATCCATGAGGTTGTGAATTGATTATATTCAATTAAAATAAAGACAACTTATCATTTACCTCACATTCATGACTTGTTTGATCAACTTCCTGGAGCTCAATATTTTTCAAAGATTGATCTTCATTTTGGTTATCACCAATTACGAGTGAATAATGAAGGAATTCCAAATTCAACTTTTCAAACGAGTTATAGAAATTAAAAGTCTATAGTAATTCTATTTGGATTGAATAATGCACCCTTTGTTTATATAAATGTAATGAATAGATAATTCAAGGAATATATTGATGATTTTATTATGGTATTAATTGATGATATTTTGGTGTATTCTAAAACACATTAGGACCATTTGAATCACTTACAGATCATCCTTAAGACTGGAACAAGGGAAGAGTTATATGTGAAGTTTAGTATGTTCAATTTCTGGTTTCAATAAGTCTCTTTTATTGGTTATATTTTATCCAAAGATGGAATATCGGTTGATCCTACAAAGAAAAAGGCAGTCAAAGAATTTCTTACACCAATAAACATAACCAAGGTATGTAGTTTCATTGGTTTAGAAGGTTACTATTGAAATTTTTTCCCAAATTTTGATCAATTATAAAACCTATTAACCACACATAAGTATAAAGGGGTTAAGTTTGTTTGAACAAAGGAATGTGATGAATACTTTGATGAACTAAATAGAATATTACTCAATGATTTGATTTTTACTATACCATCTAGAAGTGATGAGTTTTTCATATATAATGATTCATTGAAGAAGGTACTTAGTTTTATCATAATGAAAATGATAAAATTATTGAATATGCATCAAGGAAAATGAAGACTCGCGAATAGAACTATCCAACCCATGATCTTGAGTTATTGACTGTAATATTTGCTTTGAAAATATGGAGACATTATTTCTATTGTGAAATAGGTGAGATTTAGATGGATCATAAAAGCCTGAAAAATAGCTTCTCACAAAAATATCTCAACATGAGATAAAGGATATTGCTCAAGATACTCAAATATTTTGATTTCTCAATAAAATACCACCCAATTAAATAAAATAAGGTAGTTGATGCATTAAGTAGAAAGGATTATGGAGTTCTAACCCAAATTAGGACTGAGAGGGATTCCATGTTATTGGATCTAGTAAATATAGATATTGGTATTTATAATTAAGGGGAGACATCAATAATTTTTCAAATTATTGAAAAACCATATTTATTAGATAAGATAAATAATTATCCGTATAATGATTTGAACTTCTAGAAGAAAATTAAATATGTGAATGATGGAAAATTAGCTGAATTTTTCTATGATGATGGTGTTATCAAATTTGGAAAAATACTTTGTGTTCCATATATATGTGAGATAAAAAGGTAATGGTTGAATAATGCTCATAGCTCAAATTTCTCTGTACACACTCGTAGTACAATGATGTATATGGAATTTAGGGAACATTTTTGGTGGGATAACATGAAGACATAAATTGTTGATTATGTGTCTAGATGCTTGGTTTGTGAAAAAGTGAAAGCTATGAGGAATAATCCTAAATGAATCTCATATCCTCTTACTATTAATGTGTGTAAATGGGATCAAATTACATGGAATTTGTCACAGGACTTCCAAATACTCTTAGAAATAATGATGCAATATGGGTTATCGTTGATCACCTTACCAAATATACACATTTACTTTCTATAAGAGAAGACCTACCTATTAAGTGCCATACAAGGATTTATATTAATTAAGTTGTAAGACTTCATGGTGAAACTCTATCAATTGTTTCATATTGAGATCCCCTATTTACATAAATTTTTTGGTGAAGTATTCAGAAGGCTCTTCACACTAGGTTTCATTTGAGCACTTCCTACCATCCCTAAACTAATAGATGGTCTAAAAGAATGATTAAAATAACGGAAGACATGTTGAGGGCATGATAACTCTACTTTAAAGGTATATGGGATTAGTACCTACCTTTGGTAAAGTTTTCATATAATAATAGTTTCCATTAAAGTATTAAAATGGATCCGTACAAAGCATTATATAAAAAGGTATTATACTAAAACTTGTTGGGATGAAGTTGGTGAGAGAAAACTTGTAGTCTCATAATATTTTAAGAAAGAACTGAAAAGTTAAAGGTTATTCAGGATCATATTAAAGCATCAAAAAGTAGGTAAAAGAGTTATGATGACAATCAGAGGAATTATTTAGAGTTCCAAGTGGAAGATCATGTTTTTTTGAAAGTATCTCTTTGGAAGGATGTAATATGGTTTGGTGAGAAAGGGAAACCGATTCATAGGTACATTGGGCCCTTATAAATTCTTGAAAGAGTTCATGTTTTCTCTTATAATTTGGAAATGCATCAAAATCTCTCAAAGGTTGACGATGTGTTCCATATATCTATGATATGGAAGTACATGCTAGATCCAACACATGTGATCATATCTGATGTAATAAATTTCAAACCTAACCTTTCATACATTGATGAACCCATCTATATCTTGATACCAGAGAGCAAGTGTTGAGGAATTGGATGACACTTCTAGTAAAGGTACTCTAGAGAAATCCCAAAATAGAAGAAGCAGCATGGGAACCAGAGGATTCTATAAAGGAGAAATACCCACATATTTTAATAAGGTAAAAACCCTAAAATTTCAAGGTTGATATTTTTGTAGGAGGTAAGAATGTAGAACCCCAAGACTTTACTATATTTCTCTTTTATAAAAAATTTAATTTTTTTGATAGATAATGATGGATGCAACACCAAGTTTTAACAAAACACTATTTAGTAACGTTTTTTACATTCAATTAAATTCTAACACTTTTAGATAATTCATATAGTAAATTTATATCTCATATATCCAATAAAATATTTTTACATTCATCAAATATATTTTATTAGTCATAAGATAAGAATAAACCCGTTTTTACACATTAAAACCTATATTTTTATAAAAGAAGTTTTACCGCCTTTTAATGGAGAACATATTTTAATTATAAATTTTAGAACTTTAATAATTCCAATATTAAAAAATAAACCTAATTTTTGAAATTGAATCATATAAATTATGTTAGGGTGAAGTTTTGATATTTTTCAAAGAAGTTTCATTTTTTAACGAATAATGAAAAATGCTGAATTTTAATTCAAATTTTTTTTCTCATATAATTTATTTATAAAGTTAAATTATATTTTTTATTGGTTTTTTTAAAGTAAATAGATAAATTTTAAATATATTAATCCAATTTAGGTCATTTGAATCAATTTCACTTTGAAATGGGATATAAAAACATAGAAATCTTTTGAGCATTTTTTCTTTAAAACTCATTTTGTCATCTGGTCTTAGGGATTAAATTTATATTAATTTCTGCCACTTCTTTGATTTGAATTTGAAAAAATGGATTCTATATTTGGAATAATAATAATTTATTATTTCTAAAAATTTAAACTTACTTTTTGTCCAAAAAAATTAGTTATAGTCATTAAAATTAATTACAACAACTAAGAGAAAAATTAGCATAATAAAGGACTAAACCTTAAAATTAAGAGTCAAAACGACCTAGAAACCTGTACAAAATACATTAGATGTACATATTTAGAACCTATAATATATTGTATCTAATTTGGGCCATTATTTGTTCCACTTTAAAAAGGAAGACTTGGGTGGAATTCCCTTTTCAAAAAATTACAAGAATGTGACTCCTCCTCCACTCTAAAAAGGCACCCACCCCTCCCCTTTACTAACACCTATCAAGCACTTTTTCTGGACCAAAATATACTCATATAATCTCCTAAAATTCCTCCAATCATCATAGAAGCCTCAACTTGTGATGAAATCCATGAAAGGAATCTCTTTCGTGTAAACCAAAAGAGTTACCCAAAGTAGATGTAACATCATTCCTCAAGCACTTTTGTTTTATTGAAATTATCCATCCCCATAAATATTTTTATTACAAGATTATTTAATAAAATAATTATCCTCAATATAATGACATGTTTTTATGTTAAGTGTTTGACTTACAATTACACACTCATCCATCTAATGGGTAACAAACCAACTGTTTATGTTTACAGTGAACTACCACCTCACAAAACGACGATTGTTCATTTTTCCTTTACCACATCTAATGGTTTGGAATTATGATGGACACACTATTTATATATTATATTTATAATGTATTTATTATTTTTAAATTATTTTTTAATGCATAACTGTATACACTCCATTTTTTTTGGAGTACGATAACATCGTTTGTTGAAGTGTGAACTACCACCCCCTCAAAGTGATGTAGTTCATTCACACTATACGTGGAACATATAATGGATTGTTTTAATAAAAATATGTGACATATATGACATATATATGATATTTGGATTATAATATACATATATATAATTTTATTTTCATTCTTTTAAAATAAAAAATAAATGAAATTAGTGTTCATGCGTACATACGGTCTACTGTCTCCATGAACAATGAATTTCATTTCTTATCTCCAAATATGATGGATTATTATAAATACATATATAATGAATATATAATATATTTATATCATAGTTTAAATTTTGGATATAATGAAAATATTATAGAAATAACAAGCAACAAGTCAAAAAAACTCAAGATACTAGGCAAATAACACCCGAAGTAGTGAAAATAATTAACAAATGGGTAATAATATATTATAACAAGAGAATATATGATACCATAAAAATGATTATGGTACTAGTATAAGTTAGTAACATTTTTAAACCACTATATATGAGGTTAAATACCACAAAAAAGGAAGAATAAGGTAAGATATTTCATCTCAATTTACATTCTATTGAGACTTATTTGTTTTTATGAACCAATTCACTTTTATATGGCGTATATACTACCCTTTGACAAGTTATATCATGAATATACATATTATCATGAAATTATAAGTTTAATTTAATGTAATAACCTCCTGTTTATTATGATTTAAATATTTTTAAGTGGTATAGGACACTTTGTAAATTTTTAAGAATGTTTTTCGTAAGAATGTTCTTGATGATTATCTTTGCAATCTCACTTCCTTTTGTGATTTTTTACTTTATCCTAAAACAATCACATTATTATAATCATTTTCATTATAAATTTCCTTAAATATCCATATTCTCATATAATTTATATTATTATTGTCTAAACCATATATCATTTTAACATACATTGTTCACTTTGACAGTTTTTTGATTAATTGGGGAATTATTGATAAATTTGTATTCTTTATTCAACATGGATATTTGATAAGCCATATTATTTACTCAATATAAGGAATGATTTGGAAATGTAGTGATGAGTGGGGACTAGACTTTACATGGCCCCTCAATGCATTTAAAGGTTATCATGAGACAAATAAGTTGGTCAAACTAAACAGGTTTCTACCTGTAGTTTTAAATCGTCTTGTGAAAGGTCTTGAGAGTATAGGTTTTCATGTTCCTCAAACAAGATTTCCAATAACTAAGCATTTCATTTATAGATATATCATTTATCATTGTTATTATCCATGAGGTTTTCATATGATAAAATCTATGGATGAATTTCATTATCAGTTTATTGATTAAATGACATGTATTTATAACTATATATATATATATAAATAGTTAAAAAATTATAATAAATATATTTATTATAATTTTATAAGTATTTAAATATATCTACATTTATTTATAATTAGAATTATAAATATAATTATTATATTTATTATTTATAATTATAAATTAATATATATTCATTTAAATAATTATAAAATTATAATAAATATATTTATTATATTTATAATTTTATAAATAAATATAATACATACATTTATTATAATTTTATTTTTATTTTAATATTTATGCATTTATTTATAATTATAAATATAAATATAAATAATTTATTTATTAAAATTTTATATTTATTTTTAAAAAATACATTTATTTGTATTTATAATTGAAAATAAATATATATTTATTTAAATAATTAAACAATTATAATAAATATATTATTATATTTATAATTTTAGAAATAAATATAATTAATATATTATTATAGTTTTATAATTATTTAAATATATATATATTTATTTATATTTATAATTATAATTTTAATTAATATATTTATTATAATTTTATAATTATAAATAAATCTATATTTATTTACAATATTTATAAATTTATAAATATATATATATATATTTATATATTAGGTGCTTTGGGGTATAATTATATTAAACACACACACACCACACACATAGGCCAAAAAGGTAGGCCATAGCCCCCCAAAAGGATTTCCCACCCATCAAGCCTTATTTATTCATTATATGTCCTGAAGGCCTAGCGGGCATGAAGCCTATTACATAGCCCAAAGGTCCAATGCAACGTCACCGCCTACCTGCATCATGCGTCATGCCTGCGTCAGCGCCTGCATACATGATGCATCATGCCTGCATCACTGCCTACCTGCATCATGTGTCATGCCTACATCACTTCCTAACAAGGACCCATTTTTTAGCACTTTCTCTTTTAGGGCTAATAAAACACCAATTTATCAATATTTTTTGAACCCATTGATAACAGTCTTCCCCAATGTTATAAATATAACCCTAATGAAGTCTCTTTTCTTCACACCTTTAAGTTTTCATAGAGATTTAGTGTTGTCGTTGTCTTTCCCTTCCTTCACCTTCACCTTTACCATCGCCGTCACTCCCTGACTTACCGTCGTCGCTCCCTACCGCTCTAAGTTATGAGATTATTTATTCTCCTATTTAATCACTTCTTCCATGTAGATAATTTCATAGTGGGTTGAAAATTTGAGACCTAGAGATCCATGTGCTGGTAGCTAGGTGTTTTTAATTTGGTTCCATGATAGATGATGAGATTTTCCATGTTTTTATGTTACTTTTCTATATGGTTGATGTGTTTGGTAGAATAAATTTGGTTTTTTGGAGGTTTTATGGAAGTGTTTCTTTCCTGGTGTTGTTTATTTTAAAGAAAGAGTGCATGGATATAAAATACCCACCCTTTCAGATTATATATAAATTGTGGGGAGGTATCAAAATTCGTGAGGCCTTGTATCCCTTGTTAATTCATTTAATTTATCTTAGAGATGTTGGATTTTTTATGAGTATTCTCTTTGTCTTAAGGAATACTTTTATTAATGGCCTCTCTTATCAGTATATATTCTAGTCACCCATGGCACTCACCTTTTCTTAGGTCATTAATGTTTTAAAGTTATTGGTCATCTTCCATCCTTTGGAAATAGATTTCTATGGGAGAAAATTGTTATGTTGGTGAGTTTGTAACATTTTGTGTTATTATAGTTAAATATTTTATATCATTTTAAATAATTATAAGTTATTTTATGTTTAGGTATTTTTTATGCTCAAATTTTTAAAAGATTAAAATATCCATGGCTCATATAGTTAAAAATAAAAGTTTGATAAAATATATGGAAAACATTATTATATACAATACCATATTTTATATTATGAAAAGGGGTTTTCAAATAATGTATATCTGTTTAAAATATATATTCTTTTATAAATTATACATAATTTTATACTTCTATATATATCTATAATTTTATATAATGATATATATATATATATATATATTTGTAATTTATACTTTTAAACCTATGTACTTTTATGAATTTATTAATATTTTAATACTTTTATACTTTCATATAATTTATTTCTATAAATTATAATTTTATATTTTTATAATTTTGTAATATGATTATTTTTTTTGAAAAATTCAATTGGATAACTATGATTTATTTATTATATGAAATATTTTATGTTTTTAATCATAATAGATAGATTGAGAGTTGGAATTAGGCTTGATTTATTCCTTTAGAACTGATGTCTCAACCTCCAAAATTTTTGGTTTAGTGTTTGGAATGGGAATATACTCTTTGTTAATGATTTCTCTCAAAGTTTTAGTGATTAGAGATCCCAAAAAATAATCAATGGAGTTATATTCAAGATATTAAATCCAAGAAGAAAAATTTCCTTAATGTGAATAAATCAAATCAATATATTCATGACATAATCATCCTTTAATAATTCCTTGATATTTCCAAGGCTGCTTTAAACATCATGAAACTAATTCACCTCATGAAAATCCTCACTATCATCACTAATTCAAGAGGTTTTATTATAGATTTTGAGATTAAGGATCATATTTTCAAAGGTTTTCATATTTCTATTCCGAAATCATATGGCTGAGTTGATTGTTTCTAGGAAGGGATGACCAAGAATGATGGGGGTTTTCATGTAACTAGATTTTCCCTTTAAGGTTAGGGTAGAGACAATCTAAGTGGGCTTGGGTTCTTTACCAGTTTTAATTCTTTGTAATTAAAATTTTAGTGACAAAACCCCATAATTAATTTTCTCCATTTGATTACAAAATTTATAAAGTAATGGTTATGGGATAAATTGGTTAGGGGGATGAGCTGACTAGTTTATCTAAATAGTATATTTAAGTTATTGGATGGTCGTTGTAACTTAGTCGAAAATTGTTTTAATGTTGATGATTTTAAAAATTTGAATCATTGAATACTATTGGAGTAATTATTTTCCTAAATTAAATTACCCATTTCCTTCAATGAACTATGAAATTATTTGAAGCATTCAAATGTTGGGTTCACCTTATTTTAAAGTCCCACTTTTGTGTATTTATATTAATATAGAATGGATGGGTGCCAATCATATTTATTGATGATGTGGTTCAATTTATTTGATCATTTAACTATGTAGAATGTGTGGGGTTTCTATAAGATATTTGAAATTATTTGAAAAGTGTGTTTCATTAAATCCAAGGGTAGATCTCATGAGACTTGCAAGGTATACTATATTTTTTCTATTAACCATAAAATCGAGATCGATCATTTCATGAATATACTAAAATCAAATAATTTTATAATTTTATACTTTCATAAATTTTACTTGTATATATTATAATTTTATACTTTTATAAATTTTTAAAACTATATACTTCTATAAATTATGTATACTTTTATAACTTATATGTACTTTTATATAGTTTTATAAATTTATATACATTTATAAATTATGTATAATTCTTTAAAATATATTTTCTTTTATAAATTATATATAATTTTATACTTCTATATATGTAAATAATTTTATATACTAAAATAAATATATATAATTTTTTAATTTTTAATTTTATAATTATATTTTTTTTTTCAATTTATCAATACACTAATACATTTATAGTTTCATAAATTCAATTTAAGTGTCGAAAATATTTTAAAAAATAAAATAATTTTTTTATTCGTAAAACCATTATTATATTCAATAGTCATATTTTCTATTATGAAAAGGTTTTTTAAATAATATAGAATTTTATTCCATTATTAAATTCAATATCCATATTTCAACGGTTTTTTACAATGTAAATGTGATTTTATACTTCATTTATCATCATACAAAAAGTGTTTTGATAATTAAAAATTTTAAGTGAAAAATATTTTTTAAAATTGGAAAGTCCTCCATTATATTTATAAATTTCCTTATATAAGTTTTTTTTATCATGTGGGATGATAAATCATTTTTCAATATTTCCATTTTTTTTCAAGAAATTCATGAGATCTATCTTCAATTAAACATATATATTTTTTGTATTTATTTTTTTAAATATTAATATTACCAATTCAAATATGATGAATATTATAACACCCCAAGATTTTTATGAGAAATATTTTTTAATTTCTTTGTGAGTTGTATTGTACGGTACACCAAGATAGGTTTGCGGAATACACAACACCGACTTAGCTTGTTGTAAGAACCCGATTCTTCTTCTTGAGGTACAGGTTTCTTCTTTTCCTTTTTCCTTAAGTGTTTTTGAGAAAATAAAAAAATGGGGAAAAGTCACAAATTTTGTGGGTACACGCCGTGTACTTTTCCACACTCTGTGTACTTTGGCCGTGTGGGATGAGTACACAGGGTGTGTAGCCATGCTGGCGATGAAAGGCGTAAAAACCTACTACACACCGTGTAGTGGGTATTTACATATCGTGTAGTTAGTTGGCAGGAAAACAGTATGGTGGTGGAAGCAATCGCCTGCTGAGCGACAGTACACGCCGTGTAATCATGAATACACGCCGTATACTCATGTCGACAGATGAACAATGCTACGGTGGAAAGAAGCCGCTGAAGGAACAGTTAAATGAATGAAAAATACACGCTGTGTACTTGAGAGTACACACCATGTAGTCTGTTTTTTTTCACATAAAATGGGAAATAGCCTTATCTGTTCATATAGAAGGCTTAGAACCGAAGGAGAGCTCGGGAGGACGACCCGAGCTTTGGATATCACCCAATCGAGCATCGGGAATCCGATTCCGCCTCCGTCGATCTCGTTGGAACCGTATGGGTAAGCCCTTCCCTCTCCTTGAGCCGTTCTTACCAATTCTTTCCCAAGGGGAAGTTATTTACATTTGAACGAGAATTTATTTTACCTCATATCTATGTTGTTCTTGGACGATTCAAGGAGTGTCATTCACGTATACCGATTAGGGGCGGTCAAGGTAGGTGGCTTGGTGTTTAAATTCCAACTACTGTGTGTTTTTTTGTACCATTGTGCTACGAACCCACGTTGGGGTGTCGTATGGATGAGGCCTTGGCTATTAAAATACATAGAATTGCATAGGTAATTTAATGTAAGTGTACAACTGCTGTTTGGGATCACTTCTTGGATCCAGGACCACCCCGGGGGCTGCGTTCCTCTATTTAGCCGTTTAGCCCGGATACCCGAGGGTATGCCATGTTTATATTGAGCATTACTTTTTCCTTGAAAGGAATTGTATATAAAATTGCTGGTTTGGGCTCAGCCCGGTTACTTCATCTTGAGGGAGTGGTTACATTATATAGCCTGAGGGCATGGTTACATTATATAGCCTGAGGGCAAGCCTAAGGGTGTAGTTACATTATATAGCCTGAGGGTGTGGTTAAATTATATAGAATGAGGGCCATCTTGAGGGTGTGGTTACATTTTATAGACTGAGGGAAAGCCTGAGGGCGTGGTTACATTATATAGCCTGAGGGAAAGCCTAAGGGAGAGGTTACACTATATAGCCAGAGGGCGTGGTTATATTACATTAGCCCGAGGGCAAGGTTCTGATTAGCCCAAGGGCTTAGTTCTGGTGAACTTTGAATGTTATTATATTGAATTGTTAAATGAATATTAAAATGGAAATATAACTGGTAAGTTAGTTACTTTTGAGTACTGCTTAGTTTATTTCATTTCACTGCTGCACACTTTTGTTGCACATTTTACACTGACAGTTGGGCACGGGCCTATGGTGGGTGCCTACTGGGATTTATTTCTCACACCCTGTTTGGGTCATGTCTTCGGCCCAAACAGATTATATTGCTGCAGGTGTTGATAAGTGAAAGGGTCCCTATACAGGTACTTGAGTGTTGCTGAGGTGTAGGGGAGCATGGGACTGAGCTCAGGCTCGTGATGCTACCGACTGTTTGTTTTGTTCTGTTGTACCTATACTTTCCATTGTATTGTACTATTATGTAACATGTTCTGGCTATTTTCGTAGAATTAGAGACATGTTGCATCATTATCTATATAACTGTTGGTTATCTTTTACTACAGTTGTTCATTTTAAATGTGTATGTTTTATTTCTTCCGCTGTTGTTGTATGCTATTTTTATTTTTCCGTTGCACTACACTTGAAAAATGAGGGCATAGTTTCCCCATTATCAGACCTAGGACCTCGCTACTATTCGGAAGCCTCTGGCGTTTGGGGAAATGCGCTTGAGGTCATGTGACCAACCGGGTTCGGGGTGCCCGTGGTGTGGCTTTCGGATCCGGAACGTTACAAAGTGGTATCAAAGGAGGTTCTTTTCTTTGACTTACTGTTTAGATCCTTAGTCAGGGATAGGACGGAAATGGTAGTTGGTAATAAGCTGTGCTCAATAGTAGCTAACCTATGTATAGGGAAAATCCAGTCTACCTCGTATTTTTTCAATTCTTTTGATTTTGCAAAATTTTACAGTTAATTTGATTTTCACCATTGGGTGACTCACTTGTGATTGTGCTGTTTATATTTTATCCATGGGTTATATTTAGTTGAAACTCTATGAGATGAGGGTATTCCATATCATGCATCATTTAAGCGCATTCTAGAAATCACATGCCATGCATAGTTCCATGCCATGTAGGTGCAATAGAAATTGCATGTTGTTGTGATAGTTGTTGTGCTAGAAAACACATGCTGTTGTGATAGTTGTTGTGCTAGAAAACACTTTCTGTTGTGATAGCTTCTTTGATAAATACCTACTATGTGATAGGGTATTTTAGTTTGAGGCCTTGATAGAATGAACACCAAACTTTGGTTATTGAGGAGTATGGGCCCTCATTGATCGGAATTTGGTGGATCATTGGCTGTTTACCGTATTTATAACTCAGATAAGATGCCAAACTTTGATTCATGGGGACTATGGGCCCTCACGGGTCGGAATTTGGCACTTAGGAGTTGATTTAGTGTTTTTCCTGGGTTTCGGAGTAGTATCTGAGGCTTACTGTGTGGAAAACTCAGTATACACACCGTGCAGTAATATGGACACACGCCGTGTGTTCTTCTGTTCTGGAAGAAAAGAAAACTTTTTGAGTACACGCTGTGTACCCACAGTATACACCGTGTAGTTTCTCTTCCCATGTCATAGACCATGTGGGCGGGGACATGAGGTAGGGTTAATCTTGGAAAAAACACACCGTGTACCAGTGTACACGCTGTGTAGTGTTAACCCGGAGTCCTCCCGTGTAACTAACAAACACGGGCGGTGAAACACTTTAGACATAAACACCGTTTCCACCTTGGAACACGCCGTGTAGTCTGACCTAGGGACCCGTCCGTGTAGCTAACAAACACGGGTCGGTGTTACCTCTTCTTGAACACACTGTGTACCTATGGGACATGCCGTGTAGTCCTTACTGGTGGGAGACCGTGTGACTTTAGCCGTGTGGCTGGGGAAACGAGGTGGTGTACACACCGTGTGCGGGGGTCACACGCCATGTAGAATTATCTGAGTAGTCGGTCGTGTCACAAATGACACTGGTAGTTAGAAATTAAAACATACACACCATGTAGTTGTTATACACGCCATGTAGTCTTGTTCAAAATGAAGCTGTGTAGATTAGCCCTGTAGAAGGACCTGGGCAGGGGAAGAAAAGTCAGTTACACGTCGTGTAGTTGATATACACGCCGTGTAGTCTTGTTTTGCAATCTTGAATGCCTTCTTCCTCCTGTTCCCTTTTTTCCCCTCATTTTACAGTCTTTGATAAAATTAAATCTAAGGAATGTTTTTGACCTTGTAGAGTTATGCCACTGAGATGACCACACGTTATTTTCTAAAAGAGAGGCAACGATTATACTCCAAAGATGGTAGGCCATGAGCTACCAGTGGATCCTCCAGAAGATCAAGATGAGGCGCCAACCGTTATACCAGACATAGGCACAGATGCGCAGTTCCATGAAGCCTTCATGCGGTTCATGTAGACCTTTTAGGGAGCACCTCCAGCTGCCACATCTATGGCAGAACTGAATCATATATTCCAGCAGCAGCATCCGCCTACATTTTCAGGGGATGGCGAACTACAGGCTGCGGAGTCTTGGCTGGGGTCTATTCAGACTATTTTCAATCACCTTGAGACGCCTCAAGGGTGGAGGGTCAAGCTCGCTACATAAATGCTGCGTGATTCCGCCAAGAGGTGGTGGGATGTTACCACCCAATCTGAGCCTCATCGATACATGGCGTGGGAAGATTTTCAGGTAGTCTTCTATGAATTCTTCTTTACTAAGATGCTACGGGAAGATCGAGCTTTAGAGTTCATGAATCTGCAATAGGGAGCTATGTCGGTGATGGATTATTCTACCCGCTTCACTGAGTATCAACGTTTTTCACCTATTATGGTGGGAGATGAGATGCTGAGGGCTCAATTCTTTGAGGATGGTCTTCGATATGACATCCGAGAACTAGTGAATGTTTTTAGGTTGCCTACGATACATGATATTGTGAACCAGGAACTGATTACAGAGCGGAACCTTTGGGAAGCTAGTGGTGCAGGCCAGGGCGGTTCAGTACCAGTTTCTGGTACTATTTCTACCAGTAAGAGAAAGAGGCATATGGATTTATCTAACGGTGGCAGTGCTAGCTAGAGGAATTATTCGGGTGGCCCGTTAGTGTGCTACTAGTGTGGTAAAGAGGGGCACACGAGACCACATTATCCACATGACCCATTGGAGTGTTGAGCTTGCGGCAAGGTGGGTCATCTACAGTGATTTTGTAGGGAGTTTCTACAAGTGGCTAGTGATAGGGGTTCTGTGCAGACTCTGCGTGCAGGAGAAGGGCCAATAACTTCTTATCAGTCAGGCAATTGGGGTGCGTCAGGGCGTGCAGGAAGAGATGGTGGTCATGGACGTGGTAGCCAGACACCGGGATCTTAGAGGCAGCAGGGCAGGACAACACAGGGTAGCCAAGCTATGTCGTAGGGTCGTGGCACTGGGCATGCATATGCAGTGTAACAGACCCAACATGAGTAGGATCCCGAACCTTCTACCATCATAGGTACTATTCTAGTAGCTTCTGCTTTATCTTCGGTACTTTTCGATACTGGTTCTACACATAGTTTCATATCTGTGCCCATTGTGGAGAGCCTTGGGCTATGTTTTTCTTCTTCTTCTGATGTTATGACGCTAGACACTCCGTTGGGGACTAGAACGGCTGGTGTGCGCCAGTGTAAGGAGTGCCCCCTTGAGGTTGATGGGTGTCACTTTCTATGGGAACTCTATGTCTTGGAGATGATGAGATATGATGTCATTCTCGGGATGGATTGGTTGGTTCCCTTTCGATCCTTTTTAGACTGCTATCGTCATAGGGTGCATTTCACGTCACCGGAGGGAAGAGAGTTTCTATACAAGGGCGAATGGGATGTTCAGGCGAGTCGAGCTGGACCAGAGAATCATGGGAAAGGTGGAGTCACAACCCAGATTACGAGTTTATATCTGGATGAACAGGGAACTTTCCAGAAGGATTTCCCTCTAGTGGTTGATCATTTCAGGGATGTCTTCTCGGACGACTTTTCAGGTCTACCTCCAGAGCGAGAGGTGGATTTCTCTATCGAGCTTATCCCAGGAGCGGCACTGGTATCCATTCCTCCTTATAGGATGGATACACCAGAGTTATAGGAGCTCAAGAGATAGTTAGAGGATTTTAGTCAAATGGTTTCATCTGACCCAACACTTCTCCTTGGGGTTTGCCGGTCCTTTTTGCGAAGAAGACGGACGGTAGCCTCAGACTCTGTGTGGATTATCGGAAGCTGAACCAGTTGATGGTCAAGAACCGATATCCCTTGCCGAGGATTGATGATCTTTTTTATCAACTTCGAGGTGCACGAGTGTTCTTGAAGATTGAATTGAGATCAGGATATCATCAGTTGCGTGTGAGACCATCAGACATACCGCTTATAGCCTTTCGGAGCAGATATGGACTGTACGAGTACTTGGTTATTCCTTTTGGATTCGCGAACATGCCAACAGTTTTCATGGCTCTGATGAATCGTGTGTTCCATCCTTATCTGGATTATTTTGTGGTAGTCTTCGTGGATGACATCTTGGTGTACTCTCACACTCGACACGACCATGCCACCCATCTTGAGATCGTACTGAGCACAATGAGAAAGCATAAGCTGTATGATAATCTCTCAAAGTTCCACTTTTGGATGGACCAAATTCACTTCCTAGGTCATATCATCTCAGAGGAAGGAGTTTCATTAGACCCAGAGAAGGTGAGAGTAGTAGTTTCCTGGGATCAACCTAAGACCGTGTTTGATATACGAAGTTTCTTAGGGATGACTGGTTACTACAGATGCTTCATCCAGGACTTCTCCCACTTAGTAGTGCCGTTTACGGGTTTTACTAAGAAGGGTGTGAAGTTCGTTTGGAAAGAATCTTGTGAGACAGCCTTTCAGGAGTTGAAGGGAAGTTTGACATCAGCACCAATCCTGATACTCCTAGAGCAGGGGAAGAGCTATATAGTTTACTGTGATGCATCAGGTATTGGGCTTGGAGCTGTGTTGATGATGGGTGATTGAGTTGTTGAGTACGGGTCTCAAAAGTTGAGGCCACATGAGAGGAATTACCTGACGCATGATCTCTAGTTGGCTGCATTTGTTCATGCATTGCGCTATTGGAGACATTATCTCTTGGGAGAGAATTTTTTGGTTTTCACCAACCACAAAAGTCTCAAGTATATCTTTACTCATCGTGACTTGAATCTGATATAGTGAAGGTGGGTCGAATACCTTCAGTCCTTAGACTTTGAGCTTACCTATACACCTGGTAAAGGTAATGAAGTAGCTGATGCACTGAGTAGGAAGAGTCAGATACAGGCAGTGCAGTAGGCCAATGGTGAGTGGCAGCTTATGGCTTTGTTCTCTGAGATGCATTTGGAGGTGCATGACAGTCAGGGGAAAACCTATCTTTCATATTTAGCTGTGACTTCTACCCTCCTGGATAGAGTGAGGATGATATAGCTATCTGATTCATAAGGCCTAGTTCTACGGGATTCGGTGGCAGGTGAGGACCCTCCTCCTGGGTGGATGATAGGCAATGATGAGGTACTACGTTTCCATGGACGAGTATGGGTTCCAGGGGATGTACGCGAGGAGATGATGTGGGAGTTTCATGATTTAGCTTGGTCAGTTCATCCCGGAGTGACCAAGATGTACTATGACTTGAGACATCAGTATTGGTGGCCGAGAATGAAGAGTGAAGTAGCAGATTTTGTTATGAGATGTTCCACCTGTCAGCAGGTGAAGGCAGAGCATCAGAGGCCAACCGGGCTGTTACAATAGTTACCCATTCCAGAGTGGAAATGGTATGATGTCACGATGGACTTTGTGACTGGGTTGCTGAGGTCAACTTGAGGCAATGATGCCATGTGGGTTGTTGTAGACAGACTCACGAAGGTAGCTCACTTTTTTCCAATCAAGGAGACCTTCATAGTTGAAGAGCTCGGGAAGCTGTATATCCGAGAGATCATACGTAATCATGGGGTCCCTCATTATATTATTTCAAATAGGGATTCCCATTTCACATCTCGTTTATGGTAGAGTTTTCAGAGGGAACTGGGTACATAGGTGCTTCTGAGCACAACGTATCACCCTCCGATCGATAGCAAGTCAGAGCGTATGATACAGGTGCTAGAGGACATGCTACGTGCATGCATCCTGGACTTTGGAGGCTCTTGGGAGAATCATATACCCTTAGTCTAGTTTTCCTATAATAATAGTTTTTCGGTGACTATTGAGATGGAACCTTACGAGGCTTTATATGGTAGGCCATGCCGATCACCTTTATGCTGGATGGAGGTAGGTGAGGCAGATTTACTAGGACCACGTCTTGTGTAGGAGACTTCTGAGTAGGTCTAGTTGATTCAGAAGAGGATGGCTACTACACAGTCTCTTCAGAAATTTTATACTGATCGCCGCAGACGACCCTTAGAGTTTGTGGTCGGGGATCAGGTTTTCTTGTGTGTTTCACCGTGGTTGGGACACAGGTGGATCAGGAGAAAGGGTAAACTTTCACTGAGGTATGTGAGGAAATTTGGGATTCTGGAGAGAGTCGGGCCGATTGCCTATTGGTTTTAGTTACCACAGAGGTACCGGGGCATGCACGACATCTTCCATGTATCTCAGTTGCACCGCTATCATTCATACCCATCTCACATACTTCAGCCCGAGGAGGTTGAGCAGCAGATCGATGCATCCTTTGAGGAGAATCTGATTCATACTGTTGATATGAGCAAGAAGGTTCTCTGAGGCTGGTCAGTTCCTCTCATACGGGTGCTATGGCAACATGGCCGAGTGTAGGATGAAACCTAGGAGCGGGAGACTGACGTACGTGCTAAGTGGCCAGAGTTGTTCTGAGCTTTATATTCACCACCTTTGGAAGGGAAATTCAAGGACGAATTGGTTTAAGGGGAGAAGTTTTTAAGAACCCGGTTCTCCTTCTTGAGGTACGAGTTTCTTCTTTTACTTTTTACTTAAGCGTTTTTGAGAAAATAAGGAAAATGGGGAAAATCACAAATTTTGTGGGTACACGCCGTGTAATTTTACACACACCATGTACTTTGGCCGTGTGGGATGAGTACACTGGGTGTGTATCCATGCCAACGATGAAAGGTGTAAAAACTAACTACACGCCATGTAGTGGGTATTTATACGCCGTATAGTCACTTAGCAGGAAAATAGTAAGGCAGTGGAAGCAGCCACCAGCTGAGCGACATTACACGCCATGTAATCAGAAATACACGCCGTGTACTCATGTCAATAGATGAACAGTATTGCTGTGGAAAGAAGCCACCGAAGGAACAGTTAAATGAATGAAAAATACACGCTGTGTACTTGAGAGTACACGCCGTGTAGTTTGTTTTTTTCTCTTAAAATGGGAAGTATCCTCCTCTATTCATAGAGAAGTCTTAGAACCAGAGGAGAGCTCAGGAGGATAGATGGTGCTTTGGAGATCACCCGATTGAGTATCTGGAATCCGATTCCACCTACGTCGATCTCGTTGGAACCGTACGGGTAAGCCTTTCCCTCTCCTTGATCCTTTCATACCAATTCTTTCCCGAGGAGAAGTTATTTACATTTGAACGGGAATTTCTTTTACCTCATATCTACATCGTTCTTGTACGATTCGAGGATCATCGTTCACGTATACCGATCAGGGGTGATCAAGGTAGGTGGTTTGATGTCTAAATTCCAACTCCTATGTGTTTTTGTGTACCATTGTACTAGGAACCCACGTTGGGGTGTCGTATGGATGAGAACTTGGCGGTTAAAATACCTAGAATTGCATAGGTAATTTAATGTAAGTGTAAAACTACTGTTTGGGATCACTACTTGGATTCAGGACCACCCTGGGGGTGCGTTTATCTATTTAGCCGTTTGTCCTGGATACCCGAGGGTATGCCATGTTTATATTGAGCATTAATTTTTCCTTGAAAGGAATTGTATATAAAGTTGCTTCTTTGGGCTCAGACAAGTTACTTGAGCCTGAGGGCGTGGTTACATTATATAGCCTCTGGGCGTGGTTACATTATATAGCCTGAGGGAAAACCTAAGGGTGTGGTTACATTATATAGTCTGAGGGAATGGTTACAATATATAGCCTGAGGGAAATCCTGAGGGAATGGTTACATTATATAGCTTGGGGGAAATCCTGAGGGAATGGTTACATTGTAACACCCCGAGCTTCCACGATACGCTTCTCATTCAATAATGTAATAGCTTGCATTGTACGCAACTTCGAGTTCTAAAACACCGCGACTAATCAAAGTAGCCGTTATGAATAGTAATAACCACTTTTTAAAATTATAGAAATTTTATATTTCAAAATGGACTTCATTTTTGGATTCGGAATATCGAAATTAGCCTATGTTGAATTTTTGGTATTTTTCTGAGAACTTCTAATTTTTATGAATAGTGAAAAATACTTTAAAACAAATTTTTAAATCAAAATAATTTATTGTGATAAATTATAATATTTAGTGGTTTTAAGGTATAATTAGAATATATTTTTACCATTTTATCCAATGGTGGTCATTAGAATTAATTTAACATTGAAATTGGACGTAAACAATTGCCAATCTTTTGATATAAATTGTTTCTTAAAAACACGCTATTTGTCGTAACAGTGGGTATTAATTATAAAATTAATTAATGCAACTTATATGTTTGGAATTTTGTAAAATAGACATCATTTTTGAATTCGGAATATCAATTATAGCTTAGGTGAAATTTTGGCCTTGTTCTGAAAAACTTCAATTTTTGATGAATAGTGAAACCACTAAGTGGTAGTTAAATAACTGATTTTTTGTTTAAATGAAATATTACCACTTCTGTGATTTGATTTTCAAAAATCCGACATACATGGTTGTCATTAAGAAGTAAAATGTGGTTCAATGAGATTAAAATAATTTTTTGGTGAATAGTAACTTTTAAGTTCTTAATCGCGATTAGAGGTAATTAGTGTAGTTTAAGGTACAAATAATGTTTTAATAATATGAGATGAGCATGACACTTGTCCTAATCCTATTGGATGAGTCATGGACGACCAAGAAAACCCATGGGTCAACTTGGGGACCCATGGAGCCACTTTAGTTGGAAAATGAAATTAATATATATTTATTTAATGTTAAAATTAAATTGACACAAACATGAGTTATTTTACTAAAACAGTTTTTAAGTGGGGTTACACAAGTCCAAAGTTTGACTATAAATATTCATTAGAAATATAAAAAGATTTCCTACATCATAGTTTTTTTTTTATAATTTTTAGACATTAAATAAATTAAATTATTTATGACATCATTATGATGCAGCGATGACCTCATTATTTAACGATTTAAATAAAATGAGAAGATAATGCAAAATCCAAGGCTTACAGTTGTCCAAAGCCTATTGTATGAGGATATTTCGAAACCTTATCACCTTAGCCTCGAATTATATAAGTGTGGGACCTTTAGAATCCGAAAAGCATTGTGAAATAATATGACATTTCAATCTTTCCAAAAGTGCCCCTCCACTCCACTTATAAAAGGCCCCCACCTCTCCCACCTCATTTACACTTTCAAGCCATTTGGATCGGCCAACCTCTGCCCAAATAATCTCCCAACTTCCCCCTATTACTCCTAGAAGCCTTACTTTGGGAAGAACTCTTCCCAAGGAAGCCTTTGGCTCAAATCAAAAAGAGTTACCCGATTTTGAGGTAATGTCTTCTCTAATGTTGTTCTGTTTTATTTTTCTTCTCCAACCCCCTAAACTCTTTTTATTAATTTCTTTTGTAACAACACCAGTATCCTCAATATACTAGGATTTTGTTATAATAAGTATTCGAGCTACACTTACACACACCTACATCTAATGGTTAAAGAACATACGGTTTCTGTGGATGGCGAATTTCTGCCTCACGAAACGATGATTGTTCAACACTCATATAACACCTTCAAAGGTGGCCATTAAGATGTCACTATATTTATATATGATATAAAATATGTTTATGTTTTACTTATGCTTCTGTATTTTTCATTTATGGCATAATTTATGATTTCCATTATGGGTAAAATGCGATAATTTCATTTTAGGAAGTGCGGACTACCGCCCCCTCAAAGTGATTTGAATCGTTAATGCCATATGTGGGATGTATAAAGGATGGAGTAAATGGTATTATACACTATATTATACTGGAATTATATTATACATTTATATCATTATGATTTAGTTCCATTAAATATGAAATTGAAATGAAAGTAGCGTTCATGCGTACGTACGGCTTACCGTCTCCATGAACGGTACATTTCATTTCTTACCTCTAAATTTTACGTGACATTATAAATGAATGTATATACTGGATATATAATATATATATGACATCTAAATCATGAATATAATTCTGGAGATAATGGATATTCTACCACATAAACAACTTGTAATTATAAGAAGTTTATTGTTGACTCAAGTACCAAAGATCGACAAAACGACCGTTATTAACTTAAATAATTACATAATGTTCATATCATTGTAATAAGTGATATAAAAAGGATAATGAAATTGAAAATGGTTCTTAATAAGGTAGATATTAACTCTAGTTTATTATTCAGGAGGTTAAAGAACGGTTGAGTCAAGTCAGACACAAGGTAAGGGAACTTCTTAACCCAACTTCCATTCTTTGGGTTAATCTCCTACATTCAAATTATGTCATGATATTATTATGTCCTATCTTGTATTTTTACATTATTTATGTGTACTTATAGTGAATACACATAATATACCTACTTTATAAAAAAAATTATCTTTTTAAGGACTTCGTCTCTATCTCCCTTCATTGAGGCATATTTGGTTTTATACACAACTTTCTTTCATACGGTGTATAAACCCCTTTGACATATACGTTCTATTCAAAAGGAATATTTTTATACGTAGTGCTTTAATAAACGACAAAAGGGAATGTTTTTTTGTCGTACTTGTGCGGCGAAAATGACTTATTCTCCACCATGACCATTATTTGAGTTTTCGACTTCCTCTACAAGCCACAACATTTTTATAAATGATTTCAAAAAAAGAGAGAGATATTTCTCTCAAATATATGAAAATCCAGTGAAAATGTATACGTATTTAATGAAAGCTTAAAAATGTTTTCAGAAAACCTGACTCTCGAGTGTGGTAGACAGGAAGGGATTGGGCGTGGACCCATCATGGCCTGCAATTAGTCGAGTAGTCTCGGAATTAGTTATTTTGTTTTCAGAAGCTTGCATAATGTTTTCAGAAAAACACTGGAGTATATTTGAGCAATTTTAAATGTAATTATCTTCTAAAAAAATCGCATCGGTAGGTCTCATGAGACAACTAGACGTGGAATTGGCCGAGGCCCTTTCCCAATTTGATTTATGGTTTTGGCCGAGGCCTTAATCATTTTAGATGTCTTGGCCGAGGCCTTGACAAAGTGTTTCAGAATGTCTGGCATTATACATTCCCTCATTATGAAAGTGGTTATTGATATTGCATGTGATTATTCGACCAGTAGAATATCCATGTAAATAAGTAAATGGAATTATCTCATTTTACTTTTTCCATATTATGTTGAAGTTCATGTTTAAAAGGCTTTTGTTTTAGTTATACATTGCCTTAAAAGTTAATGTTTATTTATGAAAGCTTCCGCAATATTGTTATCCTTACTGAGCATCTGAGCTCACCCCTTTCAATGTTTTAATATTTTCCAGGATGTGAAGAAGTATTTTATGAATGACCTACAGGGATAGTCAGAAGAGGATATGATTGTGGACTATGAAGACTTTGTTATTAGTTTTTCACTTTATGATGTAATGTAAGACTTATGAATGTATCTAGTGTTTCCAAGGCTACTAAACTAATCGGTCTTTCGAGACTTGATATTTTGTGATCATGCCAATGTTACGAAGTAATGCACCGACTCTGGGTAGCTGGGGTCGGGGCGTTACAGTTGGTATCAGAGGCAGTTTAGTACTAACCTTGGAAGCTAGATTTAGATAAACTCTGATTAGAGCACATAGCCCAAAGATAGACTTTGAGGATTAGTATAGAAGAACTTCCTAGAATTTTGTTATTGTAGAGATTTTGTGAGTTTTCCGAGCAATACATCCTTGTCTGGATACGAGCAGGTAGAGGCGGCTCTGGCACAGATGTACCTAGGGGTAAAACCCGAAAACACCGCTTTGAGCTAGACTCGAATGGGAACTGGTGCACGACAACGGGCCTTGCTGTACTCTTGGTTATGACACTCTCGGGGGATATGCTTAGGATAATTCTCATTTTCTTTACAAACCACTATGAAGGGTTATGAGTATATACTTCCTCAAAGGAAACATTTCTTTTTATGATTATGGATTATATCCATAAATAGGTCAATTTATGTAAAGTATTTTACAAATATGGAATTATGTATTTTATTTCATAAACTAATCTAGTTTATGCAATTGTTTAGAAATGGCGCCTAGTGGAATAAATGGAAACCGTATAAATGCACGCACTCCATGTAGGGATTGCCCTCCTGATCAAGATAATTATAGTGGGGCTGGTGATGCAACTGGTGCCGATCAGCTAATCACCATACTGGGACAACTTACTCAGGTTATGAATAATAACCTTACTCGTATGGAGCACCCTGATCCACAACGTGGAGGATCAATGCTAGACCGTTTCATGAGGCAACAACCACCAACCTTCAATGGGGGTACAAATCCGTTAGTAGCTGAGCAATGGATAAACTCCTTAGAGAAAATATTTCATGCCTTGGGGAGTAGAGAAAGGGAGAAGGTTGTCATGGCAGTTTACCGCCTCACTGGAGATGCCGATCAGTGGTGGTCGCTGATTCAAAACACAAAGGAAGATGATGACGTATCGAATATGGAATGGAGGGAGTTCAAAGATCTGTTTTTAGAAAAATATTTTCCTCGTGACCATCGAGCAGATATGGAAAGGCAATTTCTGAGTTTGAGGGAGAAGGAGGATGAGAATGTCGCAAAGTATGAGGCTAACTTTACAAGGTTAGCGAGGCATGCTGCCGATTATATACGGAACCCAAGGAGTAAGATTGATCGTTTCTTTGATGGGTTAAAACCATTTCTCCGTTGAGCTTTAGTATCACAATCATTCTCATCATACGAATATATTGTCTCGTGTGCTATCAAGACAGAAAAGGAATTCTCTAAGTCTTATGACAACAAAGTAAAGCAAGAGAAGAAGGGAATGGTGGAACAAGAGACAGATAAAGGGAAAAAGGGAAAGAAATATTTTCCATTATGTGATAATTGTGGGAAGAATCACCCTGGTACTTGCCTAAAAGGAATGGGAGTTTGTTATAAATGTGGAGAAAAGGGTCACCAGGCTCGTGATTGCAAGGGAAAGAAAGAGGCTGTCAAAGTTGAATGCTACAATTGTAGGGAAACAGGGCATTATGCAAATGAATGTCCTAAGCGTTAGGGAAACTTACCTCAGAAAAGGCCAAGGGATCAAGGCCAATCTTATGTTGTGACTACAGTTGAAGCGGAATAATTAATGTATTGGTGCTTTTGGACTCAAGGATTATATTCTGGTTATAAGAATAATGTGATATATATATATGGATTGTACTGCAGTACTTGTTGATTTCAGTAAGGTTTTAATATGATTAAGGTAATCATATTTTTAGTATGTGAAAATAAGAGAAACTTTTCTTTGTTTGGGGAATCTGATGTTACAATTGATTTTGGAATTTAGAGACCTTTTAGAGAAAGTCTGGATGGAGGTATTTTGGATAACTATTAAGGTTGGAATGGATTAAGTTGAACCATGGATAGTATTGTTTAAGGTTAAAGAATTTCTGAAGATTATTTTTGGAATATTATAATACTATAGTTTTAGGAAAAAGGACAACCTGCAGGGTGGGGAATAACCCGTCGCGTCGGACAAAGCTGCAGGAATCGAACCCACAACCATAGTGCGACAAGCCTTTATTTCCTACCACTAGCCTACAGGAAGTCCCTGGTTATTACAAAATAGTTTTACTAATCTAAATGGTATTTGTTAAAATTTTGAACCTTATACAATTAGGATAAATAGAATATTTTTGAGTTCCGTTACCATTTGGAGTAAAAGTTGGGTTTGTGGTAAAAAAATTTATTAACGAATGAAAGTATACATAACAAGTATGTATATTCCCTCACGTTCTTAGTAAATCTCCTAAGTAAATTCCTCAACATTATAAAAGGTAACTTAAAACAAAAATGTTGTCGGTTAACTTTTCCAACTGGGGATTCAATGACCGTTTAACCAATCACAAGTTTGTGATTTTCTTGTGGTTAAACTTTCTCCTAATCCCGTTTTATATAACTCTCCATCAGACCTTGATGGTTTGTTTTTCTTCCATATCCATATTTTCATATAATCCTAGAATGGGCTATATCGGGTGACCTTTGTACTTATCCTGCTTTCTTTTAATGTTATATATTTTTTAACCTTATTTCCGATGTGGGTTTTCCTCAAAGGTATTTTCTCTTTTCAACCTTTTATTTTCAAAGAAAAATTTCAAATTGCGAGGACGCAATTTATTGAAGGAGGGGAGAATGTAACACCCCGAGATTCCACGATACGCTTCTCATTCAATAATGCAATAGCTTGCATTGTACGCAACTTCGAGTTCTAAAACACCGCGACTAATGAAAGTAGCCGTTATGAATAGTAATAACCACTTTTTAAAATTATAGAAATTTTATATTTCAAAATGGACTTCATTTTTGGATTCGGAATATCGAAATTAGCCTATGTTGAATTTTTGGTATTTTTCTAAGAACTTCTAATTTTTATGAATAGTGAAAAATACTTTAAAACAACTTTTTTAATCAAAATAATTTATTGTGATAAATTATAATATTTAGTGGTTTTAAGGTATAATTAGAATATATTTTTACCATTTTATCCAATGGTGGTCATTAGAATTAATTTAACATTGAAATTGGACATAAACAATTGCCAATCTTTTGATATAAATTGTTTCTTAAAAACACGCTATTTGTCGTAACAGCGAGAATTAATTATAAAATTAATTAATGCAACTTATATGTTTGGAATTTTGTAAAATATACATCATTTTTGAATTCGGAATATCAATTATAGCTTAGGGTGAAATTTTGGCCTTGTTCTGAAAAACTTCAATTTTTGATGAATAGTGAAACCACTAAGTGGTAGTTAAATAACTGATTTTTCGTTTAAATGAAATATTACCACTTCTGTGATTTGATTTTCAAAAATCCGACATACATGGTTGTCATTAAGAAGTAAAATGTGGTTCAATGAGATTAAAATAATTTTTTGGTGAATAGTAACTTTTAAGTTCTTAATCGCGATTAGAGGTAATTAGTGTAGTTTAAGGTACAAATAATGTTTTAATAATATGAGATGAGCATGAAACTTGTCCTACTCCTATTGGATGAGTCATGGCCGACCAAGACAACCCATGGGTCAACTTGAGGACCCCATGGAGCCACTTTAGTTGGAAAATGACATTAATATATATTTATTTAATGTTGAAATTAAATTGACACAAACATGAGTTATTTTACTAAAACAGTTTTTAAGTGGGGTTACCCAAGTCCATATTTTGACTATAAATATTCATTAGAAAGCTAAAAAGATTTACTACATCATAGTATTTTTTTTATAATTTTTAGACATTAAATAAATTAAATTATTTATGACATAATTATGATGCAGCGATGACCTCATTATTTAACGATTTAAATAAAATGAGAAGATAATGCAAAATCCAAGGCTTACACTTGTCCAAAGCCTATTGGATGAGGATATTTCGAAACCTTATCACCTTATCCTCGAATTATATAAGTGTGGGACCTTTAGAATCCGAAAAGCATTGTGAAATAACATAACATTTCAATCTTTCCAAAAGTGCCCCTCCTCTCCACTTATAAAAGGCCCCCACCTCTCCCACCTCATTTACACTTTCAAGCCATTTGGCTCGGACAACCTCTGCCCAAATACTCTCCCAACTTCCCCCTATTACTCCTAGAAGCCTTACGTTGGGCAGAACTCTTCCCAAGGAAGCCTTTGGCTCAAATGAAAAAGAGTTACCCGATTTTGAGGTAATGTCTTCTCTAATGTTGTTTTGTTTTATTTTTCTTCTCCAACCCCCTAAACTCTTTTTATTCATTTCTTTTGTAACAAAACCAGTATCCTCAATATACTAGGATGTTGTTATAAGAAGTATTCGAGCTACACTTACACACACCTACATCTAATGGTTAAAGAACATACGGTTTCTGTGGATGGCGAATTTCTGCCTCACGAAACGATGATTGTTCAACACTCATATAACACCTTCAAAGGTGGCCATTAATATGTCACTATATTTATATATGATATAAAATATGTTTATGTTTTACTTATGCTTCTGTATTTCTCATTTATGGCATACTTTATGATTTCCATTATGGGTAAAATGCGATAATTTCATTTTAGGAAGTGCGGACTACCGCCCCCTCAAAGTGATTTGAATCGTTAATGCCATATGTGGGATGTATAAAGGATGGAGTAAATGGTATTATACACTATATTATACTGGAATTATATTATACATTTATATCATTATGATTTAGTTCCATTAAATATGAAATTGAAATGAAAGTAGCGTTCATGCGTACGTACGGCTTACCGTCTCCATGAACGGTACATTTCATTTCTTACCTCTAAATTTTATGTGACATTATAAATGAATGTATATACTGGATATATAAGATATATATGACATCTAAATCATGAATATAATTCTGGAGATAATGGATATTCTACCACATAAACAACTTGTAATTATAAGAAGTTTATGTTTGACTCAAGTACCAAAGATCGACAAAACGACCGTTATTAACTTAAATAATTACATAATGTTCATATCATTGTAATAAGTGATATAAAAAGGATAATGAAATTGAAAATGGTTCTTAATAAGGTAGATATTAACTCTAGTTTATTATTCAGGAGGTTAAAGAACGGTTGAGTCAAGTCAGACACAAGGTAAGGGAACTTCTTAACCCAACTTCCATTCTTTGGGTTAATCTCCTACATTCAAATTATGTCATGATATTATTATGTCCTATCTTGTATTTTTACATTATATATGTGTACTTATAGTGAATACACATAATATACCTACTTTATAAAAAAAATTATCTTTTTAAGGACTTCGTCTCTATCTCCCTTCATTGAGGCATATTTGGTTTTATACACAACTTTCTTTCATACGGTGTATAAACCCCTTTGACATATACGTTTATTAAAAAGGAATATTTTTATATGAAGTGCTTTACTAAACGACAAAAGGGAATGTTTTTTTGTCGTACTTGTGCGGCGAAAACGACTTATTCTCCACCGTGACCATTATTTGAGTTTTCGGCTTCCTCTACAAGCCACAACATTTTTATAAATGATTTCAAAAAAAGAGAGAGATATTTCTCTCAAATATATGAAAATCCAGTGAAAATGTATACGTATTTAATGCAAGCTTAAAAATGTTTTCAGAAAACCCGACTCTCGAGTGTGGTAGACAGGAAGGGATTGGGCGTGGACCCATCATGGCCTGCAATTAGTCGAGTAGTCTCAGAATTAGTTATTTTGTTTTCAAAAGCTTGCATAATGTTTTCAGAAAAACACTGGAGTATATTTGAGCAATTTTAAATGTAATTATCTTCTAAAAAAATTGCATCGGTAGGTCTCATGAGACAACTAGATGTGGAATTGGCCGAGGCCCTTTCCCAATTTGATTTATGGTTTTGGCCGAGGCCTTAATCATTTTAGACGTCTTTGCCGAGGCCTTGACAAAGTGTTTCAGAATGTCTGGCATTATACATTCCCTCATTATGAAAGTGGTTATTGATATTGCATGTGATTATTCGACCAGTAGAATATCCATGTGAATAAGTAAATGGAATTATCTCATTTTACTTTTGCCATATTATGTTGAAGTTCATGTTTAAAAGGCTTTTGTTTTAGTTATACATTGACTTAAAAGTTAATTTTTATTTATGAAAGCTTCCGCAATATTGTTATCCTTACTGAGCATCTGAGCTCACCCCTTTCAATGTTTTAATATTTTCCAGGATGTGATGAAGTATTTTATGAATGACCTACAGGGATAGTCAGAAGAGGATATGAGTGTGGACTATGAAGACTTTGTTATTAGTTTTTCACTTTATGATGTAATGTAAGACTTATGAATGTATCTAGTGTTTCCAAGGCTACTAAAATAATCGGTCTTTCGAGACTTGATCTTTTGTGATCATGCCAATGTTACGAAGTAATGCACTGACTCTCGGTAGCTGGGGTCGGGGCGTTACATACATTATATAGCCTAAGGGAAAGCCTGAGGGCGAGGTTACATTATATATCCTTAGGGCATGGTTATATTACATTAGCCTGAGGACAAGTCTCTGATTAGCCCTATGGCCTAGTTCTGGTGAACTTTGAATGTTATTAAATTGAACTATTAAATAAATATTAAAATGACAATATAACTGGTATGTTAGTTACTTTTGAGTACTGATTAGTTTGTTGCATTTTAATACTTCACACTTTTGTTGCACATTTTACACTGACAGTTGGGCACGAGCCTATGGTAGATGCCTACTGGGACTTATTTCTCACACCCTATTTGGGTCCTGTCTTTGGCCCAAACAGATTATATTACTGTAGTTGTTGATAAGGGAAAGGGTACCTATACAGGTACTTGAGTGTTTCTGAGGTGTAGGGGAGCATGGGACTGAGCTCAGACTCGCGATGCTGCCAGCTGTTTGTTTTGTTCTGCTATACCTGTACTTCCCCATTATATTGTACTGTTATGTAACATGTTCTGGCTGTTTTCTTAGAACTAGATACATGTTGCATAATTATCTATATAACTGTTGGTTATCTTTTACTGCAGTTGTTCATTTTAAATGTGTATGGTTTATTGTTTCCGCTGTTGTTGTATGCTATTTTTATTTTTCCGCTGCGTTACACTTGAAAAATTAGGGAATAGTTTCCCCACTATCATATCTAGGCCCTCGCTGCTAGTTGGTAGCCTCTGGCATTTGGGGAAATGTACTTGAGGTCATGTGACCAACTGGGGTCGGGGTGCCCGTGGTGTGGCTTCCGGATCCGGGACGTTACACTTGTGGTATACACAATACTATGCTTGGCTTGTGTTACACAAAATTTCAATTTATTTTGATAGAATTTATTTCATTCAACACTGAGTATAAGTGAACAACAAAATATTATAACCTAGTCTTTATAATGGTGAGTATGGATAGTTTTAACTCTCTTCTGAAAAACTATTTAAATGAAAATAAGTGAGTCTATAAAATAATAAAATAATTTTTGATGGATTTTATTAATGAAAAATATATTTAATATATTCAATATATTGTTTAGAATTCATCTTATATGTTTTCTAGGCACGATAAAGGAATAGATTCAATTTTTTTGGATAAAAGAAGTATTTTTCAAAAAAAATGCAGTTTTGTCACTTTTTTATAGCGCACCCATTTTAAATATAGTTTTTGACACTTTTTTATATTCAATTTGACACAATAAACTTATTATTTTAATTTTTAATATAACAAATTATTTTTTTGGTTTTTTGGTATTTTTTTGATAAGTTTTATTGTGTGATGAATAATGAAAATTCTGATTTTTATTAAAACAAATTTATTTTAAAGTCATTACATAATTATGTTTTGGATTGGTTTTAAATTTTAATAAGTTAATTTTTATCCAATTATTATTTTTAAATTATTTTATACATGAATTTATTATAAAAACATATTCTATTTAAAAACATGCATTTTTCAAAAAAAACTATTTTTCGTGACATTTTACCAATTTTATTTTAAATATAATTCTACAACTTCTGTATTTTGATTTTTGAAAAATAAATGTTAAATTTTTATTCAGGAGTTCCAAATTTCATAATTAGGCCCTTTTTATTTTTGACCATTATGAATAGTAATGATGATAAATTTTGTTACCACGTTAAAGGGTAAATTAGGCAATTTGGGTTAAAAATAAAATTATAATGATTATAAAATGACAAAAAAATGAATTTTTTTATTTGATTAATTTAATTATAACCTTAAAATTTAAGGATCGAAATTATTCCATTTAATGGACACTTATCCATCAATATGACTTAAATAATATTTAAATCAAAGAAATATACAAAGTGTCATTTTCTTTGTCTTTAATATCTATTATGTGTCCACATATCAAAACATGGATGGTATCAACGAATCTAAATGGTATTTTTTAGATTAATAAACATAATTCACTAATATAAATTTATTTTTAACATTTTGGGGTCATTTGGAAGATATTATGGTAGTTATAATATTTTATTTAAGGAAAACTTAAAGATGTCACATTCATGCTTTAAATAATATATCATTTTTAAAATAAATATATATAGAATATAAATTCTACTATAAATACTAATTTTAAATATAAAATGTTTTTATTTATCATGGTAATTTATTTTTAATTTTTAAAAAATAAATAATTACCTTAAAGGTTTATATATTGATGATACAAAAATTATTTAATTGATGAAAAATCAATAAACTAATTTTTATTAAAACTATAATAACTTTTAAAAGACAGAAAAACTTGAAAAAATCTTATTGGTTGAGTATATGTCGATCATAATCATCCAAGTGTCGAGTTGTTGACCATTTGTCCCCTTATAGAAGATATTATGACACTTATATTATATTAATTAAAGTGATGTTAAATTTGTCACATTCAACTTTTAATAATTATAACATTTTTAATGATGGATTTTTCAGAAGGTATATTAAAATAAAAGGATTATAATTAAATATAGTAGATTTTTCTGTATAATATTATTTTATTTCTAATTTTTACCCAACAAATATGTATATTAAATAATTACACAAAAGAGATGTAGTAATTACTTTATTAATGAAAATATCAAATTAATGTTATTAAAAATATTAAAATAAATATAATTTTAGATAATTAATATATATAATGAATTTTATAGATTAACTAGACCCAATAGGGATATAATAAAATATTTTTTTCAGTGATAACATTATATCTTGATATTTTTGAAAATCCATGAATTGAATAGTGTCAAAATTGACACTATTGTTGTTTTGTCAAAAAATGTTTTATTAAATTATTTAAAAATCATAAAACATTTTAAAAAAAATATAATTATTATTATATGGTAAAAAATGAACCAAATTATTTATTTATGATTTATGTTACATCAAATAATTAAATATTTCATCATTTTAATATTTAAATAATTGTTACCCTAGTCAATATTAAATAGAATAACTAAGTGTTAAATTAAAATGATATGGTTTAAATTGACATAAAAACTTGTCCAATATTTATGGGTTGATAATATTACAACCTTATATCATCTCATATTAGAAACTATGACATTTTTTAGGTTTTTGAATGTTGTTTTCTTTTATTATAAATTAATATTTTTTGAGATTCCAAATGTACCCCTCACCTCAATTATAAAAGGGAAGATCCTCCCTCATAATTTCAATTCACTTTGAGCCTTAAATCTCAACCATACCCTACCCATTCCCCTTATCAACTTCCTTAATCACATTCAAGAGATTTTTGTCTTCTCAAAAGACCAACTCAAATGCCTTTAAGTGGAGATATAGAGGGAGATCGTTGAATAAGGGGTAGTATCCTCTACTAATTATTTCAAATTATTTCTTATTATATTTCATCTTTGTGAGTTATTTCATACTATAAAATAACAAAATCACCATGCATGTGTATGTATGGATTACCGTCTCCACAACATGGTGTAATCTATTTTCCACCACCACTTGACTTGGATGGGTATAATGATGGAAATAATAACTATATATGATTAATATAACATTGTATTTATTCCGGAACAATATATATACCATCAAATTCAATATCATTTCATAATTAAAGGAATGATATCATCTCTCATGTGTACATACAACCTTCCATCTCTATGATGCGATGCGATTCATTATACATGATATACATTAAATCATTATTATATAAATGTAGAGAATAAATAATTGTTATATATATTATGTAATTATATAAATATGACATAAGTAGGAGAACCAAAACTTATTCAACAAAACATGTATGAGAAATTGAAGCAGTTAATACCCTGAATAATGAGTAATAATGAAATATTTTTACCAAACAGATGATAATATGATCATATATAATATCCTAAAAATAAATATGGTTATAGAATAATTCAATGAAATTATTTAAATCATTATAAAGGAGGTTCAGATACTTATAACAGATAGTATACCTAAGGTAAGGGTAAATTTATCAATCTTATTATTATCTGAGATTGTTTATACGAAAGTATTTACTAGGGTATACTTATCACCACTTCCATGTTTCCTAAATATATAATATTATTTATATTCTTCTACAATTTTTTAAAGTCAATTTTACCCATTGGTGGATTTTTATTAAACGGTATGAAAGGAATATTTTGTCATTTTCGGTACGAGGTACTTTTTGACTTTTCTAGAAAATATATGAGTAGAATATTTTTTTAACTTATACAAAATGAATATATTTTTATGTTTTCATAACACCATATTTCCATGATGCCTCCTCTACATTATTTCAAGTTTATTTTCAAATAAATTATTTTTTTTAAATTTCATGCCATTTTCAGAAAATAAAGTGTTTTTAAAGAATAAATAATATTTTCCTCAAGAATTAATTTCAAGTGTTTTATCAAAATTATTTTCCATCTAAGATGAAATTAATTAAACAGCGTTATGTTTCCATACCTATTATCACTATGATTTGAGTTGTGTTTATGATATAATGCTATTTATGAAATCCATTTGTTTTATATGGATTATAATGGAATGATGTTTAAGAAACCTATTTTATTACTTGGTTTATGATATGATTCATGATTTTTGGGAACATGTAAGAATAATTTTAGTATGAGATGGGTGTGACCTATATTTCCCATCAATTCATTGGGTAAATATTTATATCTCATGAGATATACACGACTGTAATGGAAAGTAAATCAAGTTCAGTAATACATGGAAGGAACAAGGAGTGAACTTGGTTTAGGAATGGACTTGTCCGCTATGATGGTCATGGCAATGAGCCTTGGCTAATATGGAAATGATTTTATATGCTTATGTGTTTTCCAAAATTACATTTTTAGGACAATGATAATTTATCATGGTTCATGTTCCTTTATGATTTGTGCATTATGAACTGCCAAGACTTATTTCATGACTCAATATTTTGATATTAAAAATTTATGTTCATGTTTTTACATTCTTATGTTTATGTTTTGTTTGATGTTATCCATGTTTACCCTTAATAATAATTTGAGCTCACCCTTTTTGTGTTTTATTTTCCCTAGGATATAAAAAAATGTTCTTAGGTAGGAAAACTAAAGGGGAAGATATTTATCAGATATGTTGAAGATATTTATACAAGATAAAATAATGTAATCCAAGTTTCCATATACACTAACCTAATATGGTATTTGGGAGTATATTTTTGTGATGTATTAATTTTTTTGTAAAATAAATGTAATGTCCCTGTACATCATGCTTGAGTCGTTAGAGTTGGTATCAGAGGAAAGGTTTAGTTAACCTTTGTAAAGTAGGATGAGAAAAATTTAGTGAGATCCCTAGAGATATTTATAAGGATATGTTTAGGGTTTTAAATTTGGGTAAGTATAACTATAGGTTATAGTGATAGAGTTATGGTAATGATCTTGAATTACCTAGGATTAAGCCTAAGATGTTAGAGATTGAAAGTACTCCCCCTTGATTATGTTTTTTATAGTATGATTTTTTCCTCTAAAACTATTATTTTTGGGTTTTAGATAATTGATAGAACCTAAAGGAACCATGTTAATGATCAATGAAATGGGTAATGCAACAATTTTTCTCCGGAACAACCAAATGTTATGGGATCTAGAATGAAAAATATTATCGCTATACTTACGCAAGATATGAATCATTCTGGACTTCCAAATGAGTAGAGAGGGGAACAACATTCTTTTGAGTCCTTCATGAGGAAACATCCATCTTCTTTCAGTGGGTCTTCTAATTCAATTTTTCCTGAAAAATGTATCAGTACCATTGGAAATATATTTTCTATCCTTTGCTGTTCAGAACATGAAAAAGTCATTTTTTCAGTTTATCTTTTAGAAAGTTTTGCATACCAGTGGTGGACTCTAATCAAGAACACAAGGTAGCAAGATAAAATTGAGTCCATGGAATGGGGAAAGTTTCAAGAACTTATTTTTCAATAAGTACTTTCCTCATATTCTTTAAAAGAAGATGGAAAATGTGCTCCTTGATCTTAAGAAAAAGGATGATGAATCTATTGGTATATATGAGTAAAATTTTACAATACTTGTAAGGTATGATTCTGGATTTATCATCCAACCTTGAATGTAAATTTGATCAATTATTCAGTGGCTTAAAACCAAGTCTTAAAAGGGTGTTAGCTATAAGGGACTTTAGTAGCTATGATGAGATTGTGAATTGTGATATCATGGTAGAAATGGAATTTTGTGTTACATATCAATCTCATGGTTTTGATAAGAAATGAAAGATGGAGTTCAAAGGAAAATCTAAAAAAATGGAGAACAAAAGATGAGTTCTTCCTTATGCTCAAGGTATGGAAAGAATCATGGTGGAGATTCTCTTAAAGGGACTAGAAAATGTTTTAAGTGTGGAAAATAAGCTCATTGGGAAGTTGAGTGAAGAAGTAATGAGAAAAAGGTAGCTAATAATGTGAATAGATAAATGGATATAGAGAATACACCACCCACACTTCAATTCTACAAGTGCAAGGAAATGGGGAATTATGTTAACTAGTTCCCTAATCCATGGATTATCAATTATGATCGACATCAACAAACTCTTAAGGATAAATAAAAGTAAAATCACATGCGATCACTATTGGCTACGTTGAGTATGAAAATGAAGTGGTGGAATGATTGAGTGTTTATGTAATGGGATTCTAGAGTAATGTTGTAGAATATCTTTTATAATATTATGGAATATTGAAATATCTATGTATTGGTCCATTGTTATTTTATATAAGTATATGATATGTGCCTAATGATGGGATTATGAGATAATGAGTTGTTTGATAATATTAATTACCTTCGGACTGATATAAAGACAAGGTGATATCATTGTTTGAGTATAGAGAATTTTTGGTATGTTGAAAGAGTTAATTTTTCAAAGAATTCATGTTTTTACTAAGGTTATATGCAAATTAATATTTTTACCATGTTTCAAGAGAACATATGATTAATGTTTTCACATGTTTGGAATGTGACGACCAAGAACTGCCAAGTGAGAAATATTTAGTTCACCTCAATCTATTGTTTTGTATTTTTTGATTTTAGAAAGATTGTATGGTTTTATATTTCTGGAAAGTTTTAGTTAAACTTCAAATGATGTTTTTTAGAATAAATTCTAATCTCACCATAGGTATACTTATTCATATTTTATTACTTTTTCTAACCTTTTTGTTTTGATAAAGATAGATGCAATGACATATAATTTTATTTATGGATCACATGATCTGCTAACAATTTAGGAATGAAAAATTCAACTTCATTTCTTATGATAAGATATGAAGTAGAAATTTTTCAATGAACTACCAACAATGAGATTGTACTGAAAACAAGTAAATATTTATTTTCATGTTCTTCAACACTAGGGAAAGAATCTTGAAAACCATAAAATTTATCCTATTACCTTCTTATTTGATGAATCAAATGGACCCATAAATCATCATAAATTTATGGATTTGTGATTTTAAAATTTCTCCTAACCTTATTCTCTATCATTATCCATCAAAATTTGATGGTAATATTTTTCTTCTATATCCATTTTTAATTTCTCACATATGTTATTCTATGTGTAAACCTAGAGAGGAGTTACTTAAGTTAACTATTATATTTCTAACTTTCTTTTTTTAAATGAAGTTTTAGTATTCCTTTTTATGATGTGAGTTTTTATGAAAGAAACTTTCAAGCGATAAAAATTTTATAAACATGATGAATTTTGAGGGAGAAATTCATTTTAAGGGGGTTAGATTTAAAAACAAAAGATTTTTATGAGATAGAGTTTTTAATTTCTTAGATGACTTGTGTTGTACGATACACCAAGATAAATTTTGGACAATACGCAACACCAACATAACTTAAGGTATACACAAATATATGCTTTTATTATGTTAAAATAATTTCAATTTATTTTGATAGAATTCATTTCACATAAGACTAAGTGTAAGTGAGAAACTAAATATTATTACCTATTCATTAAAATGGAGTGTATGAAAAGTATTAACCTTCTTTTGAAAAACTATTTAAATGAAAATAAGCGAGTCTATAAAATAATAAAATCACTCATGATGGATTTTATTAATGAAAAATACGTAATATATTCAATCTAATGTTTAAAATTAATCTTATATGTTTTCTAGACATGATATACGAACATATTCATTTTTTTGGATAAATGAAGATTTTTTCAAAAAAATGAAGTTTTATCACCTTTTGATGGCACACACATTTTAAATATAGTTTCTAAAAGTTATTATATTAAATTTGAAAAAAATAAAATTCTTATTTTAATTCAGAATATAAAAAATTACATTGGTTTATTTTTTGGTATTTTTCTGATAAGTTTCATTTTTTGATGAATACTGAAAAAATTGATTTTTATTGAAAACTTTATTTTATTTTAAAGTAATTACATAATTATGTTTTGGATTAGTTTTAAATTTTAATTAGTTAATTTTTATCCAATTATTGTTTTTAAAAATTATTTTATAATTTAATTTATTATAAAAACATTTTCTATTTAAAAAGGGTCATTTTTCCAAAAAAATGTTTTTTTGACATTTTATCTATTTTATTTTAAATTTAATTATACAAATTCTGTATTTTGAATTTTTAGAAATGAATTTCAAATTTTTATTTATGATTTCCAAATTTTTTAAGTAGTCCACTTTTATTTTTGATCAATTTGAATAGTTACCATGGTAAATTTTGTTACCACGGTAAAAGGAAAATTAGGTAATTTAGGTTAAAAATAAAATTATAATTACTATAAAATGACCAAAAAATGATTTTTTTATTTAATTAAAGTAATTAGAACCTTAAAACTTAAGGATATAAATTATTTCATTTAATGGACACTTTTCCATGAAAATAACTTAAACAATATCTAAATTAAAGAAAGACACAAAGTGTCATTTTATTTGTCTTTAATATCTATTATGTGTCCACATATGGAAAAAATGGGTGGTATCAACGAATATAAATTGTAATTTTTAACTTAATAAACATATTTTCCTAATATAAATTTATTTTTGATGTTTTGGGACCATTTGGGAGAATTATGGTATTTATAATTTTCTATTTAATGAAAACTTAAATATGTCACATTCATGTTTTAAATAATATATCATTTTTAAAATAAGGCTATACAGAAGATAAATTCGACTATAAATATTAATTTGAAAGATAAATTGTTTTTATTTATCATGGGAATTTATTTTTAATTTTTAGGAAATAAATAATTACCTTAAAGGTTTATATATTGATGATGCATAAATTATTTAATTGATTGAAAATCAATAAACTAATTTTTATTAAAATTATAATAACTATTACCATACACAAAAACTTGAACAAATCTTATTAGTTGAGTATATCTTGACCATAATCATTCAAGTGTAGAGTTTTTATACATTTGTATCCTTGTAGAAGAGATTATGACACTTATATTATATTAATTTAAGTGATGTTAAACTTGTCACACTACTGGAAATGGGGCCTAAGCCAATGGATATGTACCTTTGGTTTAGAGAAAGTGTGGGTATATAGAATTTTAATGAACCTATAGCCACCGTTTTTAATAAATCATGGGTAAATACCCTAACATATCCATCCTCACTCAGACTCCCCCCCCCACTTTGATGACCCCTAATCTCCCCCTATTATGAGCTCTAGTCTCTGCACCCCTCCCCACCTCCGCCTCGACCTCGATCTCCCAGCCTCCACCTCAATCTTGATCTCCTAGCCACTGCCTCGATCACCCAAATTCAGCCTGCACCTTGACCCCTACCTCCACCTCGACCTCCCATCATATTCCTCTGCCTTGACCTCCTAGCCCCACCTCCCTCCCTCCACCTTTCTACCTCCGCATTTGTATCCGTGTCCTCTTAACTACCTCCACCTACCTTCCTCCGCCTACCATCATCCACCTATGACTCCCAACATCCGCCTCCCCCTTCATCTCTGCCATAGTTTCGTTTTCTAATCTAAACCTTCTATAGGTTTGGATAAGTGAATCATGTTGGCTAGTGAAATTCTCAATATCAAAATTTTTCATCTCAATTTGATTCATCTATTGATGATTTTCAGAATCATCCTCATTATTGGTCTCATATGAGTCAAATCTGCAACAAATTTCTCATTTCTAGGTTTTTCTTCAATTTGATTTTCATAATTATGCAGTATTACATCTTCATAAATTTAATATTCTAGATTAATAATCATATATGATTTATTCCAATTTTCCTTTATTTTGACATATAAACATTGATCTTGAATTTTCTGATTTTCTCCATTGTTTTATCCATTTCCATTGGAAAGATATCCCATAAACATCCCTTCTTCAACTCTTTCTTTAAAGTTTCACCATTTATATTCTTAATCATCATGTAACAAGGGAATAAAAATATTTTGAAGTATTTGATATTAGGATTTCTATGAAAGAATATATCATATATAGTCTTTCAATTCCCTAGTATCAACAAACATAGATTCTAATTGTGCATAGGAGTTCACATTTCTTCAGTCCAAATGAAATATGAAAACATGTTTTTAGCTACCATGGTTCATCCCATATCCACAATACCTCTTTTATTCCTATTAGTCTCACAATTTTGTTAAGGGGTGTATATTTTGATATTTTAATTCATCATTATATGATTTATTAATCAGATATAAAAGGAATTGCATGGGTATTCATTTCTATTTTATTATCTCACACTTTTTATTTGAACAATAAGATTCTTTTCAAATTTTATTTTGAATATTTTGATCATTTATATAGACTTTGATTTATTCCCCATATAAAGTAGTATAATCATCAATAAATTTAATAAAATAATGACCAACCTTTTTTACTTGTGACTCATCAGACTACACATATTTGAGTATATAAAAGTTATAGTGGTCTAGTGGTTTGTATACCCACTTTCTAATTTGTCCCATATACCACCTTCCCTTTTAGTGAGGTATCACAAACTGATTCTCTATACCTTTTTAGTTTGAGAATATCTATCACATGTTATTTTTTTTAAATATTTCTCATGTTTTATCGGTGAATATGAAAAAATATTATTTGGAATATATAATTCTCATTCTTTTCACTCATATATTGAATTGGATGGGTCACCAATTTGAAAAAAAATCTCATGTGTTCTTTGTAATATAGTACTAACTTTCAATCCTTTTATTTTATGATAATTAAAGGGTTCATATATAAAAATTATATAATTTCACTCATCCCAAAGTTTTCTGACACTAAGGAAATTTTGTTTTATTCCATATATAAATAACACATTTTTTGTTTTATGTCCTTTTGATTCAATATCAGTAGTTACAATACCTTAGATCCACAAGGATCTATCGTTTCAAAATATAACTCCTCCTCCTTCATGATCCTACGTATATTTCATGATTTTAGTGTCTCCATTCATGTGTGAATAACACTCACTATCAATGATACAAGGTCTTCCTCCCTTTCTTACCCTTGATGCCACTTTACTTATAAATGAACTCTTTTATTGATTATTTTTCTCAACTTATTTCTATTTTCATTATAGGAAAAATATCCAAGGAAATTTGTAATACATTTATCCATACAATGCCTCAATCTCTCACATCTTCCAAAATTTTTCCTTAGGCTCTATGATCAATTATGAGTAGGGAGACTTATGGTTCTTTGGTTCACAACCTTCTTCTTTAATGATATATTATTTTTCACATTATGATTTATCCACCTTGATTTATGATTTATTTTAGGTAATCACATATTCTACCAGTATGTGTAATATGTTTTGGCCAAAAATACCATATCATCAAAAATAGCCTCTAAATTTGAATATTCAATTAAATCTATAATTCTATAAAAACATTACATTCTAGATTCATTACTTTAATATCTATATATTCTTTGATATTGCATAATATTCATTGAGGTTTTATTTTCATGTATTATTATTTCTTCACTACATGTTGAAGAGGGTTTCTAATAATTTTTTCTACCCTCTAAATGTCTCTATTTTATATTAAGACCAAAATTTTTATGGAAAAAAGATTATATTTTTTGATTAATTTTAAGTATAAGCTTAACCAGACTTCATGTACTAGAAATATTATATGTGGTAGATAATTAATCCTTCCCTTAAAAGTTTTTTTGAAGTTTTATTTCACCATTTTTCACCTTAATTCACCTATAAGAAGTTTTGATTCTATCTTGGACATATTTTTTAATTTCAATATAAGTTTTACTCCAAGATCCTAATTGATCATTTCATGGTCAGTAACCTTCATCTTGAATTTATCAAGTATATCAAAGGTTTTAATCTCTATTTTGAGAGATTTATCATTTTGTTCAACATTCTTCCCATCAACTTTATTTAAAGTTATATCTTTGCTGTTTAACTTGGTATTCAATTTAGTTTGGGCCTTTAACTTAGGAATGACCATATACTCTGTATTTTCTTCTTCCCCAACATTTTATTCAAAACATAAGGTTGTTTTATTGACATTCCACACAATCAATGAAATTGGTGATTTTTTATAGTTATTCAACCACAAATTGGTTTCTATAGGAAGTGTATTCATCTTCTTATTTACTCATAAATTTTGTTTTATTTCTTCTATGAAATTTATTCTTGATTCCATGATACATGTACACTATTCTACAGGTGGTTGTCTGTAATATCATGGTAGTGGTATGATGTGAATTGTTTTCTTCTAAACATTACTTCCAATATAATATATTTCCTTCTTGATTTCTAGAACATGTTTTGACCCATGGGGAATTTTGGTTTATATATTGGGGTAATGGATTGTATATTCACAAGAGACATGTATGTTTTAGTTTAGTTTTTATTTTATTTTCTTTATTTCATTAGCCACTTAGGAATTTTACTGCTTTCTATTGACAAAGGGTAGTTATATTCTATGAAGGGTTATAGAAGGTCACTGGAGGCGGCTACACAATTTTCTTTACAGTGGAGGGAGATCGGGGAAGTGGAGAGATTAACTAGGGTGTTTCATTTTTTCTACCTTTATACTGTGCTATTTTTTTTTATTTTTTTTCCTTCAATGTGGATGTTTGACGTATGGATGAGTCATGCCAAAATTTTATTTCTTTTCTAATGCTATTTTAATTAATTTTTTGTGGGTGAAATTGTTCCCAAGTAGTGATTCCTTGATGCCCGAACACTTTTGCTAGCCCGTGGGCATATCCCATCCACCTTAATCCATCCTAATATTCCTATATTAGAGTTTATTTCTGAACCATGGGAGGTCCTAGGAAACATGTATAATTAGGGAGGGATTGAGAATGTCTAGGAATGAATTGTGAATTCCCATGAATAACGATTGGGGACATTGGAATTTATAATAATAAGATATGGGAAACTATGTAATATATATTAATTCCCAACAAACACCTCCATGTGTGAAGTGTTAGATAAATAAGAGAAAATAACATAAATCATTTTTAAGGTTTATCCCCTATGTGGAAATTGACTCATGATTGTGTCTATATTAAGTATCAGACAATTATTTTATTACATGTGTAGAAAAGTGTTTATAATTGGGTTATTAGGTACCATAATATACTCAACACCTACACTCATCGTGAGAAGGTATCATCCTTGTGCCAATGATTTTTCATGATAGTACCTATCTCCTTAAATCACTTTAGTATTATAATTGGTATAGAAATATGTATACTAGATCTCTCTAGTGTTCTACCATCATCCTCAAACTCATGACAAAATCAATTTTCAACTTTCAGATGTCACTATAACAACTATAATAACTTCTTCCTTAATAGTAGGACTTCAACTACTGTTTAATTAAAAAATTCAACTACATGGACATAATTCATGATCCCAAAATATTTAGGATGATTAAATTCATATTATATAAGTTTCTTTAAGTTTTTATCTTCCACAGATCAAGGAATATTTTGAATATGTAACTTTTGAATCAGAAAACTGAATGGATTATCAATACCAAAGAGAGTTCAACTATGGAGAGACCGATATTGAGTGAGACAAGCAACCCAACTATGGGTGAGAGAAGCCCTACTTCAGATACGAAATCCTTCACAAATGTGGTCACCAGAATATCAACTAAGAGCACTAGGTCTTTCTCAAATGATGCCATGACTCTTGAGCTTCACATTTAACCTAGGAATTTTCATCACCACAGACAACTGGTGATCTCATTCTCAACAAATTAGGTAACCCTTCTTGAATCATATCTATGTTTTTTTCATTTTGGGAAGTTTTTTAATTAAATACCATCATTGAAATTCTTAAGAACCTATCTTGAAGCCATAGGCTTCTTGGGTTTTCATATTGACCTATTGAACTCATTCAATGTCATTTTTCTACTTTTTTCTAAGGATGACTATTACTGTTTATGGTCAAAATATTCATGCTTTGTTGGGGGTTTTTCAATGAAAATGCTCAAATGGACCCATGATTTTGACCCCTATTCCAAGTCTCCCATTGTTCCTATTGGGATTGGCTTCCCTATATTGCCTCTACATTTATTTAAATAAGCTACCCTATTTCTGATCTCTTTGCTCGTTGGTAATCTATTAAAGTTGGATTCAGTGATGAAGAACCTTTCAAGACCATCTTTCACTAGAATTTGTGTTAAAATTGATGTCTATTAGGATCTTCCCACTCAAATATAGATTCATAATGGGGACTATGGATTTTATCAGGAGATTGATTATGAAAGTATTCTAGATTATTTCCCTTCCTGCCTCAAGATTGGACATTTTTTGAAGGAATATGGCTTTAAGTGTGGACGTCCTGAGGACAAGAAAGCCACTTGGGTTGAAAAAATCACATAGAATCATGATCAATATGGGACTAATGTTTTTAACATGGTTAATATTGGCCCCTTGGTAAATTTAATGAAGGGCCAAATAATTATATGAACAAGGATATGTTGGTTAATAATTATTAGTCTTCTAAAAAGAAAGTAATTTCAGGACTTTTTGATACCCATCCTACTGCCACAAGCACTAACATTGTCCCTCCAAAGCTAGTGGAGCATCTGGAGAAACAAGTTGAATCACATGATACATGAGATAAGGAGTGGGGTGACCACTCTAATTATAGTGATTATCTATAGGAGGAGGATGATTAAACTAATCAAATTGAAGAATCATAATTAAAATCACAAATAGGAAGGGGAAAAAGCTGATAGTGGATGCTGATGGATAAATTATCCCAAATCCCAAAAATACTAGGAAACATAGTGACTATTCTACTCTTGAAAGAAGAATTATTACATGATCACTCGATGCCTCTAGGAAGGAAAAAACTGAGCCTTCAAAACAACTGATAGTTGTCGAACCCGTTGCACCAACTACTTTAAAGTAGGAGGATTATGATCCAAATAATGACCCCATATATAGATATTAATATAATATTTCAGATACATATGATGTGAGTGAAGCTATTAGTTCATGGATGGATGAACATGATGAAATTGCATTCTAGAAATACTACAATGATGAAATTTCAGCTGATATGTAACTTCAAATCAAGAATCATATGTTCATCAGAATGGTTGATGAATAAAATAAGAATCATGATTTCAAATTTACAGAAATTACTTGGGAATAGAAAGTTATTTTCATTTCAAAACCTATTTCTGAACAATATGTTCATGTTGTAATATTTTTGGATGACTATACAACCATGTTTGGGTGTGCTGTTTGAAAATTGGAAGTGAGGAAGCTTAATGGAATAACATTTTTGTGTACATTAAAACATACATGGTACTCTCTAAGATTGAAGCTTGTACTATTCATCTTGTGATTCTATCATTTTCTTTGGATGGAGACATGAAAGATGATCACTATTCAACTAGGGCCAATCCCAAGGGCATTTTGTGTTTGTGTTTTAATAGATTGTCACATGTTTGGTGGGAGTTCTATTAGAGAACGGTCATTGTTGGGATGAGATATTTGTGAGTCTTATATTATTGGGTTCACCCATCATGAATTAAAATCAACGTGATTCACACGCGACTCTAGCTACATTGGTAATAAAATACGTCCTTTTTTCCAAGAATAACTTTAAAAATATGCAATCCCAATTCTAAGATTCTCTACATATAGATATATGAACTTCTTCGGGTTTTATTTTACTTACAATACTATCTTCTCAGCTTAGAAAAATTATCATCTTGATACCCCTTTCAGACTCAAATAAATGTTATTCTTTCATAAATATGGATTGTCAAGAGTTATTCCTTCGTAACATCTTCCAATATTCAAAATTATGGATACTTATATTATACACATATTCCAATCATTTAACTTATGAATTATTCTGTTTTTATTAACTTTTGATCTTATAAATTTTAGATACTTATATTCTACTCATGAACTTATTAAACATATAAATTATTAAATAAAACATTCAACACAAACACTTTCAGATTTACCTCAACTGAATTAATAAGCATTACTAACTTCTACTACTTCTAATATTCCACATCAACCTCTTCAATTTTTACTTTAGATTTTGGAATTTCTTTCTAGTACGTGATTCTCTAAGAGAATCCTTAACATATATTGATTTAATTTATAGATTAAAATTAAAAAATCATTATCCCTCATGTTTTTTATTCATGTTTTAGATTCAAAACATTTATATATTTCTCCATCAATCATAGAAAAAATCCATCTTCCATACCCAACATGAATCATGATGCCTCTACTTATTAAGATCTTTTATCTTCTAGTAAAGTTTTATGAACTTTTTCAAGGTTGTATAATTTATCTTCCATTGATTCCTATAATTATAGTTATCAGTACTTTGTCTTTTGGATAAGTAATATCTTTTGTTTACGAATTATATTTTGAAAATGTATCTGCATTCTTTTTTCACTTAAACATATCTCCCAAATGTGCACATTTCTTCATCTATCATCTTCTATATTCACTTCATATTATAATAAATAACTCATCTTGTAACTTTGGGAAAATAAATTTTATAATGCTTCATCTTCTATGGAATATTAATATTTTCGAAATAATGAATATATATGTTCTTTTATTTTTCTATAGGTTACCCATGGTTCAATAACCGTGGGTATATTATGTCTGGCATGATAATCTATACCCACGGTTTTATAAACCGCGATTATAGATATATTCCCACAATTTAAATAAAACCATGGGTATTATGGAAATATCTAAATATATACCGATGTCTCAGAATCTCATGGTTCATGAAGCCATGGGTATAGCCTATACCCATGGTTCCAAACCGTGGGTATATCTGATTTTTCCAGTAGTGTCACATTTATGTTTTAATAAGTATAAAATTTATAATGATGGTTTTTTAGAGAAGATATATTAGAATAAAAGTATTATATTTAAATATAGTAGATTTATCTTCATCATAGTATTTTATTTTTTAATTTTTACCAAAAAAATCAGTATATTAAATAATTAAACAAAACAGATGTTGTAATTACTTTATTAATTGAAATATCAAATTAATGTTATTAAAAATATTAAAATAAATATAATTTTGGAGAATTAAAATATCCAATGAATTTTATAGATGACCTAAACACCATATGGATATAATAAAATATTTGGTTCGATGATGACATATTATCTCAATATTTTTTAAAAACCATGAATTGAATACTGTTAAAATTGGCACTATTGCTGTTTTTCAAAACATTGTTTTATTAAATTATTTAAAAATCATATTTTTTTTTAAAATATAGAATAATTATTATATCATTCAAAATGATCAAAATTATTTATTTATGATTTAAGTTACATCGAATAACGAAATATTTTTTCATTTTAACAATGAAACTATTGTTACCCTAATTAAAATCAAATAGAATATCTAAGTGTTAAATTAAAATGATAAGGTTTAAATTGAAACAAAAGGGTCCAAAATTTATTGGTTGATGATATTAAAAACTTATATAAACTTATATTTGAAAATATTATATTTTTGAGGTGTTTTTATGTGGTTTTATTTTATTATAAATTAATATTTTTAGAGATTCCAAATGTGCCCCTCACCTCAATTATAAAAGGGAACATCCTCCATCACAATTCAAATTTACATTTAGCCTTAAATATTATCCATACTCTAAACATTTACTATATAAACTTCCTTAATCACATTCTAGAGGTTCTGGTCTTCTCAAAATTCCAACTCTAGTGCCATTAATATGAGATCTAGAGGGAGCTCGTCAAAGAAGAGGTAATATCCTCTATCGATTCTTTCAAAGTATTTATTCTTCTACTTCCTCATTGTGAGTTGTTTCCATTATAAATTAAATATTATTTTATCAATTTTATTCTGAGATGTTATTAAGAGTATGGAATAACCATATTCCACCTTATATCCATCCTATGAAAAAATGAAATCACCACGCGTGCGTACGCACGACATACCGTTTACACACTGTGGTGTAATCTATTTGTCACCACCCCTTGACTTGGATGGGTATAATGATGGAAATAATAACTATATATGATTATTATAACAAGGTATTTATTTTAGAAAAATATATATACCACCCACTTCGATACCATTTCATAATTAAAAGAATGATATCATCACTCGCGTGTATGTCTGGCCTACCATCTCCACGATGCGATGCAATTCATTCTACATGATATCCATTAAATCATGATTATATAAATGTAAAGAATAAATAAATATGATATATTTTATGGTTTGATATAAATATGACCTAATAAGGATAAACAAAACTTATTAGACAAAACATGCTTTAGAAAATGAAACAGTTAATACCTAAATAACAAGTAATAATGAAATATTATTACTAAAAAGATAATAATATGATCATATATGATATCATAAAAATAAATATTATTATATAATAATTCAATGAAATTTTATATATCATTATATATGAGGCTCAGATATATACAATGGATTTCAAACCTAAGGTAAGGGATAATTTCGCAATCTCATTATTATCTGAGATTGTTTATACATAAGTATTTACTGGGGTATATTTATCACCCACATCAATGTTTCCTAAATATGTAATATTATTTATATTATTTTATAATGGTTTAAATTCATTTTTACCAATTGGTTAATTTTTGTAAAATGGAATGAAAGGAATCTTTTTTTGTTTTTGGTATAAGGTACTTTTTGACTTTTTCGGAAAAAGTACGAGGAGAATGTTTTTTAAATTATATAACATGAATAGATTTTTATGTTTTAATAATGTATTATTTCCATGAATCTTTATTTAAAAAATTTCAAGTTTATTTTCAAATAAATTCTTTTCTTTTAAAATTACACATCATTTTGAGAAAAGAATTTTTTTTTGAAGAATAAAATATATTTTCATCAAGAATTAATTTCAAGTGTTTTACCAAAATTATTTTCCATATAAGAAGAAATTCATTAAATAGGGTTATGTTTCTATCCCTATTATCATTATGATTTGATTTTTTTTATGATGGAATCTTATTCATGAAATTTAGTTGTTTTATATGGATTATGATGGAATGATGTTTAAGAAACCTATTTTATTCCTTGGTTTGTGCTATGATTTATGTTTTTGTGGAACACGTAATAATGATTTAATTATGAGATGGGTGGGACCTATATCTCCCTCCAATGTATTAGGTAAATATTTATATCTCATAAGATAAACATGACTGGAGTGGAAAGTAAATCCTTTTCAGTAATACAGGTTTGAAACGAGGAGTGAACTCAGTTTTGTAATGGACTTTGTCTGCTATGATGTTCATGGAAGTGAGCCTTGGTTAATATGGAAATGATTTTATATGCTTATGTGTTTTCCACAATTCCATATTTTATGCCAATTCTTATTTATCATGGATCATGTTTCTTTATGACTTATTCCTTACGAACTGCCAAGATTTATTTCATGACTCAAGATTTTGATATTCAAAATTCATGTTCATGTTTTTACATTATTATGTTTTTTTTATGTTCTCCATGTTTACCCTTATTGTACATTTGAGCTTAACTTTTTTATGTTTTATTTTCCCTAAGAGATAAAGAAAGGTTTTAGGTAGGAAAACTAAAGGGGAAGATCTTTTATTTGAGATATTGAAGATCTTTTACCAAGTTAGAAGAATGTGTTCCAAGTTTCCAAAGACACTAAAATAATATGGTCTTTGGTCATCTATTTGTGTAATGTATTATTTTTTTCGAAAAAGAAATGTAATGTCTATGTACATCAATATTGGGTCATTATTGATATAAATAGAGAGTGGATGGATGCCAATCGTATGATAAAAATATTGGGTGAAATAGTTCATCAAGTTTTCAAAAGATCATGCATATTTCCCTTCTCAAATCCTTTTTTCAAGTTTACACTGTTGTTATTAAAGACTAATTAGTCCATAAGAGTTGTAATAACACTTTATTTTTCACTAAATTGATCGAAATTATAAATGTTGGAATAGACATGGGGAAAAATAGAATGTAGCTAGTGACTGGTATATTACTACATTTTATGAATCATCTGATTTGATTACAAGTGTGGATAATGAAGAAGACCATATCAAGGATGTAATTACAACTAATAATTAAGATGAAGGTTCTATTATGGAAATTAAAATGATAGTTGAAGATGAACTTTGTGATTGCCCAAAATTGTTTGAGAAGTAAAAGAGTTGTGCAAATACACAATTGTATGCTGGTTGTACTAAATGTATAGCATTTTCAACTATACTAAAGATTTATAATTTGAAAGTAAGAAATATATGGTGTAATTCCAGTTTTATTAAACTTCATTCTCTATTGAAAGATATGCTCCTAAAATAAAATGAGCTCCCTAGCCGAATATACGATGCTAAAAAAATACTACGTTCGATGGGTATGATCTCTAATAGAATACATGCCTGCCCAAATGATTGTATACTATTTCATAAGAACCAAAAATAACTTAAATAATGCCCAAAGTGTGGTTCTTATTGATACAATAAATATGAATTAGGTCCTATGAAAGTTGTATGGTAATTTCAAATCATTATAATATTTAGGTGACTATATAGAAGTGAGGATACTATAAAGAAATTGACATAGAATATAGATACAAGAAATAAATATGGTAAACTTTATCACCCAGTAGAATCTCCTTAGTAGAATAGAATTCACAATAACTATCCTGAATTTGGAAACAAGCTATGAAAACATTATCTTGCATTATCTACAAATGGGGTGAAGCATCATTCACAGTACATGGTCAATTATGTTGGTAAATTATAACTTTCCACCGTGGTTATGCATGAAATAAAAATACAACATGTTATCTATGATTATATCAGGACAAAAACAACTAGGTAATTATATTGATGTTTATTTGGTTCCATTTATCGAACATTTGAAATTATTGATCGATCTAGTTGTTATGTTGTATAATTATTAAAAAAATGAAGATTTATAATAGAGATCCATGTTTTATGGAACAATAATTGAGTTTCCTACTTATGGAAAGTTTTTAGGATATATAATTAAAGGAACTCAATGGTATCCTATTTGTGAACAAGGTACACAATCAATTAGGTTGAAACTTTTATCAAAGACTGCGATTCTAGGACATCACAGATTTCTACCCCGACGACATAAGTTCCTATTTTGGATGACGTCATTCGATATAATTTTTGAATAATGTACAATACCATATCCACTAACAGGTGATCGACTACTTGAGAAAGTAAAATATGTGGACACTTATTTTGGTAAACTATTTTCAAAAAACCATACGAAAATCAATTGGAAAAAGAGATCATTTTTTTAAATTACCATATTAGAATTGTATATATGTTTAAAATTTTCTAGATGTTATGTATTTTGAAAAAAATGTATGTGATAGTGTAATTGGAAGGTTAATAAATTCACATGAAAAAACTAAGGATGTAATTAAGGATAAGTTGGACATGGTTGACATGGGAATATTAGAATAGTTGGCTCTATTGATGGGTGAAAAACAAACTTTTCTTCCTCCAGATTCTTAAACTCTTTCCAAGTAGAAGAGATATCATTTTTTCAAATTCTTAAACGACATAAATGTTCCAGAGGGGTATTCATAAAATATCAAATATATTATGTCAATGACTGATTTAAATTTAAAGGGGTTGAAATCACATGAATGACATGTTTTGATGGAAGGTCTAATTCCTATATCTTTTTGTTGAATTTTTTCCAAGAATTTCCATAACAAATTAACCAAGATATGTTTCTTTTTCAAATCTATGTATAACAAAGTTTTAGACCCAATGAAGTTTCCGACAATGGAAAAGGAAATTTCCATCATATTATGTGAATTTTAATTGTTCTTCCCACAAATATTCTTTGATATGATGATCAATTTATGGATCACGTAGCGAGAGAGATTAGAGTATGTGGTCTTATACACTATAAATTGATATGCCGTATTTAACGGTAAATGAAAATTCTGAAAGGGTATGTCAAAAATGAAAGTATTTCTAAAGGGTTTAATTGTGGAGCGATATATTATTGATGAATCCATTGAATTATATATCGAATACCTATCCATTGTGGAAAGCATTTTTCTACCAAAATATCATCACACTGGGTGTCTTATGGGTGAAGGAATTTATAGAATATATATTGCCACAATCAATATTACAGATTGAGGTTAGAGCCAACTTTATGTTTTGTATAACAGTTTAGAGGTCTCCCCATATGTTAAAACCCACAAAGAAATTCTTAGGCATTTGAATCCATCAAGGGATGAAAGATGGATATCAAATAGACATAATCAATAGTTAATTGGATGGTTTTGAGACAATATTTTTTAGGATTCAGATGAAAATATAGATTCAAGTTCAGAACAACATCGATGGATAGCCAGAGGACGAAGCATGTTTGTATTATCTTAAAATGGTTATGTAATTAATGGTTATATATTCTATACCAATTAATATGATGAAGTAAGAACCATGGAAAATATTGGAGTTACAATTGTGGATAAAGCGATGCATGTTTATGGTAATAAGGTTAGAAATCCAATTTATGTGAATATATCATACTTTGGAATCATCAAACAAATATGGGAGTTGGATTATAGAACATTCCAAGCTCTGATTTTTTAATGAAAGTGGGATGATAAAAGGAGTTCTATTAAAATAAATGAATTGATATTTATGAAAATGGACTTCAATAAGGAAGTGTACAAATATGATCCATTTATAATGGAAAAACATGTAGTAAAACTATTTTACATTCCAGATGCCACAAATAAAAAGTGGCCAATTTTTCTAGTATTGACCAAAATAACTAAAGGGTCATATGAAAATTAAATTGAGGATGACCCTTTCATTGGGAAGTCACAATCATTTCACAATGATCCCATGTAGACAAGTATTTGTATGTCATAGGAGACCACAATGAAGGGATTTGGATACTCGATCGAGTGGTCAAATCCCTTCTTCCTTAAAAAAATGAGATTTCAATAACCAGGTTATATATTTTTTCTAATATACACTGTGTTATCTGATGTTATTATATGTTCACTGCTGAAGTTATGTAATCTTAATTAAATGTTAAAACACTTATGAAGATAATGAATTTTTCACATATTTTTTCTCATAATCCTATGGAACAATATGTCTCTCAAACCACTTATACTCCCAGTGTAGAGGAATAATGACCTTTAGCATGTGTAGGTTCTCCCAATAATGAGAAACAATAGATTTCTCAACCCGCTGCTACTCCCAGTACAGAGGTACAATGGCCATCTACAAATTCAAATGCTACCAATATAGAGGAGAAACATGTTGATGATGGTAAATATAAGTAAATGGTAGGTGAACAGGGACCGATGATGCATAAAAAATAAGAGTGTCATAGTTTGACGATGTTAGAAAAAATCATTAAGGTGAAAACCAAAGGAATTAAATTTTAGGTCTGATGGAATGTGTAGGGCCATCATGGTAACCCTAACAAGGCCATGTTCAATAGTTACATTGGACTCATCACTTATTAATGTGTGTTGATTGATGTAGATTTATGGAAACATGTTGTTCTTATGATTAAGGCACTGATATGGGAAGATATTATAGTAACATTATGATAGCATTTATTTATTTTACTAAAAAATAAAATAATGAAACATTGACATACTATTTATCATCCCTTGTAGAGTTCATTTATAGTAGATGAATCCCATAATAAAAATGTATTAATTCCTACTGTAAGGATTCATAGAGGCTTTCACACAATTATAATGAGACTTCGTTTTAAAGATGCTGAATGGGAAATAGTTCCCACCACTGATTATGTGTGCTCACTTGATAAGCCAAGAAGCATGGTATGTGTTTACTGGCCATTGTATGAAGATGTATTTTTAGGTATACTATGTCTGGTAATATATTTTTTTAAAATATGTGTATTCATCACATTTATTGATACTTTTTTATTTATGAAACAGAAACTGAGTGCTGAAAATAAGGAACGAGTAGTAAAACCAACTTACCCCTATTGAAAATAAGGATAGGGTACACTTCACTTGAAAAAAAATTGGTATGTATTTTAAATATATCATAATAATTTTATGTGACATGAAACAATGACATAATTATGTTTCTATGTTTATAGAAAGATTGTTGAATCCAAATCAAAATCCACTTCCATCCCATGCTATGTGATATAGAAGGTGGCACGTGTAAATAAATATTGGATACAAATAGATTAAAACAAACAAAAAGTGCGGGAAACATGTGAAAGTATTACATAATAAAAAATTTATTTACTTTAAATCAATATTACATAATAATGATTACTTATTTTCCTAAATTTTCTATCTGACATAGTCACTGGAATCATTAACACCTGTACCAAATGAAAATCTACTATCGGTGACCTTGAATCAGCCAAAACAGTATGGTTGGGTTAGAGGTGTTGGTTTTGGGGTAACACCCCAAACATATTTTGAGAAAAAAAACAAAAAGAGGATAAAGATAAAGAAATTAAATAGATGAAAGCAATATTAAATTCCCTTGAAGAACAATTTCATTGGAAGACTGGGTTTCTAGAAAATGTTATGGGGGTAAGAATAGATAATAAGAAACTCAAGAATAACCATTTTATGATGATCCCACCCCACTCCCCACCAGCTTTGAGGTGATCCATTCCCCTCAAAGAGCTGTCTTAGTTTTGGTAATCAACATTCTAATAATTGATTCCTGGAAACGTGAAATAGATAAACACTTATACCTTTTTTGTATTGATATTATATAGGGTGAAAATAAATGTGATTTATATCTATCAAAACCCACCCATCTCCTTGTAGTGAGGTATACAATGTTCAATATCCAAGACGACCATCTACACAATAGACTACTTCCAATAGGTCATGTGGGAGTGTTTATTTGCATAACTGATAAGCCGAGTACTGATCTACCTATTCCAATTGATGAAAATGATATTCATACAGTTGACCAAGCTACTAGAACATTCATCACATGGTAATCAGATATTGTAAATACACATTTCTAAAAGGAGGTATTCATTTCTTATATATTTTTCATGCTAAACTTTTAATAATTAATGAAAAATGTCTGAACCGATGAATGTTATTACATATGTACAAAGGGAAGGGTGCAAAATGAATGGTATACTTAAAACCATCTAATGGGTTAACCAACCTATTGAAAAGAGCTTCTGAAATCACCTTTACCACACCCATTCAATATTTTTATTTACTAACATTGAAGGTTCATACAAATACAAAGTTACAAAATGGTAGTAATCATATAGTTGATTTTGAAGAACATATGTATGAAGATGATGTTATAGAATATATTTCTCTTGAGAATGTAAATGAAATCCTAAACTATTAATGGCTAAGAGGCTCATTTGTACATGTATACCTGAGGTATATTTTCATGATTTTTTTTCAACAGCTGATATACTATGTTAATTATGACTAAATACATTTCATATTTTTTCAGGTGTATATATTAATACCAATTTAAGGTATTACCCCGAAAAAATAAATTTTGAATCATTAGTCCTCATGTCACTTATACCAAAAAATAATAAATAGATTCAATAAAAATGAATGAAATAGTGACAAAACTCATCAAATCGTTTGAAAGAAAATTTAAAGAGGACATACTCTTCTTAATAACAATGATGCAGGTATAAAAATCTATAATTTTATCATGTCAAATATATTTTCATTTATTTCATTACTTATTAATTTTTGTTATTTTAGGCAACATTGGATGGTTATTGCGGTCAATTTGGATACTCTAATGATTTATTTCCTGGACTCACTACATGGATACTCACCAAACTGACCACAAATAACGGAGTTTGTTAATTTTTAATACATCACATCCAATGTTTTAGAAATAAACTTCAAGTTATATAATTTATATTATTTTTAATGTGAATTATGTTATGATAGGGATGTGTTTAAATATCATGAATTTCATGGAATAAGGATAGGCATTAAGAACAATAAGCCTAACAAGTTATACAATTGGAAAAGTATGAGGGTAATATAATAATATTTCACTATGAAAACACATATCAAGATAAATTACTTATTTTTCTCAATGTTTATTCAGTGCCCAAAAAAAAACAAATGGAAAATATTGTGGTTATTATGTTTGTAAATTTATGAGAGGGATCATATTCCATCAACAAACTAAGAACTCTAAAGAGGATTTTTCAAAGACAATTACTATTTTATTTAAAATATTTATTAATCATTTGTGAATTTATATTTTTCCAATACTAGTATGACTTCTAAAAATACTGATATTTAAAAGATGATATATATTTTCTTAGAAATGAATGGGCAACATACCTGACGGTAGAATGTACAAAAATATCATGAAGATGTGACTTCCATAAAAGTAATGGATTGTTTAATATTTATGTTTTATTTATTTATTTTTAATATTACTCAAATATGAATGGTTCTCTTATATAGGTGGATTCCTTTGTTTTTGTTGAGGTATTTTGTTTAAAGCTTCTCATTCTCTTGAGATATTGGAATTTGAGGCTGCAACTGAGATAATGAAAATAAAGAAATTGTTTAAGAATGTATACAACCATCATGAAAAGGTGAATTCCTACAACTTATTTAATTAAATTTTTCATCATTTTATCTACCATTTTTAAGTTATTTTTCCTATCATTTTTATCTAATACTTATTTAATTTTTTTCACTGATATTTTGGGAAGTCATATTTTTCTTTCAATCATATGAAACAAGTCACAAAAGAGATAACATTTTCCTTTATGACAATGTTAACATTATTTCCATTTCTTTTCTTTTTCAAGCTTCCCAAACTACACATAGATTCAATTTTCTTATCCAAAAAACCTTTATCCTTGTTGAAAAATAAATATATAATAGTAGGGGAAGGTTTTTCGGCTAAGAACATAAAATCAACATACAATGATGTGATTTTCCCAAAATGCATTGTTAAATCCTCTGGGCATGAGTCGAATTAGAAATTTATAATGTTCTGAACCATACTATCTACAAAGGTGTGGTTTAACAGAATTGCGGAATTGAACCCACAGAGAGCGGGGAACGCAACAATGAAAACTCTTGACTAAAGGTTAGGTCATAGAATTTTCAGTTTGATTTTATTAAACTAATGATGCCAATTAAAATAAGTGAATTCAAATAGAAAATAAGAAGAGAGAGGTATAACGACCCATACTTTACATACATTGTTAATACTTCAAAATTGAAGCATACTTATTACAACATATAACAAAACCACGAAATGACCGTATAGGTATAGTGTATTTAGAAACTGGGAAACATAAACAATTGGTTCATAAAGAATCTACACTGTCTCCCATTTATTTCATCATATCTATAGTCCCTTTTGGCATATCTTACTTAATAACCTTCTTCCTGACCTGGGGAAAGAAAACATACAAAAGGGTGAGCTCAAATGCTCAGTAAGGGTAAACAAAAGAAATATCAATCAAATCGTATACATAAGCACATAACTTTTGGAAATATTAACCTGCAAAAGATATCATAATGTCATAACATGGGATAAATCATGGCAGTGAAATGTAATCACAACAATCATAACTTAAAACATGAAACTTTTTGGCATACACACATAATCATAGAGAATCATTTCTTGTTAGTCAAGACTCATTGCCAAGACTATCTTAGTGGACAAAGTCCTTTTCTGAACGGAGTTACCCTCGTATCAGTCCTGCTTCACTGAACCGGTATAACCTACCATTCTAGACATGTCTATCTCATGAGATATAAAATCTTTACCCAATGCATTGGAGGGAGATATAGGTCCCACCCATCTCATAATGATACCATTCTTATGTGTGCTACAAAATCATAAATCATACATCATTGCATAACCCATGTAATAAAAATGGGATTCTTAAACATCATGACATCATAAAATAATTCATATAAGATAAAGGAATTCATAAAAATAATTCCATCACAATATTATCAAATCAATGTAATAATAGGGATATAAACAGAACACTATTTTATCTTAGATGGAAAATAATTTTGATAAAACACTTGAACTCCATTCTTGAGAAAAATATCCTTTCTACTTCAAAAACATTTTTCCTTTCTTAACATGTCATAAAATTTTCAACTAAAATAAGTTTATTAAAAATAAACTTTAAAACTTTTAAAGGAATATTCTTGGAAATAATGTTTTAAAAATCCATGCATACCGTATAAGTTAAAAAAAACATTCTTCTCGTACTTTTGTCAGAAAAGTCAAAAATTACCTCGTACGAAAAACAACAAAAGATTCCTTTCTTATCTTGTACTAGAAACTCACCGAAGGGTAAATTTGGATTTCAAAAATTGTAGGTGGATGGAAATAATATTACATATTGAGGAAACATGGATGTGGATGATAAAATACACCCCAGTAAATGCCAAAGTATAAACAATCTCGGATAAAATTGAGATTGTGATATTTCTCTTACCTTAGGTCCGTTTTGCTTCGTAAGTATCCGAACCTCCTGTATAATGATTTAAATAATGTTATTGACTTATTAAATAATCATACTTATTTTTATGATATCATATATGGTCATTTTCTTAGCTTCTTAGTAGTAATATTTCATTGCTACTTGTTATTCAGGTATTTATAACTTTTTGTTCTTATGCGTGTTTTGTCGAATAAATTCTTATTATTCTCTTTAGGTTATAGATACCTCATTTCCAGAATGGTATTAGTGTAATCTATATCATATTCATTCATTCAATTCATTTATATAATCATTATGAAATGAAGATCATGTAGAACGAGTCGCATCACATCGTGGAGACGGTATTCCGTACGTACGCACGAGTGATGATATCGTTCCTATGATCGTGGAATTTTATTGGAGTGTATGTATACTATTTCAGAATAAGTATCAATTTATAATAGTCATATAAAGTCATTATTTACACCATTATACCCATCCAAGTAAGGTGGTGGTGGAAAATAGATTACACCACGGCGTGGAGACGGTATTCCGTACGTACGCACGCGCGGTGATTTCTTTTTCCGTAGGATGGATAGATGGTGAAATAGGGTTGTTTCATACTTATAATAACATATAAGTATATGAGTGATACTGATTTTATTACTTCATAATGAAACAACTAAAGAAGAATAAGTGGAAGAAGAGATAAATATAAAAGAATCGGTAACAGACATTACCTCTTCTTTAAAGTGCTTCTTTGAGACCTTCTTTTAGGGCACTAAAATTGGTCTTTGAAGAAGACCAGGACCTCTAGAATATATCTAGGGAAGTGGAGATGAGAAATTGGCAGGGTTTGGCTGATCTTGAAGGCTCAAAGTGGTGTAAGGAAGAGGGGGAGGAGGTGCCCTTTTATAAGGGAGGAGAGGGGAACCTTTGGGAAAACTAAAAATATTATTTTATTATAAAGTCAAGTTCGGTTTTAAATAGCTCCAAATTGATATATTTCGAAGCTAAGGTGGGGATGGGTCGAAATACTCTCATCAAATAGAATTTATACAAGTTTAGGTTCCTATTTTAACCTTATCATTTAGATTTAACATTAAGTTAAATAATTTTACTTTTACTGTGTCTTCTTGTGTTCTTATACAATAAGGTTAATAAACTTACTATAAGCAGCCAAAAGAACCCCAATTTGTTTATTATTAATATATATAACCTTATATAAGTCATTTGGCCGAACCTTAGCTTTTTATGAATAACATAACAATTACTAATATAATATTTGTTTTAAAAACTATTTTATGTCAATTTTGACACTATTTAGTAATTGATTTTTGTGAAAATCATAACAGAATTATTAGTTCGAAACAAGTGAATTAAATCAATACTAACATGTCATATTAACCTATAAAATTAGTGTAATTCATAAAAAGTCTCAAATTACATTTATTTTGGTGTTTATAACATTAATTATGTCAATATTAAATTAGTAATATAATTACTGCATCATCTTTGTGTCATAAATAAATTAAATAATTTAATGTCTAAAAATTACAAATAAAATACCATTATGTAGGAAATAGTTTTAGCTTTATAATGAATATTTATAGTCGAATTTATCTTATGTATAACCCCATATTAAAAATTATTTACTTATTCAACTTTGATTTTAACTATTTTAACCCTTCTTTAAATAAATTAATAATAAATGTCCTAATCTAATCCAAGTGGGACTAAATGGTAATATGTTATTCCTAAGTTTGTTTTTGGTTGAATTACACTTTTCCAATAGAATTAGGACATGTGTTAGGGTAATAATAATATCATCTTTACCCTTAATTACCCTATTTACTTTTAACCGTGGTAAAAAAAAGTAAAAAGTTACTATTCACCAAAAATTATTTTCATCTCATTGAACCACATTTTAGTCCTTGATATTAACTGTGTCTCTCGGATTTTAGAAATTCCACTCACAGAAGCGGTAAAATTAAGTTTTATGAAAAATTCAGTTTTTTAACTACCACTTAGTGGTTTCACTATTCATCAAAAATTGAAAGTTTTCAGAAAAATACCAAAATTTCACCCTAGGCTAATTTTGATAATCCGAATCCAAAAATGAAGTCCATTTTGAAAAATAAAATTTATAAAATTTCAAAAAGTGGTTATTACTATTCATAACGGATAGTTTTAATAATATTTTAATAGCATATCATTGTTTAGTGAAACTCGGTATTGCGTATGACGCAAGCTATTGAGGAAGGTCACGATTTTGTGTAAAGCAAGCCAAGCAAGTGTTGTGTAGAAAATGATTCCTTTGATGATTTATGTAACATAAAAGTCTCGGGTGTTACATTCTACCCCCCTTAAAATGAATTTCGCCCTCGAAATTCGTCAGTTGTAACAAACAGATGAGGATACCTCTCCCTCATCATATCCTCAAGCTCCCATGTAGCTTCTTCTAATTGGTGGTTCCTCCATAAAACTTTCACCAATCGAGTGGTCTTGTTTCGTAGGACTTTTTCGCTACGATCCAGAATCTCTATCGGTTGTTCTTCATAAGAAAGATCTTTCTCCAGCGGTACAACTTCTGAGCTGAGTACATGTGAAGGATCAGGTATGTACTTTCTCAGGAGAGATACATGGAACACATCGTGGACTTGAGAGAGATTCGGTGGAAGCGCCAATCGGTAAGCTACCTTCCCAAAACGATCCAGTATTTCGAAAGGACCGATATATCTAGGGCTCAATTTCCCCTTCTTTCCAAATCTCATGACCCTCTTCTAGGGAGATATTCGTAAGAACACTTTATCACCCACTTCAAACTCTAGGTCTTTTCTTTGGTTGTCGGCATTTCTTTTCTGTCGACTCTGAGCTTCTCTTATGTTTTGTTGAATAGATCTGACCTTTTCTACCATTTCATCAACGAGATCAGGTCCTAATAGGTTTCTTTCCCCAAATTCATCCCATCAAGTTGGAGTCCTGCATTTCTTTCCATAGAGAGCTTCATAAGGAGCCATCTGAATACTGGAGTGAAAGCTATTATTATAAGAAAGTTCCACCAAAGGTAGGTGTTGATCCCAACCACCTTTGAAATCCATAGAGCAAGCTCTCAACATATCTTCTAGGGTTTGAATTGTTCTCTCAGACTGACCGTCTGTCTGAGGATGATAAGCAGTGCTGAAACTCAACTCTGTATCCAGAGTATGCTGAAGACTTCACCAGAACTTCAAGGTAAATATCGGATCCCGATCAGATATAATAGAAAGTGGTACTCCATGCAATCTTACCACCTCTTTTACATATATCCTGGCAAGATGATCCAGAGAGAAATCCTCTCTAATAGAAATGAAGTGTGCAGACGTTGTAAGACGATCAACTATGACCCAGATAGCATTATTGCCTTTGGATGTTTTTGGAAGTCCTGTGACAAAGTCCATAGTGATGTTTTCCCATTTCCATTCGGGTATGGGTAATGGTTGTAACATCCCCTTAGACTTCTGTCTCTCAGCTTTAAATTGTTGATAAACCAAGCATCGAGAGACATATTCAGCAACATCTCTTTTCATGCCATCCCACCAGAAGTAATCTTTCAGGTCCCTATACATCTTCGTGCTTCCAGGATAAATGGAGAATGAAGAACTATGAGCCTCATCCAACAGCTCCTTCTTTAATTCCGGGATGGGAGGAACACAAACCCGATTCCTGAACTTTATTATCCCATCCCAATCAAGGTTGAATTCCGGAACATTTCTCACATTCTTTTGTAACTCGACATCATCTTTCTATGCCTATTTAATCTTCACATGTATAGATGGTTGAACATTAATTTGAGAAAGATAAGATTTTTCCCCTTCCATTATAATTCCAAGATCCATCCTTTGTAAATCCATAAATATTGGATCTTTTGTGATCCTCATCAAGGATAAACTAGCATGGTCTTGTCGACTTAATGCATCTGCCACCTTGTTTGCTTTCCTAGGGTGGTAATGGATTGAGAATTCATAATCCTTAATCAGATCCAACCATCTTTTTTGGCGCATATTCAGCTCCTTTTGTGTGAAAATATACTTTAAACTTTTATGATCAGTATAAATGTCACACCTTTCTCCATAAAGATAATGCATCCAAATCTTTAATGCAATGATTAGCGCAGCTAACTCCAAATCATGAGTTGGGTAATTTTGCTCATGTATTTTCAACTGTCGTGAGGCATAAGCTATAACCATATCATTTTGCATAAGAAAACACCCCAATCCCTTCTTGGATGCATCACTGTAGATCACAAACCTTTCTCCACTACAAGGCAGTGTGAGCACAAGTGGACTGGATAACCTTCTTTTCAACTCTTTGAAATTCTCTTCACATTCCTCCGTCCAAAAAAACTTAACTCCTTTCCGAGTCAACTTGGTGAGTGGATTAGATAATCGTGAAAAATCTTTCACAAAACGTCCATAATATCTAGCCAAACCAAGAAAACTTCGGATCTTAGTTACTGTTGTTGGTCTCGACCATCTTTTGATAACCTCTGTTTTTGCTGGATCCACAGATATCCCCTCTTTTGAGATTATGTGACCCAAAAATGCAACTTTTTGAAGCCAAAATTCACACTTGGTAAATTTGGCATAAAGATTCTCCTTTCTCAGGGTCTTTAATATAATTCTCAAGTGATCTTCATGTTCTTCCTTGCTCTTTGAATAGAAAATAATATCGTCTATAAAGACTACCACAAATTGATCAAGATAGTCTCTAAAGACTCTATTCATCAGATCCATGAAGATAGCAGGGGCATTAGTAAGACTAAATGGCATCACTATAAATTCATAGTGTCCATACCTTGTACGGAAAGCCGTCTTTGGTATATCCTCCCTTTTGACCCTTAATTGATGATACCCTGAATGAAGATCAATCTTGGAAAAGTATTGAGCTCCGTGTAGTTGGTCAAATAGGTCATCAATGCGTGGGAGAGGATATTTGTTCTTGATAGTGATCTTGTTAAGTTCTTGATAATCAATGCAGAGTCTCATTGATCCATCTTTCTTATTAACAAATAGAACAGGTGCTCCCCAAGGTGACGCACTAGGGCGTATGAACCCCTTATCAAGATTCACTTGGAGTTGCTTCTTCAATTCCTACAACTCAATTGGGGCCATTCTATAAGGTGTATTTGAAATAGGCAAAGCACCCGGTACGAGTTCTATTGAAAACTCAAATTCACGATTCGGTGGAAGACCCGGTAATTCTTCCGGAAAGACATAATCAAACTCCCGTAAAATGGGTATATTCTTAATCGTGAGTTTCTCACCAACCATTTGAGATAAATAACCTTCATTTAGTGTAATCCAGACGCATAATATGGAAGAAATTTCCACTGGAAGGTTATGTTCATCCTTGCATTGATAGACGATCATAGATTGATCTGGAATATGAAATGTGACTTCCCTTCTTTGGCAATTGATATGAGATCCATATGAAGAAAGCCAATCCATTCCAAGAATCACATCAAATTCCACTATAGGAAGGATCACAAAATTTGCAGGAAGCACTTTCCCACAAACTTCGCTCGGAGAAGAATTATAAACTTTTGATGCGACTGTTGTGCCATTAGGTGTTGTCACAGCTAACTCAACATCTAATTGTTGAGGTAATACAGTGATACCCTTAGAAAATTATTCAGAAATAAAAGAGTGGGTGGATACAAAATCAAATAAAACATTTGCTACTTTAGAGTGGATGGTAAGTGTACCTTTCACCACATCGTTATCGTACTCCACATCGCTGATAGAAATTGCATGTGACTTTCCTTTGTCTTTAGCCTTAAGAGTTTGTTGACATCGACCATCATCATCAACCCTTGGATTAGGGCATTTATTGGCATAATGTCCCATCTCCTTGCACTTGAAACATTGAAGTGTAGTAGGTTCATTCTGTGTATCCCTTCCTTTGTTTACATCATTAGACATCTTCTTCCCATCATCGCAGCATTCAAATGCCCGATGACCTTCCTTTCCACATTTGAAACATTTACTTTTCCCTTTAAGACAACTCCCTCCACGTTTCTTTCCACACTTTGAGCATAAGAAAAATCTCATCTTCTTTTTAGTGTGATCTTTAGATTTTCCTTTTAATTCCATTTTCCTCTTCTTATCAAACCCATATGACTGATGGGTTACTCCAATCTCCATCTCGACTTGGAGATCACATCGAACGATTTCCTCGTAGCTATTGAAGTCCCTTATGGCTAACGCCCTTCGAAGACTTGGTTTTAAGCCACTAAAGAATCGATCGATCTTACTCTCGGGTTGGATAATAATACCAGAAGCGTACCTTGCAAGTCTTGTAAAATTTGATTCATAGGTACCAACAGATTCATCATCCTTTTGCTTCAGTTCAAGAAACTCTTTCTCCATCTTTGTTCGGAGAATACTAGGGAAGTACTTATTGAAAAATAAGTTTTTGAACTCGTCCCATTCCATGGACTCAATTTCATCCCTTTGCCTCGTATTCTTAATAAGATTCCACCATTGATCAGCATCACCTTCCAAACGATACACTGCTAAGATGACTTTATCATGTTCAGAACATTGAAGAACTGAAAATATCTTTTCAGTAGTACTAATCCATTGTTCAGCAACTAATGGATCAGTAGACCCGCTGAAAGAAGGTGGACGCTGCCTCATGAAGGATTCAACAGAATGTTGCTCCTTCCTTTGCTCGTTTGGAAGTCCTGCATGATTCATAGCTTGAGAAAGTTGTGTGAGCATGGCTACAAGATTTTGCATTCTAGCTCCCATAACGTTTGGTTGCTTAGGGGGACAATCATTGCATTGCCCGTCGAATTTCGTATTAACACGGTTCCTTCGGGTTCCATCCATTGACTAAAACCAAGAAGAATAGTGTGAGAAACACTAATTATAATAGGAAAACCACATAATCAAGAATAAAATTTAACACTTAAGGTCTTATCCTAGGTTATTCATGGAAATTTCTAAAACACTAAGATTGTGTTCAATGCTTAGACTTATCCTTAGGGTTCTTACTAAGGCTTTCACATCCTAGTTTCCAAAGGTTGACTACACCTTTCCTCTGATACCAACAATAACGACCCATACTTTACATACATTGTTAATACTTCAAAATTGAAGCATACTTATTACAACATATAACAAAACCACGAAAGAACCGTATAGGTATAGTGTCTTTATAAACTGGGAAACATAAACAACTGGTTCATAAAGCGTCTACAATGTCTCCCATTTATTTCATCATATCTATAGTCCCTTTTGGCATATCTTACTTAATAACCTTCTTCCTGACCTGGGGAAAGAAAACATACAAAAGGGTGATCTCAAATGCTCAGTAAGGGTAAAAAAAAGAAATATCAATCACATCGTATACATAAGCACATAACTTTTGGAAATCTTAACCTGCAAAAGAGATCATAATTTCATAACATGGGATAAATCATGGCAGTGAAATTTAATCCCAATAATCATAACTTAAAACATGAAACTTTGTGGCACACACACATAATCATAGAGAATAATTTCTTGTTAGTCAAGACTCATTTCCAAGACTATCTTAGTGGACAAAGTCCATTTCTGAACCGAGTTACCCTCATTTCAGTCCTGCTTCACTGAACCGGTATAACCTACCATTCCAGCCATGTCTATCTCATGAGATATAAAATCTTTACCCAATGCATTGGAGGGAGATATAGGTCCCACCCATCTCATAATGATACCATTCTTATGTGTTCCACAAAATCATAAATCATACATCATAGCATAACCCAAGTAATAAAAATGGGATTTTTAAACATCATGACATCATAAAACAATTCATATAAGATAAAGGAATTCATAAAAATAATTCCATCACAATATTATCAAATCAATGTAATAATAGGGATAGAAACAGAACACTATTTTATCTTATATGGAAAATAATTTTGATAAAACACTTGAACTCCATTCTTGAGAAAAATATCCTTTCTACTTCAAAAACATTTTTCCTTTCTTAACATGTCGCAAAATTTTAAACAAAATTAAGTTGATTAAAAATAAACTTGAAAACTTTTAAAATAAACTTCTTGGAAATAATGTTTTAAAAATCCATTCATGCTGTATAAGATAAAAAAACATTCTTCTCGTACTTTTGTCGGAAAAGTCAAAAAGTACCTCGTACGAAAAACGACAAAAGATTCCTTTCTTATCTTTTACTAAAAACTCACCGAAGGGTAAAATTGGATTTAAAAAATTGTAGGTGGATGGAAATAATATTACATATTGAGGAAACATGTATGTGGATGATAAAATACACCCCATTAAATTCCAAAGTATAAACAATCTCGGATAAAATTGAGATTGTGATATTTCCCTTACCTTAGGTCTGTTTTTCTTCGTAAGTGTCCGAACCTCCTGTATAATGATTTAAATAATGTTATTGACTTATTCAAGAATCATACTTATTTTTATGATATCATATATGGTCATTTTCTTAGCTTCTTAGTAGTAATATTTCATTGCTACTTGTTATTCGGGTGTTTATAACTTTTTGTTCTTATGCGTGTTTTGTCGAATAAATTCTTATTCTTCTCTTTAGGTTATAGATAACTCATTTTCAGAATGTTATTAGTGTAATATATATCATATTAATTCATTCAATTCATTTATATAATCATTATGAAATTAAGATCATGTAGAACGAGTCGCATCACATCATGGAGACGGTATTCCGTACGTACACACGAGTGATGATATCGTTCTTATGATCGTGGAATTGTATTGGAGTGTATATATACTATTTAAGAATCAGTATCACTTTATAATAGTCATATAAAGTCATTATTTACACCATTATACCCATCCAAGTAAGGTGGTGGTGGAAAATAGATTACACCACGGCGTGGAGACGGTATTCCGTACGTACGCACGCGCGGTGATTTCTTTTTCCGTAGGATGGATAGATGGTGAAATATGGTTGTTTCATACTTATAATAACATATCAGTATATGAGTGATACTGATGTTATTACTTCATAATGAAACAACTAAAGAAGAAGAAGTGGAAGAATAGATAAAGATGAAAGAATCAGTAACGGACATTACCTATTCTTTGAAGTGCTTCTTTGAGACCTTCTTTTAGGGCACTAAAATTGGTCTTTGAAGAAGACCAGGACCTCTAGGATGTCTCTAGAGAAGTGGAGAGGAGAAATTGGCAGGATTTGGCCGAGCATGAAGGCTCAAAGTGGTGTGAGGAAGAGGGGGAGGTGGTTTCCTTTTATATGGGAGGAGAGGGGCACCTTTGGGAAAACTAAAAATATTATTTTATTATAAAGTCAAGTTCGGTTTTAAATAGCTCCAAATTTATATATTTATAAGCTAAGGTGGGGATGGGTCGAAATCCTCTAATCCAATAGAATTTAGACAAGTTTAGGTTCCTATTTTAACCTTATCATTTAGATTTAACATTAAGTTAAATAATTTTACTTTTACCGTGTCTTCTTGTGTTCTTATACTATAAGGTTAATAAACTTACTATAAGCAGCCAAAAGAACCCCAAGTTGTTTATTATTAATATATATAACCGTATCTAAGTCATTTGGTCGATCCTTAGATTTTTATGAATAAAATAACAATTACTAATATAATATTTTTTTTAAAAAACTATTTTATGTCAATTTTGATACTATTTAGTAATTGATTTTTTGTGAAAATCATAACAGAATTATTAGTTCTAAACAAGTTAATTAAATCAATACTAACTTGTCATATTAACCTAGAAAATTAGTGTAATTCATAAAAAGTCTCAAATTACATTTATTTTGGTGTTTATAACATTAATTATGTCAATATTTTATTAATAAGATAATTACTGCATCATCTTTGTTTCATAAATAAATTAAATTATTTAATGTCTAAAAATTACAAATAAAATACCATTATGTAGGAAATATTTTTATCTTTCTAATGAATATTTATAGTCGAATTTATCTTATGTATAACCCCATATTAAAAAATTATTTACTTATTCAACTTTGATTTTAACTATTTTAACCTTTCTTTAAATAAATTAATAATAAATGTCCTAATCTAATCCAAGTGGGCCTAAATGGTCATATTTTATTCCTAAGTTTGTTTTTGGTCGAATTACACTTTTCCAATAGAATTAGGACATGTGTTAGGGTAATAATAATATCATCTTTACCCTTAATTACCCTATTTACTTTTAACCGTGGTAAAAAAAAGTAAAAAGTTACTATTCACCAAAAATTATTTTCATCTCATTGAACCACATTTTAGTCCTTGATATTAACCGTGTCTCTCGGATTTTCGAAATTCCACTCACAGAAGAGGTAAAATTAAGTTTTATGAAAAATTCAGTTTTTTAACTACCACTTAGTGGTTTCACTATTCATCAAAAATTGAAAGTTTTCAGAAAAATACCAAAATTTCACCCTAGGCTAATTTTGATATTCCGAATCCCAAAATGAAGTCCATTTTGAAAAATAAAATTTATAAAATTTCAAAAAGTGGTTATTATTATTCATAATGGCTAGTTTTAATAATATTTTAATAGCATATCGTTGTTTAGTGAAACTCGGTATTGCGTATGACGCAAGATATCGAGGAAGGTCACGATTTTGTGTAAAGAAAGCCAAGAAAGTTTTGTGTAGAAAATGATTCCTTTGATGATTTATGTAACATAAAAGTCTCGGGTGTTACATTCTACCCCCCTTAAAATGAATTTCGCCCTCGAAATTCGTCACTTTGTAACAAACAGATGAGGATACCTCTCCCTCATCATATCCTCAGGCTCCCATGTAGCTTCCTCTAATTGGTGGTTCCTCCATAAAAATTTCACCAATCGAGTGGTCTTGTTTCGTAGGACTTTTTCGCTACGATCCAGAATCTCTATCAGTTGTTCTTCATAAGAAAGATCTTGCTGCAGCGGTACAACTTCTGAGCTGAGTACATGTGAAGGATCAGGTATGTACTTTCTCAGGAGAGATACATAGAACACATCGTGGACTTGAGAGAGATTCGGTGGAAGCGCCAATCGGTAAGCTACCTTCCCAACACGATCCAGTATTTCGAAAGGACCGATATATCTAGGGCTCAATTTCCCCTTCTTTCCAAATCTCATGACCCTCTTCCAGGGAGATATTCGTAAGAACACTTTATCACCCACTTCAAACTCTTGGTCTTTTCTTCGGTTGTCGGCATTTCTTTTCTGTCAACTCTAAGCTGCTCTTATGTTTTGTTGAATAGATCTGACCTTTTCTACCATTTCATCAACGAGATCAGGTCCTAATAGCTTTCTTTCCCCAACTTCATCCCAGCAATTTGGAGTCCTGCATTTCTTTCCATAGAGAGCTTCATAAGGAGCCATCTGAATACTGGAGTGAAAGCTATTATTATAATAAAATTCCACCAAAGGTAGGTGTTGATCCCAACCACCTTTGAAATCCATAGAGCAATCTCTCAACATATCTTCTAGGGTTTGAATTGTTCTCTCAGACTGACCGTCTGTCTGAGGATGATAAGCAGTGTTGAAACTCAACTCTGTATCCAGAGTATGCTGAAGACTTCGCCAGAACTTCGAGGTAAATCTCGGATCCCGATCAGATATAATAGAAAGTGGTACTCCATGCAATCTTACCACTTCCTTTACATATATCCTGGCAAGCTGATCCAGAGAGAAATCCTCTCTAATAGCAATGAAGTATGCAGACTTTGTAAGACGATCAACTATGACCCAGATAGCATTATTGCCTTTGGATGTTTTAGGAAGTCCTGTGACAAAGTCCATAGTGATGTTTTCCCATTTCCATTCGGGTATGGGTAATGGTTGTAACATCCCCTTAGACTTCTGTCTCTCAGCTTTAACTTGTTGACAAACCAAGCATCGAGAGACATATTCAGCAACATCTCTTTTCATGCCATCCCACCAGAAGTACTCTTTCAGGTCCCTATACATCTTCGTGCTTCCAGGATGAATGGAGAATGAAGAACTATGAGCCTAATCCAGCGGCTCCTTCTTTAATTCCGGGATGGGAGGAACACAAACCCGCTTCCGGAACTTTATTATCCCATCACAATCAAGGTTGAATTCAGGAACATTTCTCACCTTCTTTTGTAACTCGAAATCTTCTTTCTGTGCCTCTTTAATCTTCACATGTATAGATGGTTGAACATTCATTTGAGAAAGATAAGATTTTTCCCCTTCCATTATAATTCCAAGATCTATCCTTTGTAAATCCATAAATATTGGATCTTTTGTGATCCTCATCATGGATAAACTAGCATGGTCTTGTCGACTTAATGCATCTGCCACCTTGTTTGCTTTCCTAGGGTGGTAATAGATTGAGAAGTAATAATCCTTAATCAGCTCCAACCATCTTCTTTGGCGCATATTCAGCTCCTTTTGTGTGAAAATATACTTTAAACTTTTATGATCATTATAAATGTCACACCTTTCTCCATAAAGATAATGCCTCCAAATCTTTAATGCAAAGATTACCGCAGCTAACTCCAAATCATGAGTTGAGTAATTTTGCTCATGTATTTTCAACTGTCGTGAGGCATAAGATATAACCATATCATTTTGCATAAGAACACACCCCAATCCCTTATTGGATGCATCACTGTAGATCACAAACCTTTCTCCACTACAAGGCAGTGTGAGCACAGGTGCACTAGATAACCTTCTTTTCAACTCCTTGAAATTATCTTCACATTCCTCCGTCCAAACAAAATTAACTCCTTTCTGAGTCAACTTGGTGAGTGGATTAGATAATCGTGAAAAATCTTTCACAAAACGTCGATAATATCCAGCCAAACCAAGAAAACTTCGGATCTCAGTTACTGTTGTTGGTCTCGACCATCTTTCGATAACCTCTCTTTTTGCTGGATCCACAGATATCCCCTCTTTTGATATTATGTGACCCAAAAATGAAACATTTTGAAGCCAAAATTCACACTTGGTAAATTTGGCATAAATCTTCTCCTTTCTCAGGGTCTTCAATATAATTCTCAAGTGATCTTCATGTTCTTCCTTGCTCTTTGAATAGACAAGAATATCGTCTATAAAGACTACCACAAATTGATCAAGATAGTCTCTAAAGACTCTATTCATCAGATCCATGAAGATAGTAGGGGAATTAGTAAGACCAAATGGAATCACTATAAATTAATAGTGTCCATACCTTGTACGGAAAGCCGTCTTTGGTATATCCTCCCTTTTGACCCTTAATTGATGATACCCTGAATGAAGATCAATCTTGGAAAAGTATTGAGCTCCGCGTAGTTGGTCAAATAGGTCATCAATGCGCGGGAGAGGATATTTTTTCTTGATAGTGATCTTGTTAAGTTCTCGATAATCAATGCAGAGTCTCATTGATCCATCTTTCTTCTTAACAAATAGAACAGGTGCTCCCCAAGGTGACGCACTAGGGCGTATGAACCCCTTATCAAGATTCTCTTGGAGTTGCTTCTTCAATTCCTGCAACTCAATTGGGGCCATTCTATAAGGTGTCTTTGAAATAGGCAAAGCACCCGGTACGAGTTCTATTGAAAACTCAACTTCACGATTCGTTGGAAGACCCAGTAATTCTTCCGGAAAGGCATAATCAAACTCCCATAAAATGGGCATATTCTTAATCCTGAGTTTCTCACCAACCATTTGAGATAAATAACCTTCATTTAGTGGAATCAAGACCCATAAGATGGAAGAAATTTCCACTGGAAGGTTATGTTCATCCTTGCATTGATAGACGATCATATATTGATCTGGAATATGAAATGTGACTTCCCTTCTTTGGAAATTGATATGAGATCCATATAATGAAAGCCAATCCATACCAAGAATCACATCAAATTCCACTATAGAAAGGATCACAAGATTTGCAGGAAGAACTTTCCCACAAACTTCGATCGGAGAAGAATTATAAACTTTTGATGCGACTGTTGTGCCATTAGGTGTTGTCAAAGCTAAATCAACATCTAATTGTTGAGGTAATATGGTGATACCCTTAGAAAATTATTCAGAAATAAAAGAGTGGGTGGATCCAGAATCAAATAAAACATTTGCTACTTTAGAGTGGATGGTAAGTGTACCTTTCACCACATCGTTATCATACTCCACATCACTGATAGAAATTGCATGTGACTTTCCTTTGTCTTTATCCTTAAGAGTTTGTTGACGTCGACCATCATCATCAACCCTTGGATTAGGGAATTTATTTTCATAATGTCCCATATCCTTGCACTTGAAACATTGAGGTGTAGTAGGTTCATTCTGTGTATCCCTTCCTTTGTTTGCATCATTAGACATCTTCTTCCCATTATCGTGACATTCAAATGCCCGATGACCTTCCTTTCCACATTTGAAACATTTACTTGTCCCTTTAAGACAACTCCCTCCATGTTTCTTTCCACACTTTGAGCATAAGGGAAAGCTCATCTTCTTTTCAGTGTGCTCTTTAGATTTTCCTTTGAATTCCATTTTCCTCTTCTTATCAAACCCATATGACTGATGGGTTACTCCAATATCCATCTCGACTTTGAGAGAACATCTAACGATTTCCTCGTAGCTATTGAAGTCCCTTCTGGCTAACTCCATTTGAAGACTTGGTTTTAAGCCACTAAATAATCGATCGATCTTACTCTCAGGTTGGATAATAATACCATAAACGTACCTTGCAAGTCTTGTAAAATTTGCTTCCTAGGTACCAACAGATTCATCATCCTTTTGCTTCAGTTCAAGAAACTCTTTCTCCATCTTTGTTCGAAGAATACGAGGTAAGTACTTATTGAAAAATAAGTTCTTGAACTTGTCCCATTCCATGGACTCAATTTCATCCCTTTGCCTCGTATTCTTAATAAGATTCCACCATTGATCAGCATCACCTTCCAAACGATACACTGCTAAGATGACTTTATCATGTTCAAAACATTGAAGAACTGAAAATATCTTTCTAGTAGTACTAATACATTGTTCAGAAACTAATGGATCAGTAGACCCGCTGAAAGAAGGTGGACGCTGCCTCATGAATGATTCCACAGAATGTTGCTCCTTCCTTTGCTCGTTTGGAAGTCCTGCATGATTCATAGCTTGATAAAGTTGTGTGAGCATGGCTACAAGATTTTTCATTCCATCTCCCATAACGTTTGGTTGCTCAGGGGGACAATCATTGCATTGCCCGTCGAATTCCGTATTAACACGGTTCCTTCGGGTTCCAGCCATTGACTAAAACCAAGAAGAATAGTGTGAGGAACACGAATTATAATAGGAAAACCACATAATCAAGAATAAAATTTCACACTTAAGGTCTTATCCTAGGTTATTCATGGCCATTTCTAAAACACTAAGATTGTGTTCTATGCTTAGACTTATCCTTAGGGTTCTTACTAAGGCTTTCAAATCCTAGTTTCCAAAGGTTGACTATACCTTTCCTCTGATACCAACTATAACGACCCATACTTTACATACATTGTTAATACTTCAAAATTGAAGCATACTTATTACAACATATAACAAAACCACGAAAGGACCGTATAGGTATAGTGTCTTTATAAACTGGGAAACATAAACAACTGGTTCATAAAGCGTCTACACTGTCTCCCATTTATTTCATCATATCTATAGTCCCTTTTGGCATATCTTACTTAATAACATTCTTCCTGACCTGGGGAAAGAAAACACACAAAAGGGTGATCTCAAATGCTCAGTAAGGGTAAAAAAAAAGAAATATCAATCACATCGTATACATAAGCACATAACTTTTGGAAATCTTAACCTGCAAAAGAGATCATAATTTCATAACATGGGATAAATCATGGCAGTGAAATGTAATCACAATAATCATAACATAAAACATGAAACTTTGTGGCATACACAAATGATCATAGAGAATCATTTCTTTTTAGTCAAGACTCATTTCCAAGACTATCTTAGTGGACAAAGTCCATTTCTGAACCGAGTTACCCTCGTTTCAGTCCTGCTTCACTGAACTAGTATAACCTACCGTTCCAGACATGTCTATCTTATGAGATATAAAATCTTTACCCAATGCATTGGAGGGAGATATAGGTCCCACCCATCTCATAATGATACCATTATTATGTGTGCCACAAAATCATAAATCATACATCATTGCATAACCCATGTAATAAAAATGGGATTCTTAAACATCATGACATCATAAAAAAATTCATATAAGATAAAGGAATTCATAAAAATAATTCCATCACAATATTATCAAATCAATGTAATAATAGGGATAGAAACAGAACACTATTTTATCTTAGATGGAAAATAATTTTGATAAAACACTTGAACTCCATTCTTGAGAAAAATATCCTTTCTACTTCAAAAACATTTTTCCTTTCTTAACATGTCATACAATTTTAATCTAAAAGAAGTTAATTAAAAATAAACATGAAAACTTTTAAAGGAATCTTCTTGGAAATAATGTTTTAAAAATCCATTCATGTCGTATAAGTTAAAAAAACATTCTTCTCGTACTTTTTTCGGAAAAGTCAAAAAGTACCTCGTACGAAAAACGACAAAAGATTCCTTTCTTATCTTTTACTAAAAACTCACCGAAGGGTAAAATTGGATTTAAAAAATTGTAGTTGGATGGAAATAATATTACATATTGAGGAAACATGGATGTGTATGATAAAATACACTCCAGTAAATTCCAAAGTATAAACAATATCGGATAAAATTGAGATTGTGATATTTCCATTACCTTAGGTCCGTTTTGCTTCGTAAGTGTCCGAACCTCCTGTATAATGATTTAAATAATGTTATTGACTTATTCAAGAATCATAATTATTTGTATGATATCATATATGGTCATTTTCTTAGCTTCTTAGTAGTAATATTTCATTGCTACTTGTTATTCAGGTGTTTATAACTTTTTGTTCTTATGCGTGTTTTGTCGAATAAATTATTATTCTTCTCTTTAGGTTATAGATACCTCATTTCCAGAATGGTATTAGTGTAATCTATATCATATTCATTCATTCAATTCATTTATATAATCATTATGAAATGAAGATCATGTAGAACGAGTCGCATCACATCGTGGAGACGGTATTCCGTACGTACGCACGAGTGATGATATCGTTCCTATGATCGTGGAATTGTATTGGAGTGTATGTATACTATTTCAGAATCAGTATCACTTTATAATGGTCATATAAAGTCATTATTTACACCATTATACCCATCCACGTAAGGTGGTGGTGGAAAATAGATTACACCACGGCGTGGAGACGGTATTCCGTACGTACGCACGCGCGGTGATTTCTTTTTCTGTAGGATGGATAGATGGTGAAATAGGGTTGTTTCATACTTATAATAACATATCAGTATATTATTTATACTGATTTTATTACTTAATAATGAAACAACTAAAGAAGAATAAGTGGAAGAAGAAATAAAGATGAAATAATCGGTAACAGACATTACCTCTTCTTTGAAGTGCTTCTTTGAGACCTTCTTTTAGGGCACTAAAATTGGTCTTTGAAGAAGACCATGACCTATAGGATGTCCCTAGGGAAGTGGAGAGGAGAAATTGGCAGGGTTTGGCCGAGCTTGAATGCTCAAAGTGGTGTGAGGAAGAGGGGGAGGAGGTGCCCCTTTATAAGGGAGGAGAGGGGCACCTTTTGGAAAACTAAAAATATTATTTTATTATAAAGTCAAGTTCGGTTTTAAATAGCTCCAAATTGATATATTTCGAAGCTAAGGTGGTTATGGGTCGAAATACTCTCATCCAATATAATTTAGACAAGTTTAGGTTCCTATTTTAACCTTATCATTTAGATTTAACATTAAGTTAAATAATTTTACTTTTACCGTGTCTTCTTGTGTTCTTATACTATAAGGTTAATAAACTTACTATAAGCAGCCAAAAGAACCCCAAGTTGTTTATTATTAATATATATAACCTTATCTAAGTCATTTGGCCGAACCTTAGATTTTTATGAATAAAATAACAATTACTAATATAATATTTGTTTTAAAAACTATTTTATGTCTATTTTGAAACTATTTAGTAATTGATTTTTGTGAAAATCATAACAGAATTATTAGTTCGAAACAAGTTAATTAAATCAATAATAACATGTCATATTAACCTATAAAATTAGTGTAATTCATAAAAAGTCTCAAATTACATTTATTTTTGTGTTTATAACATTAATTATGTCAATATTTTATTAATAAGATAATTACTGCATCGTCTTTGTGTCATAAATAAAGTAAATTATTTAATGTCTAAAAATTACAAATAAAATTCCATTATGTAGGAAATAGTTTTATCTTTCTAATGAATATTTATAGTCTAATTTATCTTATCTATAACCCCATATTAAAAATTATTTACTTATTCAACTTTGATTTTAACTATTTTAACCCTTCTTTAAATAAATTAATAATAAATGTCCTAATCTAATCCAAGTGGGCCTAAATGGTCATATTTTATTCCTATGTTTGTTTTTGGTCGAATTACACTTATCCAATAGAATTAGGTCATGTGTTAGGGTAATAATAATATCATCTTTACCCTTAATTACCCTATTTACTTTTAACCGTGGTAAAAAAAAGTAAAAAGTTACTATTCAACAAAAATTATTTTCATCTCATTGAACCACATTTTAGTCCTTGATATTAACCGTGTCTGTCGGATTTTTTAAATTCCACTCACAGAAGCGGTAAAATTAGGTTTTATGAAAAATTCAGTTTTTTAACTACCACTTAGTGGTTTCACTATTCATCAAAAATTGAAAGTTTTCAGAAAAATACCAAAATTTCACCCTAGGATAATTTTGATATTCCGAATCCAAAAATGAAGTCCATTTTAAAAAATAAAATTTATAAAATTTCAAAAAGTGGTTATTACTATTCATAACGGCTAGTTTTAATAATATTTTAATAGCATATCGTTGTTTAGTGAAACTCGGTATTGCGTGTGACGCAAGCTATCGAGGAAGGTCACGATTTTGTGTAAAGAAAGCCAAGCAAGTGTTGTGTAGAAAATGATTCCTTTGATTATTTGTGTAACATAAAAGTCTCGGGTGTTACAAGAGGAATCTGTTTCAAGGGGTGGTTTTGCTAAATTAATTTATCCTTGCAAAATAATTATATTAAATTGATGCACCACCAAACAGTTTTATTGATAGATGAAATGTTCATTCCCCATAAAATTACCCTATAATCCCAATTCATCATGGTCAGATGAATCAAAATAACTAAAGTGCATTTATTTCATATTTCTATATGCAGAAGAGTAATTCAATTCAATCTTCATGAAAAAATTATTTCAATAATGTTGGGGTTCTGTCATTATTGAAGTCATTTGGTCAATGAATCAATGATGAATAAAATAAGTATGAACGCAGAACATGATACTATCACATAATATTATCATTTCTAGTGAAGATAAATTGAACTATGATGGAACACACCCCCTTTGACCGATTCTGATCTCCTATATGGGCTTAGCTAACCATCTTCGTGTGATCGCCAACAATGATTAAAATAAAATCCATAGGAGAGATATTGAGAATGAAAGAAAGAGACAAGAATAAAGAAAACATAACAATTGAAATTAAAATATAAATCATTCAATGATTACATCAAAGAAAGGAATGAAAAACACAAACAAAACCTATCTACAGTGGAATGCTATAGAAGCTCCCAGTGGTCATGCTTGCTCCCTCAGTTCTAGAGTGTGTTGGAAGGGCATCCAGAGGCCTCTTTTTGTAGGGAAATTCTGCAGCATGGCTTACAACGTTGATTTTAATTTTCACGTGTCACCATCATCAAAACGTGCACCTGAGGTACACGTCGTGTACTTTAGATCTGATTTCTCCTGCACCACATTGAATCTGTGAAAGCTTCGTACGCTGGTTTGACTTTAGTCATGTCGTGTACTGGATGTTCACAACGTGTTCTATCATCACAATTTGTCCCACATGCAGCTTTCTTATCCATGATGTTACGACGTGTACTGATAATACATGATGATTACTCAATGTTTTTCCAGTTTTCATCTCCCCTTCATCTTTTAAATTTCAGTGTCGTGCCATGAGTGATGCTTATGGAGTGAAGTGTCAGTTTGTTCCTCATTCCCCATGTTTTCCTTACTATTTCTCCATATTTCATTCTTGCATAGAAATTTTCAAAACCTTAATATTAAGAACAAATATTATATTAAATCAACTAATATTCAATGATTTACTACATAGAAACCCATAATATATGTATACAATTTGGACTTATCAAATACCTCCACACTCAAATATTTGCTCGTCCTCAAGAAAAATCTCAACATCAAATCACCAAGAATCCACACATCAATAAGGGAATTTTTAAATTATGATGCTCATAAAAACAAGTTATAAATAGAGATTTTTGAAGCACAAATCCTACCCAACAAAGAATATCCAAATCATGCTTCATTTAAAATGTGGGATTCAATATATTTTTACCTTCTCATACACATTTTTCAACCTTTCATCAACCCCCTACCATTTATGATTTACCTCACCATAAAATTTTACACTCATCACTCAAGGTAACAATTTAATGGAATTTTTCTCATTCCTCAAGTACATGTTCCTAAACATAGGCTTTCATTGAATATAATTTATCCACCATGTAAATATAAATATCACAATTAATTATGAGGTCTCTGAAATATAGATCACCTGATTCTTTGGCTGAGGGTAGGTAGGTAAAATGTTTAAAATAAAGTAAGGATCAAAAAGGGGATAAAATCTAATGTACAATTCATGATGTTCAAAAGGCAAGTTCAATGAAATGATCCTTCACAAAAATATAATTTCATCTCACACACTTTCCAAAGCATAGAGTTAAGGCTCATAGATAAAGTAATCATAATGAAAAATAACCCTCTCTTGTTTTTTTATATTTTTTATTATATTTTTTTCTTATTTTTTTATGAAAGTCATGATTGGAATAAAACTCACATCCACCACCTAACCACATATGATAAAAATCATCAGTCTGGAAAATGGTGATTTTTTATTCTCCCAATTAACAATTCATTTTTTTTATCATTTTTTATTCATTTTTTAACAGAAATAGAGATATGAAATGGAATATAATGAATTAAAATATGAATCTTTTCCATAGTCCCACGAAAACACCATATAGCCTCCCCTCAAGATATCACATCCCATATCCACCATAAATAACCCCTCTCCCATATTCATTCAATTGAATATCATGAAAAATACAAAGAGTTGGGTAGGAAGGAAATAATGGCTTGTAACATAGCTTAATCCTAATATGGTAATCCATGGATTCTACGGAATAAATGAGGATTAATGTGAAGGTGGGTATCAGGATAAAAGGGTTCAATAAAAAAATTCCTCAATCATTTCAACAGTTAATTTGTACAGTCATAGATTTGACATGATAATAATGCAAATTCTAGTCAGTTTTCATGCTGCAAGTTTCAATCAAGAAATATTATTAGAAAAATAAGAAATATTTGTTTTAGAATACTCTTAGGAATGGGAATAAAATATGAGTCAATCAGGTCATGGCATGAAAATAAATAATCAGTTTACTCAATGCATACTTCTAGGAATCAACATCATGAAAAGAAATCATATCAACAATATTTTTCAAGAAATCTAAAATAAAAGTAAGAAATTGGATTAAAAATTTTCATTTATATCTTTTCATTTATGGTCATCATATTTCAAAATGTCCATCATGTCAAAATATTTCTCCTCGGTGCTGATGTCTCCTTGATTAGTGGGTATAAGAAAAAAATTCAATCATTTTTTTGGGTGAATCTGATTCAATTCAATTCATGAAACAATTTAATTCATTTTTTTAATCTTGTGATATAAAAAAATAGACTGCAAAGATATTAACAAGTATAAAAAGTACTACCATTCCATTGATGTTTTTGAATGATTATGTCAGGTTCTTTCTAGCCAGGTTCATGATGTGTATTGTGATTACACGATGTGTAATGTTTAATTTCCAACTCTTTAGTTGATTCTTGATCCTTCCTTCTAGGGACCTGAAATAAAAAAGTAATCATTGAAAGTATATTCCATTGAGAATTCAAAATATTTGTATCAAATAGGAAAATAGTACAACCACATGGATATTTGTTTAAAATAATAAAATAAAATAAATCTACATCCTAGAAATCAATTTTTATCATATGGGTTGCCTCCCAGTAGCTAATATTTTTTATGGTCATTCAGCTCTAACTTTTACCTTTGTTAGATGATTGGAACATGGTACAAAGCTAACCATCTTGTATTTAACCACTTATGGATTTGCTGTGACTATGGGGGTTTTCTTTCGATTATTCCTTATTGGTTCCTCATGACAAGTGGTGGGCTACAATTTGAGGAAAATGTAATGAAAATAATATGAAATTGAAATTTTACTAGATTTTATAGTTCACTTGCACCACCACTACTTCATCCATTTCTTCCTATGGTTCACATTTTAGATTTGATTTTTCAGTTAGAGCCTTTGGTTTCTCCTCTTCATCTTGAATGTGAAAGAGGGAGTCCCATTCTTCTTCAGTCTCAATAATTCCAGTGAGCTCATCAAATGTTTGTTCATTATCCTCTTCCTTTAATTTTTCTTATTCCTTCATAAATTAACTTTCTTGTACCTCCTTGACCTCTTGGTCATCCTTCCTTACCAATTATTCTTCCTTTTATTATATAGATTGTATTACATTGACCTCCTCATCTTTCTCCTCAACCATCCAATCACAAATTTCCATCATTTTTCTTTCCTCTTCATCACGTAGTTGCAAGAGAAATTTTTTTGTTCTTATTTGTACTTTTATATGTATAGAAGGGATTCCTTTGGTTCCAATGAATCTTCTAAATCTAGAGGGTCATATTTTTCAATGTTTCCAATATGCTCCAGGTAATGTTATTTTTTCTCTGCCTCTAATTTTCTTCCTTTTTCGTTACTGTAGTATTGACTTCCTCAACCTTTTTATATTATCCATCTTCAAACAAATAAATCCCTTCATTAGATTTTAATTGTAAGTTTAATACTAGGTAATTTATATTTGAAATAAAATGAGAAAGTTGAGTAATCAAATCTCCATGTTCACTGAGTTGGGATTCACAATCATCTATCCACTTATCCAACACTGGAATGAACTTGGAGAGAAAAGTAGCTAGTCTGTCATCGGAATTCTTCTCTTCAGGTTGAGGAAAGGAATGGTATTCATGAAAGTACTTCTCTTGATTTTGTTTTATTTCAAATGCTTGGAATTCCTCCACTTATTGATGTTCATCATCTTAAAAGGCACTTGTATCTACCTTAGAAACTATTGGTAGGAAATTAATAATAGAATTAAAATTTTAAAGGATTTGAGAAAGGTGAGTAGTCAATTATCCTTGCTTGTTGATTTCATCCTCCTTAAATTCCTTACTTTTGTCCATTACTTCAATACAATAGGTGAGCAATCTGGATAGTCTTTCATTAGGATGTCCCTATTGAGTTTGTTAAAAGTAGTAGTTATAATTAGTGTATTTCTTGGCCCAACAATTTCCTTGGTAGCTTTGATAGTTGGGAGATTATTTATTGGACTTATAGTAGGTTTCATTCCATAGTTGAGGTTAGAATTCATCCTTCTTAGGAGAATAAGAATCATTATGATTGTTGTCTTATTGTGTCAACCCTTCTGAATTTAGTGCTTCATATATGGTCTGATACTCTGGGTATTCTATGAATTCTGATGGTGTAGCAGCATAATGTTGATTCATATGAAAAATCATCATGTACACCATGAAACACTACCAAAAGCATAATATATGATAAAAACATTTGGTAAAAAAATTAACTAAAATAAAATCACTAAACAGAAATGGGATAAGAATAGTTTTTGACCTAATCAATTAGTCTCGAGTTGTCTGCAATGCTCCGCTGCTCCCCAACAACGGTGATAAAATTTGACGTGCCTGAAAGGCATCATCAATTCCTCCAGGCATGATTTAAATTAGAAATTTATAATGTCCCAAACCATACTATCTAGAAAGGTGTAGTATAGAAGAAGTGCAGGGTCGAACCCACAGAGAGCAGGGAATGCGGTAATGAAAACTCTCGACTAAAGGTTAGTTCATCAAATTTTCAGTTTGATTTAATTAAACTAATAATGAAAATTGAAATAATTGAATTAAAATAGAAAAGAAGAAGGAAGAGGAATCAGTTTCCAGTTGTTGTTTTGCTAAATTAATTTACCCTTACTTGCAAAAAAATTCATATTAAATAGTTGCACAACAAAACAGTTTCATTGATAGAAGAAATGTTCATTCCTTATCAAACTACCCTAGAATCCAAATTCATCATGTTCAGATGAATTAAAATAACTAAAGTGAATTTATTTGAAAATACTATATGTATAAGTGTAATTCAATTCAATCTTCATGAATAAATCATCTCAATCATTTTGGGGTACGTTCATTATTGAAGTCATTTGGGCAATGAATCAATGATTAATAAAATAGGCATAAAGGCACAACATGATACTATTACATAATCTTATCATTATGAGAAAAGATAAATAGAACTATGATGGTATGCACCCCCTTTGACTGATTCCTCTCTCCCCGAAGGGTTTAGCCAACCATCCTTGGGTGATCACCAACAACGATTAAACCCAAATCCATAGAAGAGATATTGAGAATTAAATAAAGAGACAAGAATAAAGAAAACAAAATAATTGAAATTAAAATATAAAGCATTCAATGATTACATCAAATAAAGAAAAAAAAACATAAAAAAACCTCTCTACCGAATAATCCTATAGAAGCTCCCAGTGGTGGCGCTTGATCCCTCAATTCCAGAGTGTGTTGGAAGGGTGTGCAAAGGTCACTTTTTACAGGGAAATTATGTAGCGTGTCTTGCAGTGTCGATTTTAATTTACATGCATCATCATTATCACAACGTGTACCTAAGGTACACATTGTGTACTTTAGATCAGATTTATCCTCTACCGCATTGAATCCTTGGAAACATCGTACGTTGGTTTGACTTCGGCCACGTTGTGTACCTGAGGTACACATCGTGTACTAAATGTTCACAGTGTGTTTAGTCATCACGACTTGACTAGAAAGCAACTTTACGCTCCATTAATTCATGATTTTTACTAATAGTACATGAATTTTACATGGTGTTTTTCCAGTTTTCATCTCCCCTTTATCTTTGAAATTTCAGTGTCACACCGTGAGCGAAGCTCATTATGTGAAGTGTCAGTTTGTTCCTCATTCCCCATTTTTTTCTCAATATTTCTCCATATTTCATTCCTTCATAACAATTTGAAAAACATTAATATCAGGAACAAATATTATATTAAATCAATTGATATTCAATGAATTCCTACATAGAAACCCATCAATATATGTATAAAAATTAGACTTATCATGTTAGTAGTTAGTCAAAGAAAGATAACAGAAAGTGTCGTAACATTGAAAGTTTATATTATTTTAATACTTAAATACAGTGATCCATATGTCATTTGGGATGTGTAAGAATAAGTTTAACCTCAATCTGATACACAGTGTGACCCATATAACTCTAGGTGCATCTTTTTATTTAAAATTGAAACTAATTTTAGTAAAAAAATACAACCAATACTAAAAAATGGGAAAAAATTGGATTGTTTTGATACATTTGTAAAAGCATCTATAAGTCATTTAGGATGTGTAGGGATTAGCCTCACCTCAATCTGATGCATGGTGTGAGTAGTATGACTCCACATGCATCTTTTTATTTAAATTTAACATTAATTTTAGTAAAAAAAGACAACTCTCATACTTAAAACCTAGAAAATGAATTCGGATTGTTTTGATAGTTTAATACAATAATATAAATTTCATTTTTGATGTGTATGAATAACTTGAACCTTAATCCGATACACAATGTTGTTGATATTAATCAAAGTGTTTGTTATCAGTTTAAAATTGACATTTTAGTTCAAAAAGTGTCACTCAAAGAAAATCAAGAAAACATGCTCTAAATTTATTGATAGTTTGGGAAAATGAGTCATAAGTCATTTATTATTTTTAAAAATTAGTCTCATATCAAACCGACACATGATCTAACCAATATGACTCAAAGTGTGTGTTTCCAGTTTAAAATGAAATTTTAGTAAAAAAGAAAAGTGACGTACAGAAAACTGATAAAAATTTATTCAGATAGTTTTGATACTTTAGGAAAATGATTCACAAGTCATTTGAGATGTGTATGAATCATCCTCACATTAATCCAACACACGGTGTGACCGGTATGACTCCAAGTGTGTCTTTTTATTTAAAATTAACATTAATTTTATTAAAAAAGAAAATTGTCATACTCCAAACCCTGAAAAAACATTTATATTTTTTGATACTTTAGGAAAACTATATATAAGTCATTTTTGACATGTAGGAATTATCCTCATCTCCATCCAATAAATGATGTGCTCGATATGATTAAAATTTGTCATTATCAGTTTAAAATTGACATTATAGTTCAAAGAGTTTCACTCACTAAAAACTAAGAAAACACAATCATATTATCTTGATAATTTATGAAAACAATTAATATGTGCTTTTTAATGAATATGAATTAGTCTCACATCAAACCGACACACGATGTGACCGGTATGAATCAATGTATGTGCTTCTATTTTAAAATGACATTTTAATAAAATAGAATGTGACATACTCAAAACTGAGAAAATACATTCATATTTTTCCTGATACATTAGTAAAATTATCCCTAATTCCTTTGGTATGTGATGGAATTAGTCTCACCTCACTCTAATTCATGGTTTGATTAGTATGACTCAAATTGCGTCTTTTTATTTACAATTGACAATAATTTTTGTAAAAAAGAAAAATGGCATACTCAAAACTAAGAAAATGAACATAGATTGTTTTTATAATTTAGGAAAATGATACATAAGTCATTTTTTACATGAAGGAATAAGATGCACCTCATTCATATACATGATGTGCCTAGTATGACTCAAAGTGTCTGTTATCAGTTTAAAATCAACATTTTAGTTCAAAAAGTGTCACTTACTGAAAACCAATAAAACACACCCAAATAGTCTTGATAATTTAGGAAAATAGTTCATAAGTCATTTTTTATTTTTAGGAGGCAGTTTGGCATCAAACTGACACAAGATGTGACCGGTATGACTCAAAGTTCATGTTTCAAGTTTCAAATGATATTTTCTTAAAAAACAGAAGTGACATACTGAAAACATAAGAAACACATTTAGATTGTTTTGATACTTTAGGAAAATGATCCATATATCATTTGTGACATGTTATAATTATCCAAACATCAATTTGACACATAGTGTGACCGATATAATTCCAAGTGTGTCTATTTATTTTAAATTGATATTAATTTTAGCAAAAAGAATAAGTGACATCCTGAAAACCTAGAAAATGCATTCATATTGTTTTTATAATTTAGTAAAACGAATAATAAGTCATTTATAACATGTATGAATCAACCCCATATTAATCCAATGCATGAAAGGTGTTTCGTTTTAATTAAAAATGACATTAATTTTGATAAAAAGAACAAGTGACACACTGAAAACCGAGGAAATGAATTTGGGTCATTTTGAAACTATAGTAAAATGATCCATAAGTAATTTTTGATGTGTAAGAATCACCCCAACCTTAATATCATGAATTGTGTGACTTTTATGGATCCAAGTGTATGGTATCATACCTCTCTTGTCCATTCCCTTACTAAAATCTAGTGTTTGAGCTGTATGGTAGTTTAAGGAGACTTATCCCTAACACTTTTCCAAATTTCCAAACTGTTTCATGAAATAGTGTCATGAAACGATGTCACTTCTTTTTGAAAATTTCCAAATTTTTTCATGAAATAGTTTCATGAAACGGTTTCACGAGATGGTGTCACTTTATTTTCGAAATTTCTAAACTGTTTCATGAAATGGTGTTACTAAACAGTGTCACTTTTCCGAAATTCGAAACTATTTCATGAAATGGTGTCACTTCCTTTGCAAAATTTCAAAACTATTTCATGAAATGATGTCATGAATAAATGTTACTTCATTTTCTAAATTTCCAAACTGTTTCATGAAATGATGTCTCAATATGTTTTCACTTCCTTTTCAAAATTTCCAAAATGTTTCATGAAATGGTGTCATGAAACGGTGTCACTTTTCCAAATTTACAAACTATTTCCTGAGATGGTGTCACAAAATAGCATGACTTCATTTTGCAAATTTCTAAACTGTTTCATGAAATGGTTTCATGAAATGGTGGCACCCAAATGGTGTCATGAACAGTGTTTACAGAACTGTTTCATTTCCTTTGTCAAATTTCTATATTTTTCCAAATTTCCTACAGTTTTTCCGATATTACATTTCCTTTGTTTTAAAATTAATTAAAGGCATTATTTTAAGGTATTTAAGGCCGATTATAATCCCATAACTCATATCATAATTTTTTCTAATAGTCAAGAAGCCTTTACTCAGTCAAAACATGTGATCTTTAACAGATCCAATTTTAATGGAAAATCTAGCGTATCTTAAACCATTGCTCTGTTAAATATCCTAAAGGGCTAAGATATATTCCTCCCATATTCTTCATTATTATTCCCTGGTGTGAGATGCTCTAACCTTTCTTTCCTTCCTGTAGGGGTTGTTCATAGTGTTGTATCCTTGCATTTCGTTTTCCATGGAGTTTCTTCCTACTGAATGTGCACCCCCTATTTTGGTGCAACCAAGAAGTGTCAATCTGTCTTCGATATAAGGTATGTTCTACCACCATTATTTTGGGTTCCTCTCCTTACATAACTCATTTAAATGTTATGACATGTTATCTTCATGTTTCTAATGGATTTTTCTTGGTTATTGGTTGGTGTGGTCATGTCTCTGCGTCCTCAAGTGGATACATTGTTTCAGGAGAGATGATCGTGATCTATTATGTTGTCTATTCTCATGAAAAGAACGTCTGAAACCTTTTGAGGCATGGGATTCGTGGATTATGAATTATTTTACATGAAAATGTAGAGTTTTCATGTTTTAGACCACTTAATCACAATGGAATTGACATAATAAATATTTTAACTGGATAAATAAATTGGTATAGATCATGTTGTTGCCTATTGTTTTTTCTAGATAGTGTGATGTCTATGATTTCTTTGTTTATAATGTTATTCTTGATATAAATTGGTAAATAATGTAAATCGTGGATTAATTGTAATGTAATTGGATAAAGATAAAGAGGCATGTTTTTTAAACTTGTTGTTATTGTGGTAAACTGTTGATAATTGAATGGATGCAGTTATGCATGTTTAAATGAACCGGATAATTCAAGATATATTAAATAACCAGTTGTTTGAAAAAATATAATGTCGATCAGTGTTCCGAGTTACCATCTTTATTGTAATATACAAGAGCCTTATGCTTGGTGTCGTGAGTTCTTGTTGTGTGTGAAGGCTAGATGCCTTGCTTGGGGCAGAGAGATGAGTTTCTTGTTGATTGTTTTCATACTACTTTTGTTGTGGTGTGAGCTTGGGATGGCCGAACCTGGGAGACTATTATGGTATGTGGGGCTATGAGGCTTAGGTATTGGGGTAGAAGTTGATGTCTAGAGTGGAGAGACTCATTGGTTAATGCATGAGGGTGTTGGGGAGGCCACCAGAGATGATGAAACGAGCTGGTTATGAATGTTGGATACTTATTGAATCTTGTTGTTTGTTTATCTTCTTTACTTTCCCCACTACATAAGGTAGCTGGTCTTGCTTACCCTCCATCCAAAAGAGGCAAAGACATGCGGGTTATTCTATGAGATTTCTGTGTTTAGATTCTCAAGGATGGATAGTTATATACTCCTAATATAGGTGGTAAAGGCTTGACGAGTAGTCCATCTACTCACTGTAATGAGCCCCTTTTGTTTGGTAGCTTAGTTTTGATTTTATAGAATTCTTGGAATTTATGAGAAAGTAATAATTTTGTTAATAAATGATTGAATAAATGATGTTAACCCATTAGGTTGGATATTGCTGGGATGCAATGCTAAGGTAATATTTCTGAGAAACTGTGGAATTGGTTTGATTATACCTAGAGGGAATGGAACTTGGTGTGATGCTAATGAAATATAACGTGGAATTAATAACAGTTAATTAATGATTAAATAAATAATTATGTAATGTGAAACTAATAATAAGGTATAAGTAACTTAATATCACTCTTTAAATGGTTATATGCTTATAGGATATATAGTCTTAGTAGTGGATACTGGGAGTCCAAGAGATGTTAGCTGTAGTTGAGTCTAGGACTAGGTTTTTTCCATAGTGTGGTTGTGAGATTTTGTGTATTCTATTCTTTTTGTGTTTCTATATTCTAATCCACCCTTTCAGTTAGGGAAACTAATACCTCGGGGATTCTAAGCCCTAGGAGGGTGTTTTCCCTAACATTCTGGTGGGAGGATGGATGGATGACTACACCCTTTTCCCCCACTCTCTTCTCTTCATAGTTACTTGTGCTGATAGGAATGATAGTCATTTTTCCCCATATATGTGTGTAGAGGGATGTAATTTATTGTGGTTATTTACAAACAAAAATCTTGGATATTGTTTTGCTTATGGACTACTATAGGTGTAACGTGTATAGGCTATGATTTCTTAAGGATCCTTACTCAGCATATGGGCTATAATCTCTTGAGGTATAATTTCTGATGTATGATACACATTATGAGAGCTATAGTGGCTCCCGAAAACTACTTGGTTACTTTGGTTACATGGACATAGTGGTGGTGGTGCATGAGGTGCATGTTCTGGTTCTACACCCAGGTGTCTCCAGCCAAGCTTTTTTGAAGAGAGATTCTTAGGATGTGCGGTGTTGGGGAAAAGAAGAAAACTAGTGGGGAAGTGGTAGTGGTGTAACCTTGATATTATTTATTATATTATATACTCTTATATGAAATACTTGGTGAATGTATCCATGGTGAGTCTAGGAACATAGTATACCTATTTAGGTGGCGAATTAGTTTCCCTTGTTTTTCACTATGCTTTAGCATGATTTTGTGACTTTTGCATGAAAGTATATGGGGAGGTTCCTACTAAGTATACTATTATACCCACCCTATGTATATATAACTATTTTTTCAGTTCTCTTGGAGCAAGTTGGAGATCAACCTGGTTACTACTAGCTTGGGGTTTGCGGGAGCTGTTTGGGATTCATGGTTTTGTTGTTTTACATTCTTTTGGTACTTGAAATTTTCCATTTTAGTTGTATTAGTTATTTCATGAAATTACATTTATGTACTTGGGTTTCTTTTATAGTGCAGTCTGAGTTAGAGTTTGTAGGGGTCTGTCTCATCTATCTCTTTCGCATGCGTTCTCTTAGAGGGTAATGTCTCCCATTTGTGTGTCTACTATACCCTTGGTTCTAGTCACCAACCCGAGGCCCACTGGAGGCGGGAATCGGGTGTCACTATCTCCCTTATCACATTTTCGGCCCAGGAGGGGTACACTCTTTGGGGAGGGGGTCATGACATAGTGGTATTAGAGGTCTGGTTGAGGGATAGGACAGAGTTTGGAGTTAGGCACAAGTGAGGTTGCATGGGTTGGTAGTGCGGCAATGTTATTCATGTTTAGAAAGTGTTGTAAACAATAGAGACCAGATGAGACACAGGTATTTAGGGACCCCTATGATCTGATGCATGGAACTTTATGTTTATATTGGCTACTAAATGAGGTGATACTGGTTGTAGGGTAGAGACCTTGGAAAGGATAATGCATAATTCTTCTTTGCACCTATGTTTTAATGGGTAGAACTTGGGATAGGTTAACCTAAAATGAATAAAATAAAACAATTAATTAATGTTGATTCTCCCATATTCTAGGTTTAGGAGATCTAAATATTTGTTATTTTGCAGCTATGGCTCCAGGAAAATGTTCTTATTAGGTTCACGCAGAAGATTTCTAGCAAGCTATGCCAGCAGATCACCAGAGATTAGAGGTCAATGATGAAGACACTTGTAGGAGGAGAATCTGATAGTTTCGACGCCATATTCTATAGAAGTATAAGGGATTCATTTTAGATGCAGTCATGGAAGGTTGATTGGAGAAGGTTGAGATAAATTTCAGTTCAATCTGTGCTCAGAAGGAGGACTGGGTATCGTTGGTTATGACGATGTTATGTGGGTCGACAAGGTAGTGGGGGTTCTTATTCCTCAGAGATCGTGAGGAGTTAGTGATCTCATGGGAGTATTTCCAAGACAAGTTCAGAGTCAAGTTTCTTTCTTCAACCATGAAGGCATCCAGTCTCCAAGAACTTCTTACCCTTCGACAAGGGAGATCTAGTGTTCGAGGGTTTGTAATCCATTTTAGGAACCTTTTACGATATACTTTGGACCTATTGTTAGATGAGTAGTCTAGGGAATGATATTTTGAGGAGGCTTTGAATCTATAGATCCATCTCTAGGTCATCCCTTTCATGTTAAAGAAAAATATTGAGGTGCTGGAGAGGGAATAGGTCATTGAGAGAATGTTAGATAGAACTAGATCTTCATGAGAGGGGAGTCATCAAGATTACTCATGAAGCAGAGTTGTGGTTTTGGGTTCCTGATTTTCTGGGAAGAAGAGTTTCCATTCAGACGGGGGTAGGTCCCAACCCTCATTATCTCATTTCTATGGGTCAAGTGGCTCTCAGGACTATTATTAGGGATCAAATACTTTTTTTTCTTATGGAGGTCATAATCATAAATAGTGAGAGTGCCCAACCTTTCATAGAGATCAATGTGCACCATGTGTTCCGCTCTAGGTTTCTATGTTGATGAACTTCCATCCAAGGTAGAAATAGCAAGTTGCAATGGCATTGGATTAGTGGAGAGTATATAGAGAAGGAAGAGGACAACCATGGGATACTCCTCGTCCTCTGAGAGTAGATCATGACCATGGTTGTGGTCATCATCAGGGTCAGAGAGGCCTCGGTCAGCTTCATGCTTTAGTGATTCCAGTTCTAGGTGAGCCAGAAATCACTCAAGGTACCCTTTTATTGTTTTCTACTATGGTATATGCCTTTTTTAACTCAGGATCTATGAAATAATTCATATCACCTTACCTTATCCATGATTTTATATATGAGGTTGAGAGGCTTACAGTTCTATTGGTGCTGAATACACCAGTTGGAGGTCAAGCTGACTTGTTTGAAGTATGTAGAGACTACGAGCTAGTGCTAGGGAAACACTGCTCTTGGTGAGATTTTCTATGCTTATAGAAACAACCATATGATGTCATACTTGTCTTTTATTTTTTGTATTCATTGTAGGCTATTGTAGATTGCTTCCGTAGGTAGTTTGTGTTCTTCGATGCTGATGGTGAACCAACAGAGTTTGTTGGTGAGCGAGACCCATGGATGGGCCAGAGGCATGTTCCTTCTTTTTCATCCTTGATGGATGAGAGGATGTTGAGTTCATAGAAGGTTGAGAAGTTGGTGTTTCCTAGGGTCATGGAAGAATACCCTGATGTCTTTCCAGAAGAGATTGTAACATTAAGCCCTCTACGAGAGATCGAGTTTGGGATCGAGCTGTAGCCAAGCATGTATCCTATATCGATGTATCTTTATAGGATGCCACGTTACGA